>AP025380.1:10728092-11295400 GCA_030295005.1 Cephonodes hylas | reverse complement strand
AAATTTATTAATATTCTTATGGACATACATAAGATTTGCGTGTATATATTGAGATGCTACTGTCAAAATACCAATAATAATAGTAAACTTTTCTCTTAGAGAATGTCTAGAGCTAAGTGTGTATATGCATCTTATTGCTCTTTTTTTTGAACCCGCGACCGCCCAGATACTCAATCGCTCTTCTAAATCTCGAGGCCATGATTGGTGTTTAGGTCAGATTGGACCATATTAACACGCAGGAAACTGTTGGAATGGAGGAAGATGGATTGCGGGATTGCAAATCCCCTATCTTACCTAATAATAACTATGGGAAAGTACTTCTTCTATTAGTTAAATTGTATGATTTTTTTTATTACTTTTTAAACAGTGTAACTAATCTACAGGTAATATAGCTTTATTACATGCATATTATTGTATTTTTAAATTTTTGCGGGAAAGGCAAATTTCCCGCGGGAAAAAGATACTGCGGGATTGCAAACCCTAAACAACACACTCTACAGTGAAAAATGCAGAACCCCAACAGAGATACACAGTGGAAAACAAGCCATTTGATCGATTAAAATGATTTTTGGTATGGAGATAGATGGGACCCACCGAAGCAACATAGGATTTTTTTTTTCTCGGAAAATGTTCTATTCCCGTGGGAATGGGTATTTCTGGATCTACTTAACCGATTTAAATGATTTTCGGTATGGAGATAGATAAGACCCACCGAATTAACATGGGATGCTTTTATCCTGAAATATGTGTTCCCGTGGGAATGGGTACATGTTATTATCACAAGAGTAACTTAGTATGTCTGTTACGCTTTCACGCCTAAATCATTCGACTAAGTTATATTATTTTTGGTATGAACATAATAAAATAATGAAATGTTCTCGTGGAATAAACATGTTACGAATGCGAAAATATCTCTTCTAAAGTAAAACTTTTTTTGAGCACTTAGGAGACGCATTTAAGATTCACTTATTTCTGTCATCATCATCAACCCATATACGTCCCAATGCAGGGCACGAGTCTCCTCAACCATTGAGAGGGTTTAAGCTATAGTCCACCATGCTGGCCTAGTGCGGGTTGGCGGACTACACACCTAAGAAATTCCTAAGATCTTTTATTAGGTGTGCAGGTTTCATCACGATGTTTTCCTTTACCGTTAGGCATGTGATAATTCAATGTGAATACACATATAACTTCGAAAAATCAGAGGTGTGTGCCTGTGGTTCAAACCCGCAACCGCCGAGATACTCGATCGCGCGTCTAGTGCCGCTTCACAATGTGTCTTTGCTTTAAAAAAGAACCGGCAAAATGCTCAGCGTGATACAATATTTTATTAGTTACAGTTTATTATATAGATTTACCCAATGTACATTTCCACACCGCAATATGTGACCCTAGAATGCCCCAAAATTGAAGGGCACCATATATGTATAAGTCCATTATAAGACCTGTCGTACTGTATGGATCGGAGTGTTGGGCAACAAAGAAGACGGATCAAAGACAACTGCATGCAGCAGAAATGCGAATGTTGCGATGGATGTGTGGTGTAACGCGGTTTGACAGAGTGAGGAATGAATACGTAAGAGGAAGTCTGAAAGTAGCTCCTGTGATAGAAAAGATGAAAGGAAACTGTCTGTCGTGGTTTGGGCATATTATGAGAAGGGAAGAATCATATGAGCCCACACAAGCGACATTTAATACAAATTATTGCACCCACCCAACAGGGTCGCTGCATACTCGTAGTGTAGTGTAGTGTAGTACTTACAGTACATGTGGCTGGCCATAGTCGATTGTTTTGATAATTTTGTTATGTGCAGGAAAGCTGTTGGCATTTAAGTAAACCGATGACCCGGATTATGTGGCTGTCCTCATAATTATATTTCTTCGTTAGTAGCAGTCTACTAGTCTACGAGCGTAGCACTCTTGGCGGGTGTGTGGCTACGCGTGCTCGTAAAATGAATGAAGTAAAAACCGCCGCAAATGTCTGCAGATTAAATCAAAGTCCATAAAGTGAGCTAAAGCGGCCGTATTGTATGAAAGTGCGGTCAACTCGCGGAGGATAATGTGATTGAAGAGTTTACGAGCCACTCGCGGCGGAGGGCGCGCGCGGGGCGGGGCGGGGGGGGGTGCAGCCCCGCCGACCGGTTCTATACTTCATCACTACGACGAGCAGGCGGGACACTCAGCCACGATCATTTGTTTTATATATGTGCAGGCCCCGACTGAGTGGTGGTCACTGTGGGCCGCTGTGGTGGGTATGTGTGTGGTGCGACAGTTGCGGCGCCGGCGCGTGCCGTGGAGCCGTGACTAATGCAAACACAACGCGCGGTCGCTGCTCGCGGCTTTGCAGCGGGCGGCGCGAGGGTCGCTCCGCTCTTCACGTCAATCGCATTAGAAGACACTTTTTCTCGGCCCTAACTCAATTTGTCGGAAAAAGGTCCTTTGATACCCGTATAGAGCCGGAGGTTGGTGGAGGTTGATGAACTGCACAAGCCGAAGACATTCCTTAGTGACAATTAGACTCGAATTTTAGGTTTGTGATTGAGAATTTCGACGGTCACGGGCTAAGGCTCCAAGCGCAAACTATGGACTTTTCGAAGTGATGTGTGTATTCACTTTCTTTAACGTTCGTAACAGGTAAGGAAAACAACAAGCATTTTGAAAAGAAGACTTTTTTAGCGGCGCTCGGTAGGTTACGTCAGATGGGGACCAATGTTAAACTCGCGTAAGTCTGACGCGGTCACGTGACCCTGATTGAAAATGCGTAAGACGCTGACGTCACGGTCGAGAGCGACTCGTACAATAGCCAATTTTGAATTTATTTCCTATACTTTAAGTTACTTGATTTTTATTACAAGTTTAATAAGTTTCAGCTGTGTCATTGTCTGTTTGTAATCAAATCTTGCATGTTAAAGTTGATCCATTTCCCGGTTTCCGATTGAGTCAAAATTCTATATGCATGTATTATATAAATCGTGTGACAATGCAATATTATTATGATAAACTTGTAGAGCTGATCTGATGATGGAGCTGGATGGTGGCTGGTGGCCTTAGGAACTCTGATATTAAACGACGCAACTCCATCAAGGTTGGGCTCGTTCGATTCGTCTTGACGAGTATCTTAGTTGCCGTGAATGCAACTCCAACAAATTTGGGAAAAAAAGTTCACTTCTGTCGGCACTCCCGGAGTGCCATCCGTTTTATTTAGTTGTGTAGTCCATCGATCCGCACTGGGCCTAAGCAGTGAATCTCAAAGTTGTATAAGTGCTCCGTGCCTAGCAATGGGCCGTATAGGGGTTAATGAAGATGACACAGGTCACTCCAAATAGTCAGAGGTGAGTGGTTAGCGCTTATACGCGCGGCCGGATTCACTCGTACGTGTGTTCCCGTATATCTGTTGCACCACATCCAACTGAACCTTTTTTTTTTTTTTTTTTTTTTTTTTTTTTTTTTTTTTTTTCTCTGCGGGGAAAATCCTATTTACGGACGGTGTGCCGGACTCACCGGCGCCTTCCGGCCCAGCATTGATGTTACCGCCCGTATTTCTGTCAGGCGGCCGCTGAGCCGGGTTCCTACCTTTTGCGCCGCAATACCGACTAAAAACCCCGCTACTGCCACCATCGGCGCAAACGAGACGGCCCCGATATACCCTGAAGCAGTGCTATGGATTGTACCGGGACCGCCTCTGCGCGGTGCCACAAGGCACATCAACATGACGCTGCCGGCGTCAACATCCCGGGGGCCGCCAAGGTAGGGACGGCGGCCCCACGTGGCCCTCAGGCGCCGGGCTAGATGTTCTCCCGGCGCCTCCTACGTCGCCTGTTGCGACGAGCGGGATCGATCCGCTCCCGATCCCGCTCAGCACTCTCCTTCTGCGAAATGACAAGTTCGCAGAAGGAGAGCATAGCTTTCCACGACCTCCGGCTGCCGACCATGGCAGCGACCACTGTCGGCAGCGAGAGATTACTCCCCACGACCGCTACGAGAGCGCTGCGCTCCTCGTCCCAGGCTGGGCACTCCTCGAGCGTGTGCCGGGCCGTATCCTCACGGCAGTCGCCACAATGGTGGCACACGGCGGACTCCTCCACTCCAACTATTCGCCATAGGTACGCACCGAAGCAGCCATGTCCGGTGAGCACCTGCGTCAGTCGGAATGTCGGCGCACCGTGGCGCCTGTCCATCCACTGCTGGAGCACAGGTCGCACTGCCGCGACGGTCGCCACGCCAGCACTTGGGCTCTCCAGCCTGGAACGCCACTCCTCCACGGCGGCACTGCGGAGGGAGGCCAACATGGCCTCGACCTCTCTTGGGGCCGGTCTCTGTCCGGACTGTCGGTACGCCTCCTCCCGCCAGAAGAACACTGACGAGAGGTACTTTGCGTCTAGTTCCCAGGGCAGAGTACCAGCCAAGACGCAGGCCGCCTCGTGCGAAATCGTGCGGTACCCCCTAACGATTCGCTGCGCCACCATACGCTGCGGGCGATGCAGCAGGCGGGCGCAGCGAGCGCTGAGTGACTCGGCCCACACGGGACACCCGTACAGGGCCATGGATCGCACAACTCCAGCATAAAGGCTTCGACAAGGGAAGCCAGGACCATCAATGTTAGGCAGCAGACGTCCGAGAGCGCCCGCTGCCCGGACCAATTTCGGCGACAACGTTTTGAAATGCGCGCGGAAATCCCACCGACTGTCCAGAATCAGACCTAAGTACTTCATCTGGGCGCCGATGGGAATCCGCACGCCTGTCACCGTGAGGTACGCCTCCGGCGGTGGCCTAGACCGAGGCCCATGAAAACATATAGCCTCAGTCTTGTGCAGGGCCACCTGGAGGCCAAGTCGCCGAATCCTGCCCACTACGAGTTCGGTCCCGAACCCAGCGAGCAGGGCGGCCCGCTGTGGGGTCCCGGCCGTCGCTGTCACCAAAGTGTCATCCGCGTAGCAGACGACGGCAACGCCCCGAAGGTTGGCACCACGAAGCACCCAATCGTATCCGATGTTCCACAGGAGCGGCCCTAGAACCGAGCCCTGTGGAACACCACACGACACCGCACGACGCTGCCACCCGTCGGCACCCGGATACACAACGTACCTATCGCATAGGTACGCTTGCACCAGACACCGAAGGTATGGCGGAACTTCGTGGTACCGAAGTGCCTCATTGATGCAGGCCCAGGGCATGGTGTTGAATGCGTTGGCGATGTCAAGTGACACCGCCACGACGCACTTGCCCCGAGACACTGCATCTTTCGCCAGTGTCTTGACCCGCAGAATCGCATGTACCGTCGACCGGCCCCTCCGAAACCCGAACTGGCAATCTGCCAAATCCGGGCCCGTTCTCTCCAGATGCTCGACCAGGCGCGCGTGCACGATACGCTCGAAGAGCTTGCACACCTCGTCGAGCAAAACGATCGGGCGGTAGGCCGACGGCGACTCCACGGGCCGACCCTCTTTCCTCAACAGGACAAGCTTGCCCGTCTTCCACCGCGACGGGAAGCTGCCCTGCTGCAGGCACGCAGAGAACAGGCAGCGAAGCCTCGTACCCAGCGACTCGACGGCGAGCACCCAAACACGTCCGGGCACCCCGTCGAGCCCCGGGGCCGAGTTTTTACCCCGCAGCCGAAACACTGCCGCCTCTAGTTCTTGAGGCGAAACCTCCGGGACATCCAACTGAACCTAACATTTATAAGCTGCATAGAGACGCCACATCTCATGTTATCCGTCGCCAGTGGTCATAACACAAAATAAAAGATCGGCGGCTGTTTTCAAATGAAATTACTGGATAATATGTGTGATGTATGATTTGAGATGTGCGAGAATGCCTCAGGCATTAAGTCCGCCTTTATACGAATTGTGTAAAAAAAAAAAAAAAAAAAAAAAAAAAAAAAGCATAAATAAATACAGCGGTCTCTTATAAAACAAAGATATTGACATTGGTACTTACCTAAACGGAATACTTAATTTATATTTACGTGTGATTTGACGTTGTTCGTAGGGAGTTGTGTATGGGGAGCAATAATAAAACAGAACTGTACTCCACATCAGTGCGAGCGAGTGTTCCCGCCGAGCCACGCGGGCCGCGCTCCGGGCTGCGACGCGCCCTCGACACCAGCGTAGCATGTGCGAGATACTTTCGCTGTGTGCCTAATTGCCCACAAACTTTTGAAAATCTCAATCCAATTTTTTTGCATCCACATTTGCCGCCACAACCTTTTGTACAATTACAAAAGATTGTGTTCAGTAGATCATCGGGTGCATGTGGTAATAGAGTCGTTATAGGCTGTAGTATATTATGTTTTAACTCCAAATCCCACTGTTCTACATCGGCCTCTATTCCTAGCCAGGTTTGTATTTAGTACTACACTTGATAAATATACTGTTGAGCTACTGGGGAAGTAGGTGGTAATATAAGAAATTTTACAGTTGTACTTTGTCTTGTTAGTTTAGCAAAGCTACAGCATCTGTAATTATTATCTATTGAATGTTCTGATTCTGGAGCACCATATATTGCTGTAGAAAATGTATTCCGGCACTGACAATGATATCTCGAGAGCAATTTTCTTGCTGGAATATTTCTGTACAATTGTTTAAATCGGATCTTCGGTCTCAAAAATCATCATGACTTTCAATTTTCCTCTCCCAAAAAGTGCTGAAGTTATATCACATTCGGTCATGGCATGTAGAAATGAGATATAGAATGTCTTACTTAAAACCTAAACCTCTATGCGATAAATATATCTTTTACGAAACGTCTAAATATAAATTAAAAGACTTGAACAAACTTACAAGTATTACTAAAAAGCAATAGAGTTTACGCCTTGGTGTACGGTATACAATAGCGTATGTGAGTGCATTCTAGTCGCTTTCTCAGCGCTTTAATTCGAAAACCATTAATTTTACAGAAAAACTGCAAAATACTTTTGTTGTAGACAATTTTATGAGCAACAATTTTTATAAGGACCTCTATTGACCTCCGAGCAATAGGTCGCAAAATATTTGCAAAAAACTGATTTTCGTGACCTTTTGATCGTTGTAATTTTTTTTACCGGCACGATATCGATGCCTTTTTTTCACAACTTCATAATAACGCCGTAACAAAGGTGTATACAAAAATTCAGCTCACTAGGAATTTTTCCCGAGATAAAACCTAAAATGACTGGACTAAACTACACAACTATTCAATGCGATTTGTTGGTGCCGCCGCGTGCGTGTGGTGCACGTGCAGCGGGTGCAGCGGGCGCAGCGGCGAGTGTGCGTGTGTTGCGCATGCGCGGCGCGGCGTGCGGCGGCGAGCGGCGCGGCGGGCAGTGCTGGCGAGTGGCGCGCCCCGCCGCACGTGTCGCCGACGCCGCGACACCACGCGCGCTCCGAGGCAACACACGGGAAAGTTTCGCCGCGGAGTGCACCTCGCCCAGTTTACTAACCATGTGACAGTGTGTGAAGGCTGAATTTTTTAACGTGTTTTTATTGTGATTGGATGTTAGTTGTAAGTGCAGTAGTTGAACAAAGTTGTGCTGTGTTGGCCGGCGGGTGCAGTGTCTGCGTGCGGTGCGTGTGCTCGGGCGCCGGAGTCGACGTCCACTTCATACCTGTTAGTTACAACGTTATCTTTGCCTTTTGAAAGAAAAGTTAAAAGACACTTTAAAAACCTTATCGTATTCTTGTAAGTTGGTCTGATACTATTCGCTCACGTTTCAAACGACATGACGTGATGTTTTATTTTGCGCGGGTATCTGAGCAGTGGCTCTTATTATTACTACTAATTGATTTAAATGGCTTTAAGGTTTAAACACGCTGTCTAGAATCCTGGCGGTCGCGAGTTCAAAACCCAGGCACACAGCTGTCATACTGAGGAAACCTGCTCACCTAAAAGTTCTTATGAATTTCTTGTGTACTCCTACAAGCCGCTCTAGGCCAGCGTAGTGGGCTAAAGTCCAAACGCTATCAGTTGTAGAGGAGGCCCGCGCCCAGCAGAGGGATGTACATGGCCTGTTGATGATGATGAATTGATTTTAAAAATGTAGTCTGCTATAAATCCGAAGCGATAGTAAAGGATGTTGAACTGTTTTTCCGGTAGTGTGTTATAGGGCTGTTTGGTTTGTTAACCGTTAGAATAGTTGTGTCACGTTTTCTGCGAGAGTAGTGTGATAAGTAGCTACAAAGTATTTCCGTTTGCTCAAGTAATACATACCACACCGCAACCCCTTGCGAAACACTTGAATTTGTTGTAAAAATGCACACGCTGAGTGAGGCGTGACCACGTGACCGTGGTATTTCCTTTCTATGTGATGAGCATATCTTTATTTCACTTACCAAAGTGTTACTAATTAAATAACACCTTAGTGAATATTTACATGTGTAATACTAGTACTCCAGCCTCTACACGTTCTACTGGCTTGCACAGACCTCCTCTACAGCTGAGAGGGATAGGTCTTAGTGCACATTGGCCAATACAAACATAAGAATAATACGAAAACACATTCCAAATGTTGGGTTAAATTGTTCTCTGTTATATTTATAATCAATTCGGGAATTTTGTACTATTTAGGAGAAATCATCTACTGCTAATGTATTTTTAAATGGGAGAGTCTGAGTATTCGATGGCTCTTGACTTCATTCCTCTACGTTTCTATCCACTAAGATATTTCGTTCATGTTATAGTATTGTTAGTGGCAATTACTTTCCCGACGCATCCCACAGCCACGCGTGATAGCGTGTCCCCATCAAAGTTGTTTATTTTAGTGAGGGAGAGCATCGCCCTCCCAGCCGTCATGTCACCACTCTGTCAGACTCCCACGAATAACCGTCGCAATACTAATTCGGCGAGTTGAAGTTCAATAACATATTGGAAGCGATCCTGAAATAATGCGTTCCGCACTACTGACCCTCCGTGATAACGTTGTGTCGAAGGCAGCATAAATTGTGTATCCTTATTGAATCGTCCCTAGTCATATTAAGGCTTTAAAGTATCATAAATTTAAAGAAATTACTAAGAGACATCTATGTAACAAAGCCTACTATACAATATCAGAATATATGGAAGATAACGAAGCTTGGGTATAAGTAAAATGTTATTGTAATCCCGGGCTTGATTGGGTCTACTTTAATGGACATGGCTGTACATACTTTATTATTATTTTAGTAATTTGTAAGCAATCAGGTATGTCATGCTCGCAGAAATGTCTGTGCTTACGGCGGCGTCGTGTGCCGGGTCGGTCACTTCCCTATGAAATGGTTGAGGAGGCCGATGGCTGGCACATGCGTCATACTCGTGAACGGGTGCTGTTTGTGGGGACTGGTCTGCCTGATTTGCTTATTTCCATTAATGAAATTTTAACCTGGTTAGATGTCAGAGTCTCCATTTAAGATGACTATGTTGTTGTCATATACAAAATTCTGATATTGTATTAATGAGCTGCTCTAATTCGGGAACTTGAGTCTTTGTATCTGTATTGTAAACTATCTCTTGATTGGAAAAGAGCAACACTAGAGTTTCTTGCCCGTTCTTCTCTAGTGATGACTGCCTTCCGAACAGGGTGGTAAATTTTGAAATTACTGAATCTAAGTGATGTATTTGACATTTTATGGATTTAATAAATATTATTTCATTTCATTTCATTTCATCGTTTCTATTCGGGTCATGTCCAACCACTGATTATATTAATTTGTAATTTATGATTTGATTTAGCCGAAGTGATACGCGGAGGTGCATCTCTGCACTAACATTTCGCAATATTGTGCTAGGAAGGACCCAAATTCAAAGCTGCGTAACAAGAAATGTGATTACCCTTGGCCTCATCTCCCTTGAAGAGCTCCTATGTATCTATTGAACTCGCATTAACATAATTGTCGTAACGCCTCTACCGTCTTACTGTGTCAGAGCGTAGTGTATTCATCAGTCCGCCAAACTCGCACTAGGCCCGCGTGGTGTACTATGGCCTGGACCCTCTCAGTGGTACGAGAGGCCAGTGGCCAGCAGTGGGACGTGTTTGGGCTGATGATATGGTATATTGATCACACATTCAGTGACACGCTCATTGAACACTGTGTGTCATGACCACATGGCTACACCGGGGGCAGCGCCGGGCTCTCTGATTTCCGTTCGTAAAATAGGAAAAAAATCATATTAGACGTGTTGAAAGGAGTGCCCTTTAGGTTTTGCAACCTCTTCTCAAAATCTACTTCTTGGCTATGCGAACCGCACAGTGTATTGTAGTCGCATCGCACAGTATATCCGACTAATACTATAAATGCGAAAGTAACTCTGTCTCTTTTATTATACTAATATCTTAACACCAAACATTTTCTTTAATCAACACCTTAACTAATATATTTTATTACAGGCAGTAACGATGGGTTCTTGCACCAGTGCGCTAAGCCTTCCTTCACTTTCATTCACATGGAGTAGCTATTTACACATAATACTGGTAGAACTAACATGAGATTACAAACATATTCAGTAGTATCACAATATTTTAAATGTTAACTTTTTTGTGAGACTCAGTCGGCGCACCGCTTAGTGATTTATTTATACATAATATGTAGGTAAGCAGAGTTTTAAACGAAATGACATTTGTTCTAGGCGCAAAAAAAAATCTTTGCTCCAAGTACATAAACTTTAACATGTGTTATAAATTAGTAACAGCTCCCAGAAGATATAAATTACGATGGATACAATAAGAAAAGTTGAAATGTAAAATGAAACACGTCGAATGTACGGATATGTGAGTATATGAGTATACTCGATCACTCACATAAAGTTATGTAGCAATTAATTAATAAACATGTTGGATATACATATGTATGTCTATGTATCTGTTACGTTTATTGTTTATGTAAATGTTAAATTGCTTGTGTTTAATAAACTTTTAAAGTTGAAGGTTAAAGTATTCGGAATTTAGAAAGGCCAACTGGGCTTCTATGGAAGTACAGCCACAGATATCTACGTACTTAACTAGGATAGTGACAATCGTAATTACTAGAGATGCGCCGAGTTACACTTTTGCCGAGTAACGAGTACCGAGTTTTACTCGGTTCAATTTTTATTCAACCGAGTACTCGGCCGAGTAACTCGGTTAAATTAAATTTCCAATTCGCACGTAGTACATTAGAATTTAAATAGCCTGTTTTCGGAGGCCGGTAACGTCTACGAAGAATAGAGGAATAGGCTGTTACCAGAACGTGCAGCGAGGCTTGTGTTCCTGCATCATAACTTCATCATCAACCCATATACGCCCACTGCTGAGCACGGGTCTCCTCTCCCATTGAGAGGGTTTAGGCCATAGTCCTTTTTGGCGCTTTCTAGGGGAGGCCTACGTTCAGCAGTGGACGGCGATAGGCTGATGAGATGAGATGAGAGATGAGAGGCCATAGTCCACCACGCTGGCCTAGTGCGAGTTGACGGACTACACACCTAAGAAATTCCTAAGAACTCTAAGGTGTGCAGGTTTCATCACGATGTTTTCCTTCACCGTTAAAGCAAGTGATAATTCAATGTGAATACACACATAACTTCGAAAAGTCAGAGGTGTGTGCCTGGGGTTCGAACCCGCGACCGTCGAGATTTTCGACCGCGCGCCCAAACCTCGAGGCCATCACTGCATCATAACTTAGCTTTATCCAATTTTAAATATTAATTATTTTTATTATGTATTATAATTTTGATTTTATTAATTGAGATTTTCAAAGATTTCCTAAATTACTAAATAATTTTTGATTAACACAGTTGTTTACGAAAAGAAATAAAATAATATTTATTGAATCTATAAAATGTTTAATTACATCGCTTAAATTCAGTCATTTCAAATTTTACCACCCTGTTCACGACCTTGTCATGGTCGCGGGACGTCGCTGGCTGCAGGAGGCTTCCGACCAAACCCGGTGGGTCATTGGGGGAGGCCTAAGTCCAGCAGTGGACCAATATTGGCTGACAATGATGATGATGACTGTTGTTTAAGTGATATCTACCGAAATATATTGCATTTCTTAAACAGAGTATACTCGGCATTCAAACCGGCCGAAATTATATTCGGCCGAATACGAGTATCAAAAAACCCGCCGAGTACGCCGAGTACCGAGTATCAACCGAGTACTCGGCCCATCTCTAGTAATTACCTATTTATTGCACTATTTCCATACTAAAAACCAAATTAATTGATTTAGTCACACAATAACATTAATTGTTGTTACCTCGTACGGCGAACTTTCATTTTACCGAAACTCCTTTTATTTGTCTTAAATTCCTGTACATAAGTATGTACAGTGCGAGGATGTTTCTATTGCTAAAACATCCAAAAAGGGCATGGATTTTAACTACTACATTACATTATCGTAATAATTTAGTTAACTTATAAATTAACTTATAAATAGTCCACTTTTTATTTCATTATACCTGTAAGTTCATTGTAAATTGTTGTTGAGTTAAATTTGAAGTGGATAGGTACCTTACTACTTTTTTTCGTATAAACACATTGATGAAGAGTAAAAGTAACTTGATTATTTAGTTATAGAAAAATTCGCAATTCTACTTTTACTTTTTAATGCATATTTATTTGTTTTGGAAGCGTTTTATTTTCATTATTAACATTTGTATTTTATCAGCCGCTGTCCAGCATTGCCCAAAACATGTGTTGTAAACTAAGCGCTTTCCCAAGACTCCGCGTGTGACTCCGCTAAAATTATCTACAGGGTGTATTTAAACCGTGACCGAAAACTGAGGCGGGTAATAGCGATAGTGATTACAAACCCCCTGGCATAAAAAAAAATCCCGACAAAAAATAAAATTTTTTGAGGTTTTCCATACAAACCACATACTTTTAACACCGATGGTTGTATGGAAAACGTCAAAAAAATTTTTTTTTCGGGATTTTTAATATCGCCACTGGGTTTGTGATCACCCTCGCTATTACCTGCCTCAGTTTTCGATCACGGTCTAAATACACCCTGTATATGTTTTAGGCGGTTTAAGCGTGAAAGTGTAGTGTTACCATTTTTTGCATTGGTGCAGGTGATTTACACCATACAACCAATCATAAATATCTGACCGTATAATCTGACCGTAATAATCTGACCGTAGTCTAAGTTCTTGTGTAGTGAGTATTATAATCTACGAAAGATTTCGGTCTCACAATCACCCAAACATACAACGGATTGTGTATCGCAAAACATGTGTCTCGGTAGGGGATCGAACCCGCGGCCTCTCGTTCCGCAAGATGTGTCAGGTCAGGTGCGCCATGAGGCTTTCTTTACTAATAATGTTTGATTAGTACCAATCATGAATCAGTGTAGATACTAGTGACGGAGCGAGGTATGGCTGTGAGAGTGTACTGTGTGTGTATGTGTGCGTGTGTGTATGTCTGGTCGCCACAACAGGTGCATGCGGCGGGGGACGGGTTTGTCTGTCTGTCACTCGCTCCTCGCGCCGGGGACGAACAGCGCACTAATTACATACTGTATGGTGAGCGGCTCGCGGCGACCGGCCCGCGGCTGATCGGACAATTAGTTACTGCTCGCGCGGGAGGCGACTAATAGTGCCGCAAACAAAACCGAATAACCTCATCACCTTTGCTCCTCCTCTATGTAATGATAATCCGTCTCATACTGATCGGCCCATTTACGTTACACTGCTGGGGATGGGCCCCCTCTGTCACTGAGAGTGTGTAGGCCTCAGTTTTCCCCGTTAGCCTAGTTAATGTATATGTATTGTAATGATTGTGACGTGCACATAATATAATCATTGTCTATGTCGCCCGCCGTGCGGTGTGCACACTTAGTGATTGACACCGCCAGCGCGGCAAGAACTAAACACCAAGAGGTTCTATTGAACTAGTCGCGAGAGTGTGCGCAACGCACTGGGTCACCTACTGAGCCGGCTGGTACAATTAGCAGTGCGTTAAAACGCAATTAAGAGTAAATTGCGTGCCACTCAGCTCTCCCCCCCCACCTCCCGACTGCCGGCACTTGTCGGCCATCTTCGTCGGCAGTTCTTTTATGGCCACCATTTTATCCAGGACCAAATCTCGTACATACGTATGTAAAACTGCGACTGTAATTTTTTGTTCTCGTCACTCACTCAAGATCGTACACGCTGACGTCACTAATATAAGAGTTTTAATTTAATATTGTTTATTATATACGATTAGATGATAACTTGATACTCGCCGAAAATCTGTTAAGTGATCGCTATCGAGACAAGTCACCAGTAAATCTGGCACCAAACCCTGTTAATAACTTGATGGCAATGACAATAGTAGTTGTTGAACCATGCCGTTACAGTGGTTCCGCAGTTAGTGGAAGGCATGTGAATGGAGTGACGTGGAGTGCGTGTCGCTAAGTGTCTGAGACGGTGTCCCCCCCGCGCCCTCCGCCCCTCCCCGCCGGCAGTGTCTCGTCGGCGCCGTAGCGCGGCCTACTTCCCTTTCATTTGTTGCAGACAGCACGCTACTTACACTCGACGTCGCGCGTATTGTGTTCATCGCCTCACGAGCCTGTGCCGGCTCTCAACCCCCTCCCCTCCGCCCCGCCCGCCTCACCGTCCCTTGCCACTCGCAGTGTCGCATGTCTTGCAGCACGACCCGAGTACCGCCGCTGGTGGGCTACTGTTGAGAGTAATCGGACGGTCCGCTGATGTATTATAAGTGTTGCCCCTAATAATTCACTATGAATACATTGATGACTTCAAGTCAGAGGTGTGTGCCTGGGGCTTGAACCTGGAACCGTTGATATTTTCGACCGCGTCGACAAATTCAGAATAAGATATTTTAAATCGGCTCAGCGGTTAAGGCGGAAAGGTGTAACAGATGGACTTATTTTCGCATATACAATATTGCGCGATAGATTTTCTTGCGTGAATGTTCTAGTAAGATAAAACTATAGGCAAATTGCGTATCATAATCATAAAACTTACTATGCATCACCCCATATACATACGTCCCACTGCTGGGCACGGGTCTCCTCTACCAATAGGCCATAGTCCGCCACACTGGCCTAGTGCGGGTTGGCGGACTACACACCTAAGAAATTCCTAAGAACTTTTACGTGTGCAGGTTTCCTCACGATGTTTTTCTTCACCGTTAAATGCAAGTGATAATTCAGTGTGCCCTGGGGTTCGAACCCGCGACCGCCGAAATTCTCGACCGCGCTCCTAAACCTTGAAGCCATCAATGCTTATCTTAAAACTTCCTATTGTAGAATAGAAAAGTTAGTAAGACAAACAGTTTAACACATTCATACTTGATGTCTGTTCTCGAATTACCCAAAGAGGTCGAGAGGCGCAGTTCTGGACACACATTTCGTCAATTGTGTTTTCGTTCCACTCAACAGGAGGCGACTGTTTTCGTATTTCGAGCTTAATACCCGATCCCTGTTGCTACTGAGAGTTATTAAACAAGAAACTCATACAGCACTTTGTCCAAGGACTTGTGTACCGCTCGGCTCATAGTTTGTAGTATGTACTAGTAAATGTAACTGTCTGTAGTTTGTACTAGTGAATATAAATAGTATGTAGATATGTGTTCGTAACGCGCGCGGCGACCAACCTTGACCTTTACTTCCAGACCGATCCGTCCCCACGGGGGTTCATAATGTATTACAGATAAATGGCTTGTTGGTATTATAGTATACATGATGTGATTACATATTGTGCTGCTTGCCGAAGCATGTGTCGAAATAACTGGTGTAATCATTGGTTCAATAGATAAGTAGCCACTAATGATCCTCTATCCCAGTACGCTATACACTTTACATTGGATAAATGCGTTTAATTATAGCACGTATTTCGATTGGTTCGCTGGTTCAACCGGCCACTGTCACTGTCACTGTTATAGTGGATGACTGTGGATGGATGGAAGGGGAGGGGGGGGGGTTCGATGTTTAGCCCGATGCTGTGCACTAATCCTGTCGCAAAGTGTTTACAGCGTCGTAAAATATTGTGAGCGAGGCGCCGCTTCCGCCGTCGGAGTGTCTGCGCCGCTTGCGAACATAATGTTTACTGCTCAAATATTCCATGAATTTTGTATTGTTATTCAAGCAGATTCTACTCGTGCATTAATATGAGCCATTTGTTTTATTTTACGATCGTGTAAAAAAGTTAGCAGCCAATAAACGATAACCTCTATTCTGAACTGTCACAACAAGCACGAGCGGGAGGGCTGAATGTCAGTTGTGTCGCATGTATATTCCTAAAAACAAATGCCTTAAATTTGGTGTAAATGAATGAATAAGGAATCTATTATCGTTTCTGCAGTACGTTATCGGATTACGTGCCGTTATTCAGATTTTCCTAATAAAATAATAATCGATGGCGATGCAAAGGTTTCGAAGTCAGGACGGGGAGAGGCAATAGTTTCTCATGCGCAGTTCAACTCACCGGGCGGCAGTCGACACGCATCTCTCGGTCAGTAACTTGCGTTGTGTCTGTACAGGTCCGGGAGCCAACATTGCGCCCGTTGCGAGGTGGAGACGATGGCCCCGGTGAAGAAGAGAAGGCACCACAAGAAGTACAAGGTGCGGTGAGGTGTGCGCGCGGGGGGAGGGAGCGCGCGGGATGTGCGATGTGATGGTGGAGGAGGCGCGGTGCTGCTGGGGCGAGCGCGGCGCGGGCGCGGGTGTCGGAGGGAGTGCGGGCGGGGGTGCGGGCGCGGGCGGGAGTGGGGGGCCGCCGCTGTGCTGCCGCTGCGCGCACAAGCGGCGTGCGTCGCCGCTGGCGTGCCTTGCCATCTGCTTCCTGGTGCTGGTGTACAACTTGCTGGGCGGGTTCTTGTTCCTGGCGCTGGAGGGCGGCGCCGCGCCCGAGGAGACCGCCGTCGCCGCCTCCAAGCCCAACCTGAGCCAGCCGCACGCCGGCACCGACCTGCGCGAGCGGACCGTCGAGCGCCTCTGGTCCATCACCGAGGACCTCAACATATTGTACAAAGAAAATTGGACCAAGCTGGCGGCCAAAGAGCTCATGGATTTCCAGAAAGTGCTCATAAAGACTATGCGGGGCGGGGGCGGGGCGGCCGGGGGCGCCGTCGCGACGGAAAATCGACTCGGCTACCACGAGACTGACTATCGCTGGACGTTCTCCAGCAGCTTTTTGTACGCGCTTACTCTCATCACTACTATCGGTGAGGTTTGCTCAACTGTTACTCATTATTCCGTAAGACATCTTCTAATCTTCTCATTTTGTAGACTATACCCTTACTGTCAAATACACATAATCATTAGTGCACTTGAGGTGCTGCGAGGCCTGGTGTGTGCGCGCCCGTTGGCTATAAGCGCGTGTGTGTGTGTGTGTGTGCAGGGCACGGCAACGTGACGCCGCGCTCGCCGGCCGGCAAGGTGGCGGCGGTGTGCTACGCGTGCGTCGGCATCCCCATCATCATGCTGTACCTGTCCACGCTGGGCGAGGCGCTGGCGCGCAACTTCCGCGTGCTGTACTCGCGGCTGTGCGGCGCGCGGCTGCCGGCCGAGTGTCGCGCGCGCGCCTGCCCGCCGCCGCGCTGCGACCTGGACGCGCTGCACGAGCGCCGCACGCCCTTCCAGGCCGCGCTCAACCTGGACAGCTTCGGCGGCGGCTACCACTGGGCGTGCCGCGACCACACGCGCGTGCCGCTGCCGCTCAGCGTGCTGCTCGTCGTGCTGTACGTGGCGCTCGGCACGCTGCTCTTCCGTGCCACCGAGAAGTGGGACTTCATGGACGGTTGTTACTTCTCCTTCTCCAGTCTCGCCACTATCGGCTTCGGGGACTTGAAGCCGGGACTTTACGCAAGCACAGTGTCGGCGAAGGCCGAGGACATGGCGGTGGGCGTGTGTTGTATTTATATATTAGTGGGTATCGTGGTGGTGGCGATGTGCTTCAACCTGATCCAGGAGGACATGAGCTCGCTGGCGCGCGGCGTGAGCGCGGTGTGCGCCGGCGGCGGCAAGTCCCGCGCCGTGCACAGCGCGGAGGCGCGCGACGACAAGCTGGCGATGGCGCTGGTGTCCTGACACAGGGAGGCCGAGCCCGCGCCCTCGGCCGCCTGCGACAAGAGGCACCAGGTGAAGTTCCGCGTGGACAGCGCCAACCCCACCAAGTTCAACAGTCTGCCGCGCCGCAAGTCGTCGCACTGCGCCGACGACGGGTTCCAGCGCCACGCGCCGGCGCGCCGCTCGGCCGGCCACGCTGACCGCTGCGTCGAGTACTTCGTGCCGCGCAGCCTCAGCGAGTTCAACCTGAGCGGCGCGGGTGCGCTGTGCGACCTGCCGCCGCTGGGCGCGCGCGGGGCGGCGGGGGCGGGGAGCGGCGCGGGGGGCGCAGCGCTGCTGTGGGGGGGCTCGGGGGGCGCGGGGGGCGCGGGCCGCGGCCGCGACAAGATGGTGACGTTCGAGGACGACCGTGCGCTCGACAAGGGGCTCGGCGACGACGTGTTCATGTGACGGCGCGCGGCCGCATTAC
Source organism: Cephonodes hylas (assembly GCA_030295005.1). Taxonomy (NCBI): domain Eukaryota; kingdom Metazoa; phylum Arthropoda; class Insecta; order Lepidoptera; family Sphingidae; genus Cephonodes; species Cephonodes hylas. Next base: position 11,276,989 of record AP025380.1, on the reverse strand, counting down.
TTGTTGCTGTCGACGATCTTTGTTACGTAATTAAATATTAACATTTTACATACAAAACATGTTTTATTTCTACTCCATACAGGTTACATAGTACTAGTGCGTGCGCGACTGTCGTTTAGTTCCCATTCACAAACCCGACACCGGACTAAACCTAATAATTGTGTTCACATGCGCGAGTAATGACAGACAGGCATTCAGATGACTCCAGAGGATCATAAACTATTGCTATTGCGATGATATGACACGGCCAGTGCCTAGACGACTAGGTCGTGTCTATATCAGTTATAGTCGCTCGCTACTATAAAGTTCTTCTAAAATATCATTATTTATGTTCCTCGTGTCGTCGCACAGTGTGGTGCGTGTGAAGCCCCCCCTCCCCCGCCGCCTGGCGCGCTGGTCGCCGGCGGCGCCGCGGTGCGCTGTCAGCAGCACGCGCCGGGGCAATTACCGCGGGGCCGCACTGGGCTATCAGTTGTGTTGCAAATATATCGCGCCACTGAGCCACGTACATACTGTCGTGTAGCCACACTCGCTGGAGACTGGCTCTGCACCATGCGCTCCGAGAAGGGTCGAACAGGCGCCAGTCATTTCACATATAGGTATTTTGTTTAACTCGAAACACGGAGTTTATCAAGCGTTAACCGTTTCATTGTAGATGAGCTTACTACCTTACTACATACACCTAATCGTTTGATTATATTATAGCAGAACGTCCTATTTTTTTATTTCCAAAATTAAGTAATACAACATTATCTAGTACGGTGTACGCTCGGACTTGAACCCACGTAAATCGGATCGTGTATGTATTCTGCATCCATTGGAACTATCGCGCACTCATGACTTCCACATGTGCACACGAGCCGATATTGCGACGCGCTCGCAGTTGAATTCCGTCGGCGGGGCCAGTTTGTGTAAATCATTCATTAGCTGACAGTGCAGCTGTGTCCGCGCCGCGTGTCACTACCGCCCTACTATATGTATGTATGTATATGTCGCGACTGAACAATTCGCAATAAGCCGCGGATACTTTTACCATTTGACAGGTGCCGCGAGTGGCGCGGGTGCGGGGGGGAGGGAGGGGCGCGGTGGGGTCGCACCGAGACTCCTGATGGGATCACTCCGAGGCGGCGTCATTCAATTTATTCTGTTGTAATAAAAGATTTTCCACGGTGGCTTTTAGCGTGATGGCGACCGGAGCGTGAATTTGCACAGACATACATACATATACCGCGGCGTGTAGATGAAGCGCGGCGCGCGTCGGTGCCAACTGTACGAGAGCAGTACTCCGGTGTCTCCGGCCGAGTACGCGCGGTACTCACATCACTGCGCGAAGGCTACACACCGTTCGTTCAGTTGCTCCACACGCAACATAACCACTTGCTTAGTTCATACAAATTACTCCAACATACTCCTATACACTTCCACAATCGTGTACTAAGATAAGGTATTCGCCGTCGAACAATTTCTATGTCGGGTTCTCTTTCATTGCATTTCAGTATAGCACCAACTGTTTTTTTACCAACAGGATTCAAGTGCAGACAAGGCAGATGCACAATCCGTTACTAGTCTACTTTCTTATTTAATAGTACTATTTGGAGCGGGGGCGAAACATTTTGTCTGGAACATAATGAATAGACAATTGGATTTAAAGCGATGTGAAGTGGTCACGTCGCTCGCTACAACTAGTCATGCAATGTGGGAATTTCGCCAGACATTTGCACATCTATGTAACTCACACAAATTAATTAAATCTTGTCTTTAAATTCCAAAATTTCTAAAAGTGTACCATAAATTGATGGTGTGGCGTCTACACTCAACCATAACTTTACATGAAATTCAAGAAAACTGTTTTTATAAAGAGCCCCATGAATGTAGAAATAATGTTTGTATATAAGATCACATACATAAATGCATAACCTCTGAATAGACAAAACTGCATTTCTTCATTCTCATCACCAGATATGTATCACTGCTACGTAATAAGGGGCGAGCTTATTGCTGTTTTTTGGAAAACATTTTAGACTGAAACTGCTGCCACTGAAGATTTCCCCCAAGAAAAGTTATTGCACACTATGCCCAACTTGGGAACCAAATTTCGGACCTCTAGATCGAAACGGCACGAGAAACTAACTAAAATATTAAATTTGATGCACATAGTGTAAATAACGAGCAGTAGTACGTAGGTTTCTAGCTGTGGTACTCACATATTTAGTTGTTTTTTACGTATTGTTCGTTGTGTGAGGCGCGCGGGGGTGGGGTGCGGGGACGCGCGCGCGGGGGGGGGGGGGTGGAGTTGTGCAATTATTCCGCTCGTGAATTCCGTTAACGACTTAATCCCAATTAACGTAACATTCGCTGAAGAAATAAACAAAACGAAGTCTCCAGTACGAGCGCGGTCCCGCGGCGTGCTCTGCCACGAGTGGCGTCACGTCGCACTACTCGTTACTAGCAATTGTTCATGATATTTGGAACGACATTCATATGAAGGAAAGTAATTAAAGTTATACTATGGCTCAAGTCTATCGTCATTATTCTTCCGTATGAAAGGGAGTTGTGTCCGTTTCCCTTGATATGTTTGACTTTTGACTATTTTAAAAAAAATTAACTCGGTATATTTGTAAATCGACAGAATATACATACACGCCCATTAGGGTGTCCCAGCTTAGTAGGGCGATTTTTTTTTTCTCGAAATTAGATACGCATACCCTCTATATTTTTTCTAATTGACCCTAATAACTCAAATACGAAATATTATCGAAATTGGATAGCGGTAACCCGTGCCGACTTAATGGCAAAGTTTTAAGAAAAAAATTGTATGGTAATTGTAGAGCACATATAAAAACTCAATTTTTATTTTCAAAATTATATCCTATTTCACCGGTATTATATATTTATTATTAAAACAGGAATATTTGTGATATTTTAATTTTAAAGTTTTCATTTTACTGTTAGGATAAATCACAGGAAAAATTGCTTTAGTTTCCCTTTAAAGGTGACTTTTTCACGCAAATGTTGTATCAGTATAACTGCAATTTGCAGTATCACTAGCGACTTTTAGTGTCATTATTTATTTCTTAACTGCTTGAAAAGAAGTATAACTAGTCTGTGAAGTAAGCAACTCATTGAGAAAAGTGTCAAAATTTTTAAAACGATTGAAGAAAAGCAAGACTAGTTTTTGATCGAAATAAAGTTGTTTATATCTTTCTAAAAAAGTAAATCACGCAGATATCTTCCCAGGGGATATATGAATTGATGGATCCTCTTTAGTTAAGCTTTAAAATATTATCATTTTTGGTTCCTGGTCTCCATCATAGTGATATAGAGACAAGACAGCTACTTCATGAACCAAAGACCAAAAATGCTGAAAAATATTCTGTATAGTCATTTCTGAGTTAATTTTATTGACAGTTTCCCAGGGTTTCAAAGTATTAAGCAAACATAAGTCGTGGTAAGGTGCCGTCACTGATAATATACAATGCATCCAAGCCTTAACATGGTATATAGCGATGCAAATCTAGATGTCTAATAGTGCGACTTTTTATTAGTAATTTACAATTAAAAAATAAGTTACGACATTTTTAATCAATTAATTGCTTCGGCCATCATGGTGTCTGGTACATAGAACTTGGAGATCGAATAGTCAATTTTCTTTCCGTATCACCACCAAAGAATATGATTATAGCCATAACTGTTAATTTTTGATAGCCAACCCTTAAATTTCCTTCATAATTCTGTCCGATAAAACAATGTATATCTATTTGTATAACTATATCTATTATCTAGATTTATTTTTATCAATTAAAGGGCACTGGCGTGTGCAATATACAAAAAGTAGTCCAAGCTTGTAACAAACTCTTGACGACACTGTACGAACACATGTTGCGATTTTTCCGCATTATTTGTTGATCTCTTCAGAGTCGGTATAAGGCAACTTATTTCTTAAAATTAGTTTATTAAAGCTTAAATAGGCATATAAGCCCTTTAACAAAAAATAATTAATCTCGAATAGTTAGATTTGCGATTTACAAAATTCAATTTTACTTCACGAATTTTATTAAACAGAACTGCCAATATTTGCTCTTTACAGAGAAGTTTTAAGCCGTTATTTTAATGTTTTGCACCCCCTATTAAAATTTGCCTTTGAAATCTTAATCTGACATATTGATTAAACAAAAAGAGGCGTTTACCAATACAATAAACAAGCAACCACGAAACTTCCATGCGAATATTGCGACGCGCCGAAGTTCATACAAAGTATGTAAGTACTGAAATACATGAATGCAAGTCGGCACGGGTTGCAGTGGTCCTAAGTTCATGAAATTTTATTTATAAGTGTTTTAACACCATTCGAAAATAATTAGAGGGTATGCGTTGACAAAAAAAGACTTTGATTTTTTTGGGACACCCTAACGCCCATATTCCCCGAAGGGGTAGGCAGAGATGCATTTTTGCACCCAAATTTCGATAGGAATGTGCTCCGTGCTGCTACTGAGAAATTCCTAATGAATAAATTTACACTAAGACTGCAGTAATTTATGAACATTCCTAAATGATACCGTTATGTTAACGTAGTTGATGATATTGATTCAGGCACTCGTAGTACATGTGCAACGTACGACAGTGATCTCATGAACTGATGACACAAGAGTCAAGTGTCGAGCACACACTTTAACTGCCACATACTGATATGGTCGGCATGCAGTGTCCGCCACTCACACCGTTGCACACTTAACTACATATATGAGAGCATTTAATGTAGTGTGCACAATGTATTCCGCTGCCATTACGGTGGGACGCACTCACTGGTTCCACTTGAAATATCGCCGCCTCATGGTGAGCATGCAAGAGTTCTAGTGTGAGGACACGCCACTTTCTTCCTGTTGGAACTTCGCTTAAGGAGCAATGGAGTGTGTGCATTCGATCCAGACTGCACATGTGAAAAGGCGCTAACTAAGGAACATTCCGCTACACCATATTGTACCCGTATGTATACATTACCATGCAATGCGCTCGAGGTCTCTCCGCGGCGCTGAACTCATAACACTCATGGCAACAAGACGAGAGTAACAAGTAACCAAGTAGTGTTTGCGGTGCAGTGGTGCGGGTGGCACCGCACGCTGGTCGCGCCGACTGCGCTACGCTCTCATTTCACCGGATTTATTTCATAAGTCCCAAATTAATCAGCAGAACTTTTCCTCGGCTTTCAATTGGAACTCTTTCGTGTCGGATTTTTGTCTTTTTTCTCTGCGGGTGTTGAAATTACAGCGGGGTGTTAAATCCGTCGCTTGTCCTCGATCAGCACCCGGAACGTGGGCACTCTGCTCGGGGAGGGGAGTAGGGGGGGGGGGGCATAACATATGGATGTAAAGGGCCTCCGATGTAAAGGTCCCTAGTTCAGTCGTTACGTCGACCCATACAACGTAGGACTTAAAGAACAAATAGCGCTTTGCGTTGCACAATTAGTTCGTTAAACTATGTTTTCGCAATAAAATGTTGGTTAATAAAATTAGTGAAAAGTATGTATATGTCGCAAACGCTTACCATTTGAGATTTCCTTCCGCTGTGAGTAATGAATGCGACATCTCGACTACAGAGTGTCGACGCGTGGTGTGGCCACACGTGTGGTGACGTAGGGACGTGGTGACGTAGTGATGTTGTGACGTGTGACTGTCCGCGTGTCACCTGCACCCAGCGATGTAGACGTGCGATCGGCACACATTTGCATCGGACATGTGCGAGTGTCGGGGCACTTCAGTTGTAACAAGTGCACTCGGAACATTGTGTGTGGCACCAATAAGGGGCTTGCTTTAGTTTTCTCGTAGGTGCTATTTGATTAGTTATTATTTGAACAAATGAATATCATCAATGCATCGTAAACAAATGGTTTTTAAAAACCTTATAAAATGTTTTCTAATAAAGAGAAAGTTGGGATCGTAGCACTTTAGATGCATTGACTTCTTTAGACTCCCGTATCGCAACACGATTACAAACTTGGTCATTTGTGTCATGAGCGAATCGAGGCGATGTTAGTGAAGTGTTGCAAGGAATTTTGGTTCGGCGGCAGTGGGACAGCTCGGTCGGTACCCGCCACTACTCGATTAGGTTCAGTTACCGTGCGTACGTACTGTGGCGCCGCATGTGTGCCCGCCCGCGGCACTGCGAACTCGCCGAGCCAGTCGTATGTCGCCCTCCGTGACAACATACATATTCGGCAATGAAACAGAAAGCCGGAGGTTAGGTGTCCGCATCGACAAAAACAATCCTATAAAATAATGATTTCTATCTGAAAGTCTTTGCACGTGGTCAATGTGACCATGAAACGATATGCGGTTTATATTGCGATTGCGATATTTGTAATATAATGTCGCTGCACCCCTGAGTCTATAGGAGTGCGGGTGGGTGCGGCGTGGAGGGGGGGGGGGTGAGGCTTTGGTTCGCACTCGCGAGTCTCGCCACTCATAAAACAGCGCCAACGGAAGCCCATTACTGAGTAATGGATGCGCGGTAATGACGTTACCGGCACACACGAACCGACGCGCCGACACTACTCGTCCCCCCCCCCCCCGCCTGTTCCACCGTCACGTGACACATGACGTGAGACAGCGGTGGCGACTGATCACTATGCACATGATCGGGGTACGAACATCCAAGCTATAATGCATGTTAAGATTCTTTCTGATTGGAATTACTGTATGTCTGTATATACGAATGAGTTGATTAGCGGCGTGTAGACGAGTTGCGTGTTCAAGTAGTGTGGGACGCGGTGCGAGTGGAGTCCCTTGCCGGCACTCGAACAAGTACACACGGAAAGGCTCCGACGCGCGCCTGCATCAACTCGCAATGCTCACTCTATAGGTTTGAACGCAGCACGCGGCACCAACTGCAACCCTCGTATTTATGTGCTAGTTAACATTTTACCAGTAATTATTTAGTTATACCAATGCTTTAAGTAAATTATTGATAGTTTTAGATAAGAACAAGCGCTGTAATGACATTAGAGTTAGCCAAACGAAGCGTGCTTTGAGTGGCTCACGATAAAGGGAAAGCGCGCGAGTGTGGGGCGCAGTGTGCGACATAGTATTACATGTGGTATCGGTGCGGAGACACCGCGGGAACACTCTGTGTCAACCACTAGAGATAAGTCTCTTCACAGTGCGGAAGAGTAATCCTGTCGCGTCGTAATAATTGTGAAGAGCGTACCGTAGTTGTGGTGCACATGAGGAGAATTTCGCGGACAGAGCTACATAAGTACTACAAATGTTTTGGTAAACACTTCTCAAAGACACACACATCAATACAGACACTTTTCTGATAGTATTTATTACTGCTAAAACGTTTTTGTCTCGCTTTAGGTACTTCGAGGGAGGTTGACTCGAAAGTAAGACAATATCTGAACCACATCGGCGCTTCCCCGGCCATAGTATAAGTCGAGTGTAATTAACAGAACCTACTGCTGCAACAAGCTTGGGCGTGCGATTGATGTAACTTTTACTACTTCCCCGCCGACTCCAGATAGATCCGGCTGCTGTCCGTACTTACTTTAACGTGTGTCCAATACGTTATTATTATCTTTCTGAAAAGTATAATTTGTAAAAGTCTAGTTCAGTGTACATGAAATTACATTTTCAATCATCAAGGTAAATATTTGCGGGTTGGCAAACTTTTGTTTTCTCAGAAACTAAATATTCTGCATTGTCCTGTCTTGGCCTAATTAACATTGCCGCGCATGAGCGATAATTCCAAATTCGTATGCAGTGTCGGAGTCGCGGAATTAATTTTTCTTTTCATTCAGTTTTCGTAGTTTCATCTCAGCGCCACGACACGTACTCGCTTCACAACAAGAAACTATTTATAAAACCGGTTTGTGTTACCGCGCGACACTGAACTAAGCCACTACATCACGAGAGTCAGTGGAGCTTGTCTTCGCTAATTACATCTTAGACCGACGACGTCTCGCGCCTCACGCCATTGTCGCCTGTATGTCCACAGAGTTTCAGGTTTAATTGCAGTGCACGTGGTGCTACGAAAAAATACTGGAGACTACGTGAGACATTCGGCTCGGCACATAAAGTTCTATTAACAAAGGGAGGTCGGCCCTCGAGTTTGTCATCGTCAGCCTCGCGCCCGTAGCACACGGCGCGACGCCTGCTCCATCCGTAGAGTGGAGCGCTACGCTGCTACGCTGTACGCTACGGCTACGCGGATCCGCTTACGCTGAATAGATTGGCTTATTAGGAAAGATTGGCTTATAGAGAAAAGTAATTTGTTATGAAACGCACAGTATCGACTTATAAGATCTAAACCTTTGTTTAAATAATGGCATTAAAAAGTCTGATATTTTGTACCGATGTTATAGAATGGTCGTATGCCAGGTAGTATAATGTGCGGGTGAAGTCAACGCTTTATGCAGTGTTGTTGCAGTTAGAGTTTTAGGTAAAGGCATCAGTACGTAGAATATGTAGAGTCGGCGCCGCGACGTTGGAATTTCCTCGCCCGTAAAGTTGCTAATCTGGTTTATACAGGGTGCGCGACAAGAAATGAGGCTGACTTTTATCGCATTTCCCGGGGAAGTGAAGCCGACTTAGATTTTCTTGATGTGCTTTTAAATGAAGTGTCTTTAATTCAAAGAATATATTTACGACGTTTTGAAACAGTAAACAGTATACGAGTACAGTATACAGTATATAGTACAGTAATAATTTTACGTTTTGTTTTGGCTTTATATAGAACGCATACAACAATTATAATAGACAAGAAATAATAACGCTTCTCATTCTATTGTTTATTTATCCATGAAATATATTTTTCAAACATAGTGTGGGTTACTTTAAATTATATTACTAACATAGCTTTTCTATTAATATAAATTATCCGCAGTAGATCGGTGGGACGTATGTAAATATATTGTAACATAGCTGTAGATGCGCTAGTAAGGACGGTGATAAAATGTTGTCATATTGTAACATTTTGTGCATGCAAGCAAGAGGTACTCGGTCGTCGTCGCGTAGTGACACGCATCACGCACTACACGGACACGCACTCGCGGCACCACAGCACCTCATCCAGCCACAGTGGAGTTGCTTACCGTACACGTCTAGTGTTACAAGGGAATGCCAATATTTATGCGATTACACTATACTGCATTATGATTCCCATCTTTGTGTATAAATACCTGATATTGGTCAGTACAAAATAAATTAATATTGAATAGACAAGAATAACATCACTATGATTAATTAGTACATAAAAATTGTGAAACTGAAAATCGTTATCAGTTAATCGTTTTATCAGATGTGGAAACAAACTTAATGCATATTTGAAAAGAAAGCGATGATCCGAGTGTGATTTATGAATGATATTTAATCGCGACGGTTATGAAGCTATTCTAAGACTGTAAGATTTATTACAGACAATATATAGTTACAACATTAGCATAACGTCCGCTCTTATTACTGTACAACGCAGTACAGTGTGTGCACGAGGTGCGCCGTCCGTCATCTGTATCGGCAGCACCAGTAGCGGCAATGGACACTATCGCGCCGGAGTTACGTGTGTCGACTCCCGCCGCGCGCTCCTTACAATTGTTAAATACACAGGTTCAGTTCAGGATAATAATATGGAGGGAGTCCAGCGCCTTTAGTACATTATGACAGTGACTTTTTGCAATTAGCTGTCATAAAATTAACAAGTAGAAATGTTTTAATCTTTGCGTTGATGACGTCGTGATGTGAAAATTGCAATTTCAGATTGAATCTAGAATGTCTCATCCATCTCCAGTAATGTAGGGGAGTGGGAAGTGCGGGGCGGTGTGGAGGCGGCAATGTGCATTCAATTAATATGCTAATGATGCCGCATCCGCGAAGAAAGCGCAGGCGACGCGGTACAGCAAGTCTGCAGGAACCGCCGGCGCCGCCAACATACTGCGACTGCTGGGTGTCGCGCTCTGTGCTACTCAATGTCGGGAGAAGCTTTAATATTTATAATTTGTTTTATCGCACTATTTTCATTCAAGGATAAACTTCATTAATTACAATGTAAAATTACTTTACACAGACAAAAAAACATACCGTTCTTAATGCATGTTTTTATTCGCAAAGTCTTGAGGGATAGATAGTAGTAGAGACATATTATAGATTGGTAGCGCAAATTGAGGCCAACTGACCCCCTCCAATTGTTTAGCTATGGCGTTACAAAAGATCTCCGCAAAAAAATGGCGAGGGATTGACGTGAAAACATCAATCTAATGTGTATTGTATACATAGCCATATCATAATATAATTCCCTTGTGTATACCATATCTCGTATTCTATGTATAGAATACGACGTAGCTACAATGTAGCTAGAGTAGTCCAATTCTCTAATGTCGTAGCACGTAAACCGTAGCGCGTAGGCGATATCGTATACTCCGTAGCGCGTACCTTGTAACTTGTGGCACGTAACATAGATTTTGTAGCACGATGTCGTTGGAGTGTTTTTTTTAAATGTAGTGTTTTTTTTTCGATTAGAAAGATATGATTTAAAACATAATCGATATTGTATAATTGATATTTAAAGAATCTCTACCCTAAATTGTCAAATTGACACGTAAAAAGTATTTACGAAGACTTTTAGCCAATTAATAGGTCGAGCCCTCTTCAAAAGAAGTGAATTAAAGGCTTTTAAGCGCGTTCTTGGTGCGCCGCAACATGGCGGTATGGCGTGTCGGTGTGGCGCGGCGGTGTAGCGTGGCGGTGTGGCGCGGCGGTGTGGCGCGGCGGTGTGGCGCGGCGGTGTGGCGTGGCGGTGTGGCGTGGCGGTGTGACACGGAGAGTAGCGGGCGACGCGGAGAGTGTGCGGGGATCGTGAGCGGCGTGGACCCGCGACGCTTAATGGAAAAATAATTAAATCGTTCGCGCAAACGGAACGTGAAAAATGGCCAAAAACCGAAAGAGTTGAACGTGGGTGAGGCGTACAGAGTACCTCGCCTTAGCAAATGGCGCGCTTTTGTAAAGATATCCGGGGCCGGCATTGTGCCCCCCCCTCCTCCCGACCCCCCGCGGAGTGATTGTGTCGCGCCGGTCACTTCACCGTCACTCAGCCGTCGAAGTGTTACCTCGTTACAGCTAATGGCGGAGTTCTGAATGAACTCGTCCACAACAAAATGTGATATTGAACTGCGGTTCCAAGAGCCGACTTGTGCCTTGTCCTAAGATATCAAACTGGTAAGTGTGTAATGAGCGTGATGAAGCCATTTCACTTCACTTGAATTGCAGTGTAGTGATATGCTTGTCCAAATAGATTAGAGAATTTCGGTAAATAACCATCGAGTTGTTGTACAAAGATGTTTGATAAAACTGCCTTTTATGTAGTCTATATATAATGAACACGACAAATTACACTGGTCAACACGATTTTTGGGTCTGGCTCCTGAATATGAAATTTTAGTTTCTCCTATGTCACAAATAAATAAAAAAATATCTATTCTGATCAAAGTTTGCTTTTGTAGAAAATAGAGCAATTTTATGAATTTAAAAAAATGTATACAATTTTTTATCTATTCTCTTTAATTTTATTTAAAACTAGCTGTTGCCCGCGACTTCGTCCGCGTAGACTACAGGGTTGAGTTCAGAAAGAAAATAACTTATAGTCTAATTTACTTCTCAGAGTCCTATTTATGCCCATACCAAAAATCATACAAATCGGTCAAATCACGTGAAAGCGTAACGCGCCGGTCGGCCCCTTGTACATAATTATTGCGCTCTTGATGATTATTTTGAAACTGCGATATCTTCTAAGATACTTATTGAAATCAAATGATGTAAAGGCCAAATTTCTTTGAAATGAAATACTTATTCTAAATAATTTTATTATTATTTGGATAAGGATTAATATAATCTTAATAAAAACATCTTCACAAACAATGCTTCATTTTTTAACAAATTTAGTTAGCATAAAAGAGGTTATAGTGAACCAACCCTAAAAGTTAGACATATGCTACCGCTGACTTTTTTGTAGACATTATCAAGCTCTACAACTTTTCCCTAGGACTCAACTATATATCTCCTATGGATAAGGCAGCGTTTGCAAAAAACGCTTTCGTTCGCCCGTTTTTTCTCCGACTTACTTCACAAATCTTGCTACAACGAAAAAGTCTTATCATTTTTCGGACTAATATATAGCCTATGACACTCACAAAGAACGTACCTTTCTATTAGTAAAAGAATTTTCAAAATCGGTTCAGTAGATCCCGAGTTTACTTTCTACAACGTCACAAACATACAAACATACAAACATTCAAACATACAAACTCACAAACTTTACCTCTTTATAATATTAGTATAGATTATAATAAGGTTTTTTTTTTATTGAACACAAAAAGTGTGTTTATACAAGAAATATGACAAATAATAGCAAACAAATAGAAAATAACAAAAAGTCGAGTTCAAAAAACGATTTTTTAGTTGATCTTTTATGTATGTATGGGCGTTTTTCGTCTTCTTTTTCATCAACCCATATATGCCCACTGCTGAGCAAGGGTCTCATCTACCATTGAGAGGGTTTAGGCCACAGTCCGCCACGCTGGCCTAGTGCGGGTTGGCGGACTACACACCTAAGAAATTCCTAAGAACTATTAGGTGTGCAGGTTTCATCACGATGTTTTCCTTCACCGCTTAAGCAAGTGATAATTCAATTTGAATACACACATAACTTCGAAAAGTCAGAGGTGTGTGCCTGGGGTTCGAACCTGCGACCGCCGAGATTCTCGACCGCGCGCCTAAACCAGGCCATCACTGCTTTTTCCTAAACCTCGAGGCCATCACTGTTTTTTTGCGTTTTTCGTATGAACCCTTAAATACCAGGTTGGACTTCAGCATTAGATAATTTAGTAAAGAATCTCTTTAAATATCTAAAAGCTCCCGAATTATGATCTTTCAAAATTATCTTCATTAGACCTAACTTTATACATTACGGTGGTATCAATATATCTTTGGGCTTGACGATTGGTTTAGCATTCATATTATGTTTTCCAATTTGAAATTAAAGTCGATCAGGCCATATACGCCGTTGGTAATGTTTTAAGTCTGCTCTGCTATTCCATAAGCATAGGTGACAAGAATATTTGGTCTATCCGCCTTATCCTTGCTTTGATAAATTCACCGCAAATAGAACAGAATGAATCAACATTTTCTTTACACAGTCTTGTTGCCATTTTCTATCTAGATACGACATAAAAGTCGGTTGTTATAACTGTAATAGGTTTTTTAAAATAGTAATGGACAAGTAAACACTCACTAGTGTCAATTAGAAATAATGCACTATTTGCAATTAAGATAATAATCAAAGTGCTACCACCCATTGTCTATAATAATCAATGAAAATCTTCAAACGAACTTATCAACATAAATCAGACAAAAGCAAACTTTAAGACCTAAAAATTTATATCCGAGTATTTTTCGATGTTTGGAATCAGAATCGAAGCATTAGAACAGAAACCCAAAAAAAAATTTTTTTTTTGTTGACCTGTGTTATTATCAGCTGTTTCCGCAAAAATCCTCTTTTTGCTTTGACTATTTAATATCATTTAACAATTGTATTCAGCGATGAAACAGAGATGTCTCATTTTCTTATAGTAATGTCTCAGGGTTTATAGGGTGGTGGCGGTGGGGGAGGGTTGAGTGGGGGGAGGGTGCTGGGGCTGGGTGTCGATTATCAAACGGTTTCCGCGGGGTGCAGGTGTGCGCCGCTCCGTGACACTTCAATAACATCGGACGCTTACCCACTGAACATTGGAATAATGGCCGAACGATATAAAAACTATATCACTTACAGGGGAGGAGTCCAGCGGGGGCGCGGGGTCCGGGGGGGGGGGGGGAGCTAAGCTGCGACGGCGACACATAATTACCGCTATCTGCACCTCCGGGGCGCTGCATATTGAGTCATCGCTAACGAGCGCGATGATTCATTCTTAATATCTCGGCTCGAGCGCACACCGCCACTGAGTGCAGGATAAGTTACCGCCTCCTGTAGTACTTACATGAAACATATACATAGTACTTTGTATTACTGTAATACTAGTATTACCTTCAAAGTGAAACATTTTTACACTTAAATTTTTACTACACAGGTTTTTGCTTGAACAAGCAAGTTGTATACCCATCAATAAATAGTGACCGATGGACAAAGAGAAAAAATATTAATGTTACTTATCAACTTCATGATACTATACACAGCATCTGAGACAGATGCAATAGGTCGTCCTGTGTGATGACAGTTCGTCCCCGCCTGGACCGGCGTGCGTCGCCGCGTGTTTATGTATATATATACACCAGCGGTAGTTGTGTTTGTGCGGGCGCCGCGGGTCTCCACTCTACTCAAACTATGCGCTTCATTCCTCTCACTTAACGCCGCGAGATATTTTGTGCGCCACTCTCACATACAAGATTTATTTATTACAAAACTGTCACACTGTGTGTTCTAGCTTTTTATCAAAGTGGTGGCTATTCATTTATCACGCGATGTGGTTTATACAATTCAAAGGATTTGTTCGTCAATATCAAAAGATTTGTGGATTGGTCTCAACTGACTTTGAGCTTAATTTTATTATCTACAGTAAGAGCATCTTTGTTACTGTATTTATTAAATAAATTTTATTTGGATCAGAATGAGAAGTTGATCAGATTGAGTTTATTTATTAAAATAATAACAACTCACACAGTTCAACTACAAAGGAAAATACATGACGCAAGACTTAAGAGCACTCCTATGTAGCTAATAGAAATATTTATTTTCCCATTAAGGTCCAAACGTTGCAAGTGGTGTAATGAAACGCCCATAACGAGTCGTCTAGTGTCTATACTGTGTAGAGCGGGGCTCACTCGCCACGAGTAGTGGCGGGCTCATTACGTTCCGTACAAATTAAGTAGTGTATGAAGGCGTCCAGGTCGGGAGGGCAGCGTCGGGAGTAGTGTGGACGGCGCACACGCCAATAGTAGGGAGCGATACTTTGTCCGCAAATTGTTCGTAACGAGACTATGTGGAGATGATATCCACCGCGGTACAGTGGAGTATCGCACCAGCAGCGCTGAGCTAATTACACCTGCTTACGCTCTTTTGTTGTGTCTCGACTACTAGTTAAAGTCAATATGTGTATAAGTGCATCTATATAGCTTAAGGTACCCATAAGTACATATCTGGGCCATTTGCACTCAACGGCAGCAGTTGCACATAATATTTAATTGTTACTATCGGATTTACGAACGGTAGAGTGTGAAAACTACTGGAGATAATAAAATTAAACTGTAATTACTTAGCAGTCTGAGGATATGCAGCATGTCAATGGGTCTGTTTTGTTGCAAATGATAAATCAATCACTGAGATGGAAAGTATTGCCCTATTGTTATTTAAAATGCTTTATGTAGTAGTTGGCAGCCGCACTGAGGTGGGTTGCATTGTATGGAGCGCATTTACCGAGGCTACTCTCGCGCCATCGCCCCCGGTGTCCGGAGAGTAATGCATCTTGCTGACACCGCGCGAGTCGCCGCAACAGCGTGTTGATTGAACGCTCTCTGGGAATTTAATAATTTTTCAAACGTTTAGAACACAATATTGATAGCATCGTCAACAAAGGAATTGGATCCCGCGGATTGCTGATTATTTAATTTATTCCATTTATTAAATAAAAACAAGATATTGCTCCGAGAGATACCGGCGTTCGGGTGAGTTATTTACAATAAGTTCTTATCTCGGAGCACAGAATATATGGTCTGTAGGATGTTGTGGTTTTTGCGTTTCTATCCATTAGTCATAAGATAGGGTAGATAATATGAAAGTTACATTACTGAGGGAAGCAATGACACATGCGCTAGTTGAGTTATGGCGCGGTGGTGTGTCAACTCAGCGCTGAGAGCTGCGCCGTGTGTCGACTCAGCGCTGACAGCGGCGCCGTGCGTCGACTCAGCGCTACTCGACGCCATTCTAGTCGCGGGAGCAGCTCATTGTGTGTGGAGTGCGCACCGCCAACACTCGCAGGATAACGGTTTCTCATTATGTCACGATTAGCATACGTGGCATTTCATCGAAGTGAACGCAAAAAAGTGCTTCTCAAATTCGTTCATATTCGCCACTTTTGCAGATGATTTGATACGAGCCAATCCTTTTTTTTCATAGGATTTAAGGCAATAATTTTGGGTTTTAGGAAAAATATTGTTGTTTTACATAATAAAGAAAAACATTGGGAAAGTTATATTGGTAGTTTGTATTGAAAAAGTCAACATTTTTATTTTTGTTGGCATTTTCTTTAACGCCAGGGGGTTTGTAATCACCTTAGTGATTACCGGCCTGAGTTTCCGATCACAGTCTGAATACACCCTGTATAATACTATAAAGAACGTAGGAGCTGATCAACAGGAAAGTGAGGTATAGCTTTATGTATTGAATTGTTCCAGCTTATACTTAGAAGATGTGAGTTTATCAACAGGCGCAACCAGAGGAATGTATGGCGTATGTTCGAGACGGGTGTGACAATACTACTCAGCGCGGGGAGGCTAAGGAGGGGCGCGGGGCGAGGTGTACTGGAGCCACACGTCACTCTCCCACAGGGAATGACATCAAGACGGGGGCAGTGAGGGCGCGGCCACAATGACATGTAGCGCGCGTGATCTCGGCTCGCTTGGGCCTAGTATGGGTACGAGACGCTTGATTGTTTCACTGGGCGTCCACACCGCGCGCCGGACTCTGGACACACCACACACTGTTGCACTGTCTCATTGTTCAGATGTGAGTGGCGAGGTTGTCCCGCGGCTCGCCCGTGTCATCGCTCGGAGCAGTAAGCAGGTGTTGGCAGACATCGGGGCGCGTATAGCTGCCACTAATGAACTAATTCAATTAAACCAGAATCTACAGTCAGCGAGCGCTAAACACGCGGCCGACATTCGAGTCGTCATTAAGCCGCCCATTTTGTTCCTCTAACGAGCACAATCTCCAAACTCTGCTAATCTATTCACTTTAAATGCGTACCTTTATCCCTTAAACGGACGCTCGTTCGGTCACAAAGGCTGTCAGTGCACCCCCCACCCCCTCGACCCTTCCGCGAATCATTCGGCCCTTAATCTTCGTCGGTTGAATGCGGAGCAGAATGCCGAAGCCGCCGCACGATCGCGCTCCGATAACCGAAAAATTACGTGCCACAGTGACGAGCGCCGCCCGCTGACACACCAAGAGTCGAGTACGGCGGGAGGACAAGGCATTTAGGCGAGATTTCGGGTCGGCTTTTGTATATCAGAACAGTAGAACATATAAAAGGTTATAAATTGAATATTTAGTAAATTAAAAAGTGGACATTAATTTAAATCTACTCTTCCCTTTAAGCAATGAGCAATACGTTCCGTTCAATGAGTGTCGGTCGGTACCCGGGCGGCAGTACGTGTGTATCACGGCGCGTCCCGCGGGAGCCGGCGGCTGCTCGGGATGTATCCGCGCGCCAGACACGAGCCCCGCACACACCGCTGCGGGGTTTTTGTCGCTTCTCCGCACTTAGCGCCGCCGCGTGCGAACATTCATTCCCCACCGAAATCTTTTCATACGGAGTCAATGTGTAATACATCGCACGTCGAGTTCCAACGAATGTCTCGCGTCTCTCCACGAGATTCATGCGGCAGCGTGAGAGTTGCCGCTCTCTGTAACTGTTGACATTATTCCAAGCGATCGTCACTCAATGGGTGTGTGAGACTATGAGCCGCGTGTTGCGTATTCATAGTTATGTCTTCACATTTGTGAGTAATAGAGCGTAAGTAATAGCGCACAACAATATAATAATTAGAAATGAGCACACATTAACAGATGTAGTATACACTCAACCGTTCCTAGAACCATTGTCCATAAATGATAAATGTTAATCAAGCGTCTGTCAGTGTAGCGATAACTGAGTGCTCGTGATTTTGAAATCAACGCCGAATGTAACGTTTAATAAATTATAACACTGATAAATACACAACAGTTGAAGCGATGGACCACACTGGTGTTAGTCTCGCGCCCTAATCCGGTAGTTCTGATGTTACACGGTTACAAGATAAGAATATTTGTGTCCTTTTCTACTTACATTCTAGTTCTTTTAAGTAACTTGAGTTTAGAGGAATTATGCAGACAAATGTATTTTGCAGTTACACAGCTTCTGCTGTAAATCTTTGTTTTCGTAAGATACTTTCAATACATATTTTACTGAAGTAGTATTTACAATACTTAATAGAGTATTTCGGGCGTTTGATACTTCCTACTGGGTAAGTACATATATTGTTTAATATGTTGACGCGGTATGTAAGTATGGCTGGTGCAGTGTGTACAGTGTGTGCTCGCTCGCTCGCTGGTGAGCAGCGCGGCGCTCCACGACGTACTTAGTAGCTCACACTTGTGACACTTCTATAACAAACATACATACACTCACGCCGGTATTCTTGCAGAAGCACATCGAGGAGCATTCTGAGCCCACATTTCGCCATTTATGTTTTAACTCAAGTTTTTAAAAAGTCTTAAATTTAATATTACCAAACCAGATGATCTTTACCTTTATAAGAAGTTAAAAAAATTGTTTATGTATCTGAACGCGTATACCTGACCAGTTGGAGGTTGAAAGTGAATGATTAGCCAGATACAAAAACAAAACACGAGCACAAAGATTAATTTGACTGTAAGCTGTGTGCCAATTACAGCTCGAGCTTGATTTTGTTGGGCACTGAGGCCTCACTACCCCCCCCCCCCCCTCCCCCGTCCCGCGCCGACCCCCTCCGACATCAGGTGAAGTCGCGGCTAGAACAATATATCCGCCGGCGCTTGTATGGTAATTAGTGGCGAGCAGCATTTTAAGGATTGCCTCGTGCGCCGTACTCGGCCGGTGCTCGTGTGTTACAGCACAGCGGCGACAATTAGCGCTGCGTTCGGGACGCATTGTTTGCTCGTTGTGTTCAACTACACCTCATGTATTCGTGTATACTAAAACTATGTATGTGTGTTATACTTCACCACTAACGAAAAATACGTCCTAAACAGAGTATGTGGGAAACAAAATCTAGATCTGTGTCTACAATACATGTCTCTACACGGGATCTTGAACAAATTAAAGCATAATAAAAGTTTTTGTCCAGGGACGCATTTACCAGACCACTCTGTACTTCTACTGTTCTGGTTGTAATCAAAAGTAGTTATAACTATATGGTTTCATTTTTCCGTTTAATATAAGTACGGATATCTCACGGATCAACTAGAATGAAAATCCTAATGAGGAAGAACACTATGTTGTAAACAAAAAGTTATCTTCAACACTAAACACGCAAATGAACCACAAAAAGTGTTTACACGGGGCGTAAACCGTGCTCTTTTGCGTGACGACACACGAACTAGTTGACAGTTCCCGGTGGTGAGTGTTTATAGAGGTGGACGTGAAACAATTCCGTGCGTTAGCAGTGATCCCACCGGAACATTCGCAGCTCACTCGCGCGGACATTACACGCATGTGCTCGTAATGACGCCACATCAAACCGGACCGGTTTTTGTGTCACCCTAGTTAAATGTACGAGACAGGGACAAGCTTTGTATTAGAATGTTGTGTCTGTTAGTATTAACTCATCCTCTGCACTGATACCGATAAATGTTCAATTAGACATATGTAGACCTACTTAAGGAGTGTTACGGTCATTAATATAATGTCCCAAGTTGTTGAGCAAAATTGACAAATATATATAAATTGGTATTGAACTGAACAGTGACCACAACCGAGTAACCCGACATAGTGACTCACGCAGCGTGTAGTTTTGTGGTCTGTCTGTATGTATCTGGTTATGAACAGTCGACTTAATTAACTCGACCGATCATAGACATCTATATATACAAATACCTGACAACTATGCAAGTAGTTAGATATTGATATAAATATCATATCATTGTGTATTAACAACTCTCTCCGAGTAATGAGTGGGAACTCGTGGCATTCGTCGTCCAACTCGCGCAGCACGAGTGTCGCTACTGGGGAACTCGTGGGCGGAGTCGGCGCTGCTCGGGCTCACACAAAAACGTGCGGGACTCGCCGCTGATTGTGCATTTGTGTACAAACTACGTCACGAGCGCGACACTCCCTGAGTGTATGTACTAGTGTCGCGACACACACTCCGCCCGCTGAGCCGCGCCTCGGCTTAAAAACTACGCAGTTAGACTGGGGATAGTGGGTAACAACGGTCGACAATCCGCTTTGTGATCACATGCTGATAGTGCAGAGTCGCGGCGGTGTACCAGGGATGAACCGTTTAGTCTGAGCTTAATCTTGTTATCTTTATGATTTCTGTAGCCGTGGACGGATGAACAAACTAATCATTTAGATTGATTAACATAAAAGCCGGGAATGATATAATCAGTATTGAGCAAGGCCACTCGACGGCTTCAATATCTAGAGAAAAGTTGATGAAAAACATGTCTTCATTTTGAAGACGGTTCTAACATATTATATTAAAGCTTGACTTCATGTAACTTTAATAATAGTAATATTAAATATGCACTCTAAATAGCAGGCACTGTTGAATTTCGAAAACAAAATACCCAGATATGTCTGTGTACTGCGAGAACATGAGTTCGTGATGAATACCTCCCGCCCCGTGTGCTCGCCTCGTGAACTTGACGTGACATCAGCTTATTATATCTCTCCCGCGGCGCCTCACGCACAGCTGCCGCGGAATATATCGCCGGTCGCCTTCCACGTCATGTCACAACGCACTCACAGTCACTCATTGGATACGTCACGTAGAATACTTGCGACGGGGATTGTGTATCGTAGTACAGTTAGATTTGACGTGTGCGATTGTTTCTGAAATTGCTGCGATACAAGTCGGTTTACATCCGGCTTATACCAGTTTCAATATCTCTATAATATATCGGCACTGGCGCTGGTGTTTGTTTGTGTGTGTGTGTGTGTTGGCGTGGATTTCTCGCTGCGCCGATCCGTTCGCTCCGACAGCACGATTGTACGCGATGCATGATTTACTCACGTCACTATCAATTACATGAGCACCGACCTATCTCACTTGTATGCACATTATTCTAATAATCACATGATACGTTTCCATCGCATTATACTATTTGTAACATAACATTTATTGTGTATGACACACAGTCAAACTGTGAGGTTAAAACTTTGTTAAAACAATGGTAATGTTAAATTAAATGCTTTGTTTTGTTTCATGCAGCACAATGTCGTCTACATTTTCGAAATTTGAATTAATAAGAAACTAAATTCTACACATTTGATCAAATGGAAGCTGCACACGCACACACACGCATACATTATAGGTATACACAGCTTACTACAGGGACAAACGAAGCTGAATATATACACAAATAAATGCTTGCACAAGTGCCAACTCGAACACTGGGAGTTTACTTAGGCACTGCAAGTATCCTTGTGATCCGATCCGATTTCCCGGCAGAGCAAGGGGAAACGAAGTGTTATTGTACATCGTCGGACACCAAGAGACACCGCGGCACTCGCGCGTCCCAGTGCCCCTGTACTTGACACCTACACCGATACAATTCGAGTGGTGCTTAGTGGACGGTACTGATATGAGCGGGGGGTGTGAGGGGTGTGCGGGAGGGAGGGAGGGAGGGGGGGGGAGGGGGTGTAGCTGTATGTCTTCGGCTGCAGAGCTCGGCCACGCCACGGATTTTTTGCCAACTGAGACATTTCAGTGGTTTAGTGTTTTATTGCGGCCGTCACTTGTCCGGCGCAGCGCCGAGGGAGCCGACGGTCGCACGCTTCGTGGAGTCAAACTTTCGGTCTCAGTTTTATAATTGGAGCATAGATATCCTGAACGATGACACTACCGACTAAAACATATAATAATGTACTAAATCTTATATATGTAATAACTCATACATATATGTAAGTCCTAAGACATTTTGAGGGATTAGAACTTTAGTTACAAACCTTTAACAATTTCTCTTCAGATAAAACACTTGACAGACTTGTACAAAGTATTTTGTCAGAGAGTTTTATCTCCACCCTGAAGGCGCCAGTGCGTTCATGTTTTATCACAATAGGATAACTTGAACAAGGTTTAACTGCAAGTTATACAAATACATACATTTTCATTCAGTTTAATTCCATTTCCAATACTGTCAGTGACAATGAAATGGCGAGAGATTTGTGCTGCCGACACATTAATTATGTGAATTAATCATAGGCACATGTCCATTACCCACACAGAATCTCTTCTTTATACATAAATATAAATAGGTTCCGTTTAATTTTATTAAGTTAACAGAGTTCAAATGAGTTTGGACTATTAAAAAAAATCGTGATTGATGTGTGTGCCATTTTTGCTGCTATCGTTACCAGAGATGGATTGAAAGGCTTCGTAGTTGTTGGAATATATAAGGCTTTCAAATTTTATTTTAATTATGGGAAAG
The DNA here is from genome assembly GCA_030295005.1 of Cephonodes hylas. Taxonomy (NCBI): domain Eukaryota; kingdom Metazoa; phylum Arthropoda; class Insecta; order Lepidoptera; family Sphingidae; genus Cephonodes; species Cephonodes hylas. The sequence continues at coordinate 11,254,567 of AP025380.1, read as the reverse complement.
TCTAGTACCATTTTATGCAATCTACAATTCAAATGCGGGACCTTTAGATTGTTTGGCACACTATTGTGGTTCGCAACCAACGTGGCGAGACAGTCGTGAATGAACTAGTCTATCACCTCGGCGATGTAGCCTCTGTAACTATGCGTGTGTGTGTGTCTTTGTGTGTGTGTGCGTGTACTTTTGCAATTCATTTCACTAACATTATTGTAATCCGCACAAATGGCGTAATAATGGCACTCGTTTTTGGTAATGTTCCAATTACGTGCAATTATTTGCATTAGACTAATTATCTTTGTTCAGTTCGTTGGAATGCGATGCGATACAGTGTTCATTAAAATGCTCATTGAGTATGCAGATTAAACTGTCCCACGCATTATTATATATGGACAACGAGCAACAATGAGCTACGGTGTAGAATCAGTTCTTCGCATTATAATCCGCTAACGTCAATAACACTGCTCGTGTTAAAAGATTTATTTGTAGTAATTTAATCTATGTATTCGTAGTAAGTGCCACCTTTAGAATTTATTTAATTTGATTACGTCACTTTCGGGTTTCCTTTTAAAAGTTTTACACTTCTTACTTCGGATAGCAAAATTTCATATTGTACTCGAATAATTATATCGTTGTTGAAATAGCGAAATACTTTTGCCACAATGAGTGGTGTTATTGTGTGCAGTAAGTGAAGGAGTGCAGTAAGGCAGCTCCATTGTGCCGCCGAGCTCGGTACGTCTCAATTAAACCGACTCACAATTGGTAACAATAAGTGAGATAATTAATTTGTATCCAGGCGCAGCGCTCGAGGAGCCACAGGATGCGGAGTTATAAAACTATAGGAGGCGGCCGGCCATTGTCGCGCCGCAATTACTGCCCTTAATGAGATGTTTATCCAACGTACTCGCAGCCCCCACACAGGGCGCGACTCCGACACGGACACGACACGACCACGACACGGACACGACACGACCACGACACCATACTACCACTCGACTACACTTAACTACCCTTCATTTGAACAGCGATCAAAATATTATACAAGTAAAACATGGACTTTATAATTATGAGATAATTATTTTCGTTCGGAGAATTTTAGATGTGTAATTACACTTGCGGTCTATTATTCAGTGTTCATAACAGATTCATTTGAAATGTAAAGTGTGTGTACAGTGCGATAATTAGGTCCCTGTGAATTTTGTGTTACCCCGCTCGCTTGTTGAGTGGTAGATGAATTGTAAGCAGAAAATATGAGTATATAATTATATACATATGTAGGTATGTCTATTTTTCGCGTTTGAGATAAACTCTTACATCTATGTCGCAATAACATTAAGAGCAAAGTCAGCTTATAGAGGAGAAGTCCCTTTTATTGTAAAGAGTTGATAAATATTACAACAATTCATTTGAAAAAAATGATCATCTTGAGAACAAAATTTAAGATCTGTTTTAGCAATGTGAAAGTATGAAAACGGTATAAATACCTGTGTGAAAATGTAATGAAGCCGTTGTCGGTAATTATGTCCGTATTTTCTGTCCACTGGTCCATCCCAGAGCTCGGCGTGTATAAGGCGGCCGCGGTACTCTCCGTCGGGGCGACATGTCGCGTCGGGCGGTGCGCGCCGCCTGTAATACAATGATTGCCGCCGAACGTCGGGGCAATATTTTCTTTTCATTATCTTTATTTAGCGCTCGCTTATTTACGAGCCCCAAGTAACTCCAGCACAAACCTTATAACTAACTCAGACGGTTCCGCTGCGAGTAAATTGCCCCGACGTTGTCATTTACATCGCACCACTTTTTAGCTTTTTGTTGCTGGGGACATTGTTGCACGCCGAGATTTATTGTCTTCTTTCAACATTTTTCTGTATAAATTATGAGCTCTGTTACACTGAAGATGTACGACCAACGTACCCTATGTTGTTAAATTGGGGGAGTGTCACGAATTGAGAAAGTAATGTCTGTTTAAGTCAGTGTTATCGATGAGGACGTGCTTACAAAAGATCTTTGGACTAGATGTCACAATCAAACGGATGTCCGTTTCGAATGTATTATAGGAGCAGAGCAAATTTATCAATAAAAAATCGATTCCTTTATCCGTCCTACAAGCAGCTGATAATGAATTGATGCGTAGTGACGTCACATAAAGAATTACTCGTGCATGTTATCGGAGACTGGTAAACATATGGTAAAGGGGCAACCGTAGATACAACTAAACAAAGTGAGCGAATAAAATATACAATTGTAATATATTCCGTATCGGATCCATGGCGTACCGCGAGAACAGAGACGTGTTTAAAATAATGTTGAAGTTGTTGGGCCATTTCCGCGCGGTAAAGAACGTCTGAACACAGTGGGTGAGCACACGGGGCGAGTGCTAACGGCTTCCTGTACCTGTGAGTACCGAGCGCCGGCACAATTATGTAAATATGTGAGTATGCGGCGAGCTGCGGGCGCCGAGGGGGCCGCGATACTCGTCGCGCCGGAGACAACATAATAAATCATATAACTGCGTGTATGTAGTAGTTTGTCGTCCATTTGACGTGTGTTTTAGCGGATTGACAGTTCAATTAGAAACGAGCGCGTTGCTGCCCGCTCTACCCTCCCCCCCGCCTGGCCCTAGTCCCCCCCGCCAACGTCACCTCCGCGGAGGTCGCAATAATGCGAGATCGAATTTAGTTTTTCCCCGGCAGCTAATACACGTCGAAGTATCGGCGTCGTCTCGGGCGCGACACGCGGGACAATGAGATCCGACGGCACGGCGCGTCCCACTTACTCCTCTACCACTTTTTGTGTTTCGTAGCTTTTATTTGTGCCAGTTTTACAGGCAAACAGAAAATGGAGGCAATGTGCAGGCGGAGGATTTAAATGATTCATTGTGAGGCTGCGAGTAATGCATCCTTTGGAGCGCGTAATGACGCGTGGGTACGGCCCGTGGAAGTGGCGAAAGTAACTCACTACACTCCAGCCTTTTGGGAAAGGAGTTGGAAGCGTGTTGGAAGAGAAAGGATTGTTTTCAATGGCGGTACAGTTTTCATGTACGTCTGTTAACATGATACCACTGTTACATATATGTATGCATATTCGTAGCTTCGTTGTCACATAGTGGAAGCTGGAATGTGAAATGTTAAGCCCCAGGTAGTAATTCCGCAAATGAATATTTATTTTATGAATATGAATTATTTAAAAAAGAAATATGAGTACATTCAGATTTATTTACATTTACGTAACTACCAACCAGTTGATGACACAGTGCCTCATAGTCTTGCGCCACAGAAGTGTAACGTGTGATCTGCAAGTGGGTTCAACTCCCAAATTGATATTGGTTTTTTCTTTTAGGACATATCTCAAAAGCAGGGATAACCATTACTCTTCGGACTAAATCACAATGGCGATGGCAGGTGTAGGCGTACATTTCGGTCTACCCCTTCAGTGACACACATAATATACAAGTATAAATAAATATATATAAATAATACAAGTATATATGAGTTTAAATTTAAGTAGGAGTTTGCAATCCCGCCCACGATCAAAAAATTGACTTCCTCGTACAGAGCGCGTGCCGCACCGCCTCGACTCGCGAAATAATATGTACAACCCTTCTTCGGCGGCCATTTGTTACGGTGGGACCCAATTCAGATTTCCACTCTATTTCCCTCGGAAGGTAACAAGACATTGCAGCACCCGCCCTCTCTCCCCCCTCCCCCTCGTGTGATAGTGTCCCCCCCGCCCCCCGCGCGGGTCCGTTTGCATAATATTCAGATTCCGGCGCGAATAAACAACACCAATGTTGTATGAAAAAATATCTGTTTGAATTTCAAATATGTTCGATGTTATTGCATTTATTCTGTGCTTGTTGTTCTGTACGTACTGGGATTCTAGTTGAGAATAATTTTATGAATTACAAAATTTTTTTTTGTAATACTTTTTTCATTGTATTGTCCGTTAATATTTAAAAAAGTGGCAGTTTCCCAATATTTTTTTTTACTATATTAGGCATATACCATATGAGGAGATACATATTTTTGGAAAAGTTTAAATTAAATTTCGCATATAAGTAACGTGTCTTAAAATAATAATGCAAAGTGATATGGTTCCTTCACGTTGTTACACGGAACCTGTAAGGGAGCGTCCATAAATTACGTGAGGTATTTTTTTAAATTTTCTGTCCCTCCCTCCCCCCTTGGTGAGATGTCGTGAGATTTTATTCAACCCCCTCCCCCATCCCCCAATCTCACGTGAGATTTTTCGGAATGTGGGTTTCTTTGGACGACTTTGGACGACGATTTAAAACGACGGGCTACATTGTACCGTAACTAAGTTGAGCTATTTGTTATAAATTAAATCTGGTGGTTTAACATTCAGTAGATGTATAACGTCGAAATATGAATGAAATTATTGTCTTTCGAATGAATTAGTGTGTGTCTGTTAATCTTAATCGTATTACGATGACGCTTAAAATTAAATCTTAAGCATGCACATACAATTTGGATTTAATGGACCAAAATAGTATATTTTCTTTTTGTTTCAATCAGAAAAAAAATTGCGTGATATTTGTCGAGACCCCCCCTCTCCCCAACGTGATATTAGATGAGATTTAACTCGACCCCCTCCCCCCCTTAATCATTTCACGTAATTTATGGACGCCCCGTAACCAACTTGCTGTAGATAACACCCAGTCGGTACCGGCGTGATGACTCGCGGCTTCAATAACATCGCGCCGTCTGCGCCACGGCCTCTTGTTCCTACACTTCCAGCCAACTATTAATTTCCCCTCACCAGAACGGACGTCACTCACCAGCCGAGAACCCCCCCCCCCCCTTTACCCTCTTCACTCCTCGTCTACAACGAATGAGAGGCTGAAATAATGGTATTTACTTTTTAGCAATACCTTGCCGCCGTCAGACACCAGATTAAGTTGTATTGATTTTGTTTAGAGAAGCCGCCAGTCATTCACTCGTGTTGTGATGGAGACTTATCGCGGCGGCTCGTGGCGGCCCTTTTGTGTGAGTCTGTAGTGGCTTCTCTATCGGGATGAGGAAAACTCACAGAGTGAGCATCGCGTTTGAGTATATCTTTGTGAGACAGGGCAAATGTTCGGTCCGGTTATTCGGTAGCAATTATGTTGACTGGTGAGAATCCTGATAAATGAAAAGGTAATTAAAACTAGTTACTGTTTTTTCTTTGTTCTAACAATGTCGCTCAAATTGGTGTGATTGAACATTGTGTGAGAACACGGACAATACTGTGGATATCAACGTGTACTTTCTATACGTAAATCGAAGTTGAAACAGAAACACTGAATAAGCAGGATTTTTTAAAAACACAATGCGCGGGCGTTGAATACATTTTTCTGGAAAATAAAAATAAAAACGCTGAAAAACTAACTGTCCGCGTCTAAATTTGCAATTTGTTGTGGCTGGTAAAAAAAGGCAGTGAAGTTGACGCGGGAGCTATACATTCCGTGGCTAACATACACGTGTCGTTTCTATGACATATGTCCATGTACCGTACATAAATAAATAGACCGTCAACGCGGTGACGTCGACATCAGTCGCGATTTCATACGGATATAGTGTTTTTCCCTTCAGTTCAGTGCACCGTGTCTCAAGGGAATCGTCACGAAAGTCGTATAATTTTTTTACATAATATTCTCCGATGAGCGAGTGATCCTGAGCGGGTGGTCGCGGGCCGGGCTGCGGGGTGCGGAGGGGGGGGGGGGCGTGTAATTTACAATCAGTGCGGAGCGTGGATGTTCATTACTTCCGATCCGATATGAGGTTGGAAAATATGAATTCATTTGCAAATGACATGGGCCAGTGTAAAAATAATGAGCGTATTGTGTGCGCGGCCGGGACGGATCAACACAATTACAGTCGTGGATGTCCTGCCGATGAATCTGTAATGCGCAAATTATGTAATTCTCTGTGAAACACTCTATTATGTGTTTATCCTTTTCGCAGCATAATTCAAAATAAGCAATTTTTTCATACTGCCAACACGAACTGAATGTACTGCCTCTAATATAGTAAGCACAGTGCTGCCAATTCTCAACTAATGTGAGGCAATACCTTTCCAACAAGTTACAATCCCATAACAGATCCACAAAGACAGAAACAGAATAAAGATGCAGTAAAAAGTTCAGATGGTAAGTGTTGATGTTTAGGTGGCTAGTTCCAGATGTGTCTGTAAAGGGAGCAACATTGTTGAAATGTTACCATCGGAATCATCATCATCAGTCTTTATATGTACGTCCCACTGCTTGGCACGGGCCTCCTCTACCATCGAGTTTTTATTTACTATCGGAATAGACTAGTAATATTTAGTCGAACCAAGAATCAAAGCCAGCGTCTTTTGAACTTACACCATGCATTTTAGTTGGGCAACCGGATAACTTTTTACTTTTCTAAATCTTGAAATACCAATATTGTGTGCTGTGTGTGGTCATGACCACTGTTTCGAGAGACAGATACATTCAGATCTGGAATGAATACGTGATGATAAGAAGAATTCAGTGGTTGAATCGCCCGTGTGTCCGTGATCCGTGCCGGAATGGAATCGGCAATATATTGTAACATTGGAGCGAAGTGTTAATAAATATGCTCAGTGTTTCGCTCGCGTCCGATATTATTTTCCGTTCATTTTGTACAGGAGAGGAAGGCCGCCTTTGTTTGATCTTGTAATTGAGTGTGAGCGAGTCGCGAGCCGGCTCTCGTGCAAATTAAAAACTACTTTCGTCTGTTATAAAGAACATCATCATATGAATATTGGACGTTCACTATTCATTATTAAATGGAAAATCCCCCGCCACAAACATGTAACTGATAAACATTGGCAGCGATACAGAGAAATTGCTTTTCTTGGAATAGATTGTTATCTACTCGTATCTTCAAACAAAGAAAAATGTAATTTCTAAACGAGATTGTCTCTAACGAGAACATTTCTAAAGTGATACCTCGTGGTCAAACAGCACAAGTAGGTACGGCGTTCTTGTGGCTCCTATAGCGATTTAGTTTTTTTTAATTCTTAGAAGCAGGAGGATCGGATTCGCGCCCTAAACCCGGCAATACATTGGCCCTTTATTATGAAGGTTTTGAAAGGTGATTGGCGAAACCTGTACGCAGATAGATGTATCTCTGTCTACCCCTTTGCAGATACAGGCGTATGTATCGCGTAGACTGTGGCGGACTATGTCGTGCACCTTTGTAGATAAAGGCTTGGTGTGACGTAGTCACAAGTAATGAGCGCTGACACCGTGTGCCCCGCTGTATTTGCGTCGCGGCGAGCGGCGCAAACATCGTGAATACAATTAGAGTAATTCACGAAACGACAACACCGTTGCCGCGCCGTGCAAACATCTCATTTAATTATATAATGTACCGCCGGGGCTGCAAGAAAGAGTGTCAGGTGTGGTGCGAGCGGTGTGCTCGCCGCAACTACACACTGAGACGGTAATTTACAAAACCGCGCGCCGTGTGTCAACACTGTGCCCCTCACTACCCTCCTCTAATTATGTGGGCACACACACACACACACACACACAAATACACACACACACGTGTAGTGTCCTCCTCTGTGCGTGAATCCAAACACTTATGTTGTTATGAGCGCGAGTGACCGCGCACAAACGCAATTACTGCGCGCGGACATCGCCACGTCAACACCGGATGGTTCATACAGTTTGATCTATTAGTTGACTCGGTGGTACCGCTTGACGTGTCCACTGTCCGTGTATTCCATAGGTCATAGTTACATTCCCGGGTCGAGGGTTAGTCAAGGAAAGTTACAATACGTTCGCCGTATATTACGCAACATTTAAAACCAAATTGCGTTAGCTGCTGGCAATATATTTGTATCATCTCAAGAAGCAACTGTAAGTGTGCTTAATGTTTGGTTTAAATGAAACACTTATTGAAGTTCATCCGAATGAATAAAGGAAAAGAAAGAGAGACTTTATTGCAACAATGATCTGTACAACAAGTACACGTCAGTAACACTAAACTCAACATATTTTTTTGACAAGTATATTATGTTGCTTTACTCAGCTCTGATATCTCTATACACCCCCGGGCCGTCGATTTGTGTCGCGTGACGCGGCCCTGAGTCGGACGTCGGCGCGATATTGTAATATGTTTACGTTCACAAGCAGATCTCTACAAAGACGCAACAAATCCTCGAAGCGGGGAGCGCTTAGCGCCGCCTGTGTCCTCAATACGTACTTTTCCATAGCTAGGACTGCTTCGTGGTCGGGCGATAGATATACAAACATGATAGATACTATGCCCGTGTAAGGTAATTATTATTTGATCTCCTATAAGGAAGTTCTCAGTAGTAGCACTGAGCATAGAAATATGAATCGAAAACACCATTGGCAAAGAAGAAAAGATTCATGCAAAAATATACCTTCGCCATCCCCTTGGGATCACAGGCATTAGTGCGTGTGTGTATAGAATATTGTAGATTTATATCAATTGACACATCTAACACCATGTACGATACAATAGTAGTGTCTGTATGTGTATGGTAAAACATTGCAAATAGCCAATGGTAGCGATGTAAATTGGTCGTCAACACGTCGGCGTCACATGGACGCGAACCAACCTCACCGCACAAATACTGTTTCAGCCCCATGTTTTATACTTTTACCAGGATCAAGAATTCGGCAATGAAACGCTTTTTATGTACAATATTTTTTATTCTACCTTTGATGGGTTCAAAATAAATGTTTGATAAATACTTCATAAGAATCATATGTAAAGATATCTATGAATTTTTGTTACGACTAGAAAGCTGATCATATCTATTTCCCACTAGAGTCTAGTGACTAGACAGTGCATTTTGCCACTGAGAGGAAAGGCAATTGAACATATAACGCTAGAGCTCAAAAATGCTCAGTTTGTAAACACAATTGTTTGCGCAAGTCGTCAGCGTATGGAATTGGTTTAAAAGGCGTGCGGCGGCGAGTAGGATGGCGGCGGGCGCGGAATTTGTCAGCAAACGGTGCGCGGTTTCAATCGGACGAGTGGAGCGACCACACATACCCCGGACACGGCGATGTTTGTCCGGCACCGGGCGCCTCAGTCCCGGACACTCAGTGCAATATTTCAAGCGGGACCCGCCGTGTTTGGGCTGCTTTCATTCCCGATTGTATTTGGATAGAAATATTTTTCAATATGCAAATGGGCGGCGGTTCACAAGCGTTGTGTGTGTGTGTCTGTCGCTGCACTGTGAGCACAAATATTGCACGAGGTAACTGTTATGTTGTGGACGTTGCGAGAGCCACTCGGTGTGTTGATTTATTTTTATTGCAACTCTAGTTCGGTGACGTACTTAACGTGAAATCGTTTTAATTGCTGTTTCAACGTTTTGCACTATACTTCTGGTGAGCAAACAAATTGACTACTTCATAAATATTAGTTCAATAATATTCTATAAATAGTACTCACATATTTTAAAACCCAATTTTATTCTAAGTAGTTATAGAGACTTCGACATGGCTTGTTAGACATATGGTGGCGATCCCTGATGTTGCTTGAAGATGGCGTGTCGGATGGTGATAGCTGTAGTATGCGCAAGCGCAGTAGAGCCGCACAAAGCAATTTGAAAGCACAGATTGCACGCTGTTAAACAAAAGCCACAGTACACACAGTATAATAGAAATAGAGACAAATCAACAAAAAAAAGCTCTTGATAACATACTGCGGATTTAAGACTCACGATTCATTCCAGCAATAAATGTTGGAGAGCAATTATTTCCCAAGTCATGGACATGCACCACTCGTGTCTCACAGAGAATCATTCACACAGGCCACGTCACAACACGCCGTGGGATACTCGCCGGTGGTTGTACGAGTATAAATAGTGGAGCGAGTCGACCTGCGCACTATAACCTCCTTCGTGTCGCCATGCCAATATATTGCGATACGTCGCGCTCACTCGGGTGCTTATACTCTCTACTGAGTTTATGGGCGCCTAGTACTGCTCAGCTGGATTTATTTCACAATCAACATTGAATTTTTGGACATACCTTAATTTCCGATACCCATTCTTTAACATAAAATAATTAAGTGTTTGCCTATTGACTTTAGATATTGTTGAGTGATACCGATTATTGATTGTAAATTAGACTACGGAGATTGAAATTCTCTATATTGTAATAATGAAATCGACAGATATTTCTACTCAGTTATATCTGAACACAATTCACGCATTCACAAGTTACTCTGTCGCATGTAAACCTTTAAAGGCGAAAGCAGATTATTTAAGTTCCACCAAATACAAAAATTCTGCGCTCCGTACCTACATATGTAAATGCTGTAGAGGCGGCGCTCAATTCCTTGCATTTCGTATACATATTATGAACATATTACAAGAACACATTGTTTACAAGACGTCTGAAGACGCGAGTAAATTTGCATACTTTGCAAATCCTGTTGTATTTATGTAAGAGATAAAGCTGAACGCCCGCCCATACATCTGGCGCTGTGTCGGAGTCTCGGTGTCTCGAGTCTCGGGGCTCCAGATAAACGCACATAAAGAACTCCCCGCAACGAACACAATGGGCGTCTGCTCCTTACATACAGTTTACAGTTTAACTCCGTCACAATGGCCGCCCAACAAACATTTATATAACTCGCCGTTATGGACGTAACACAATCACCCGTTTCTTTGTGACATGATCGCTAAATAATGCTGCTTTTTTATTGGAATTATTTACAATTTGATGTAGATCGATGGCCCAGACGTCTTTAATGTCGGGATTGAGTTATCGGATCTTTCGTTTATTGTACTAGTTGAAATAATATTGTGATAGTGCGTTGAGTACAGTCCGGTATGTAGTTATAGCTAGGAGATGTTCGGAGGCTATCGTCAAGTAGTGCGAATATCTGTCGGTGTCAGGCGATCATGTCCCCGTAGATCGCCTGTAGTAAGGCTGGTCGTTAGCCACTACTATCACCGGCAGGCTCTCAGTAAAAAGTACACGTACAGTATACTTGTACACACTAGAGATGATTGATCGCGAAGTGACGATAAAAATATTCTAGTACGATCTCGGTTCTGTTTCCTTGCACGAAGTAAGTACTCAGTACTAGCGGGTTTTATAGGGTTGTTCCTCCGTGTCGTTCATTACACTCAATCCTTTGTTCCTGATAATTTCGTAAAGGAAATCCCCAATGCGAGGTTCAATATCCTTATAAGAATCACACGTGAGCCTTGTGTCGCACTCACGTTGAGGGCTCAAAATGTCAATTATTTTACGTTTTGTTACATTTCTCTACTGCCTTAGAGCCGCTAGTCATCACATGTACGAGACTATGTACGGGCGCCGGCTCAGCGCGAGAGGTCCCGCGCTCATATCTCACGAGGGGCTGCTGTGTGGCGGGTTCGTTGTCTTCCATAATTAACTCACGGGAAGTATTTCCCACGGGCTCTGACGTCACACCGCCTCGTCAAAGCCATACCAAAGTTACTATGATACGTATAGTCATGTTATTCTAGCGAATGAAACGAGGCTCAATACATTGAGCTAATATTACTACGTAGTATTAATATCTCAACGGTTAAATACAGTATTGTTGCTCAGAGCTAACTCTGATAAGAATAGTAGTAGTAGTATAGTTTCGTGAAATAAATAATATTGATGTTATTGCTGTAACATGTAGTATTGCTAATACGTCAGATATTCGACATTAAAGATGTTTGTTTATTATGTTCGCCTAACATATACACATTTTGAGAACAAAATGTATAAGACTAGTACGAAGATAACAAAGCAGAGTATATCAAAGTATAATATTTAATCTCTTTTATTCTTGTAATGATTCTTGTACTTGTGCGAGTAGGCGGGCCACATTTTTACACCAAAATATTATTATATCAAATTAAATTATAAGAACTCTCTTATTTCACACGGAATATAAATTTGATACTAGGTTTAGTCGTGGAGGGAAAAGAAAGATGTACCTAATCGTTGTTACGGGTCGAGATATATAAACAACTTGCAGGCCAGGCGCAGTCACTTGGCCGCCTGTATAAAAAATAAACACATAAACGACTTAAAAAATGTTAAAATTGTGTCAGCACTGACCGACCACGTATTTCGATTTCGTCAAGGCAATGCAAAACATTATCTATTATCCCTACACCACTGTAAGCTGATTCCCATAAACATACCCTTGAGATCAGTATCCACCGACCGCTGTCTCCCGATTACTCTAGACTCTTACTAAACGCCGTGCGACAGTGTGCACGCACTCGCAGCACGCACAAGTCTTTGCAGATAAGGCGCGTGCCGGGCCGAGCGCGGCGTTGTTTAATCGAACCCATTACCCACGTGACGCGACCGACACCTCACATCTTCCTGTACACCCCCCCCCCTCCAACCCCTCCCCTCCTCTACTCCCCCTCTTATCCCCCCACACATGAGGACACATGGGTGCGCGGATATTCAAATTAATCTTACATGATGTAAAGTTAATTTGCGGATGAAGTGACACGCGTGTAAGAGAGAATTCGCCGCCCTACTTGAGCGCGGTAAAAAGTGGCTGCTCATTATGGTTACATGAATTTTGTGCTCGAGATGGTGAGCATTATTCACAAGCGTTGTGTTACTCTGGTGTGTGTAATTACACAGTGTTTTGTCTAGCTATGTTGTATGACTTGATGCTAGAGACACAATGTAACAGACTTATATAAGGACTTTCTCTTAAACACTCGAATGGGTAGATAGAGTTGCAGCTCTGAGTCCACGTTTCGTAGGGCAAACCTCAATAGCATTCACCATGAATCAAAGTCTAATAAAATTGCTGGAAAGAGAACCATGAAGCCGAGGTGATAATTCTTCCATTGGTCTTTAATGATTCTTTTATATTTTTTGTATTACCTTATTATGTTCGTTACTACATCATCGATTTGTTTGATAGTTATTTTAATAGGGTTGGTAGGTTAAAGCCTTTTGCGGTGAGTATGTGGGGCGCAGTAAGTTTCGTGATGGCTCTACCGCGGGCTTGCGGTCGGCCGCCGGACTGCACACAGGTACTGTTTGCGGTCATAATAGTATTATTTTATTATCTCAGTAAAAACATTCAACTTAAATTATATAACACCGTGAAAGCTATTTTGATAGATAGTACAGAAATGTTATTAAGGTACCTATGAGCAGTACGTGAATAATTAAAACATAAATGTGCTTGTGAATAATAAAGGAATGCTATTTTAAGGGCTTTGTTGTTCACGTCTCGTAACCCTTATAGTTTCGTCATGTCGGTCCGGGCGTCCATCCTTGGCTTACCAAAACGGTTATTATTAGAAATATGAATGTTTGCATGGGTTTGTGTATTTACCACGTCGACAAAGAGCTGAAATAAAATCATCCATGATCCAACGTATATTCATTGGGTAGCCTTATTAACATGTAAACCACATTTTTATTTAGGTATCGGTTTGAGATCTTTAATAAAATATTAAATATAAAAAATATTAACTCTAACAATACCGTTCTTAGTCCACACAAAAACGTGAATAAATTCATTAAGTACACGTTAGCTGGATGGTTATCAATGAAAGTATTGGCTCGGCTGTGCGACCAGTGCCCAGCGGAGCGTCGCTCGGGATTACGTCGGCGTCCCGCGGCGGCACAATGTTATGCCACTCGCTGCCCATACAAAATACTTACTAATCTCTCACTGAAGTTTTTGATAGGTTTATATTTGCATCATTGATTTTTAGAAGATACGAGTTTGGTTTGGGAATACAAAATGTAAAGCCTATTCGTGGTTACAGTTACATTACATTACTTTATTTTATTTATTTATTTTATTTTTAAAATTTTACATTAATGATCGGTAAGAGCTTACACGCTGAGTCGTGATGGTTATCAGTTTGTGTGGTCAAACAAATGAAAACTCACATATTATGACTTGAGGCACATAAAGCGATATGAAATGTGCAGTACAAGCCTTCAGCAATTAATACTCGGAATGGTCGGTTGGCTCGTGTGTGCGTTTGTCACCGCTCGAGACGTAAATCTCTTGCCGATGTCGCTGCACCACTGCTTTTATAAACACTAAGCCGACAGTTTAATCTTACGATTAGAAGAGTGGACGACGAAAGTAGCCTTTTTAAATTTATAGAGTAACTTTAAAACATAAAAAGGGCTTTTAGTTAAAGGGTACGAAATAGCAAATGGCGAATTTGAAATTTAAAACATCTTTTACGAGTAGATAAACTTATTCTAAACTAAATCTGACATATTGGGACAAGTTGTTTTAGATCGTGGTAGGGTAAAGTGTACATCACTACTAACTAAAAATAATGTCATTTATAACCACCAACGTCTTTCTACGGCCAAGTTTCGCCAGTCTAAGACTAAAACGGAATGATTTATTCCTAAATTTTGCACGTAACAGAACACTGGCACTCAAGCGGCGCCTAAAACTTATATTAATAACTCAATTTGCAGCGAGATTTACGCGCCCTCACCCGATTTATATTGTCTTGTGTATAACTAATGGCGGCTGCTATAGTACAGCGTTTCCGAGGACAACCTGCTCCAATAAATCAAGTTATAGTGCGGCCAAACCACAGCAGGAAAGTTCAGTCTGCAGCGCGCCTTTACAAATCGTACATATATACATTCCAATCTTTTCATCGATGAACTATCTGTCGTCTTACTCATAGGGGATGGATACCGAAATCTATGACGTACATAGGTATGTAAATATCACTATAAATAAGCTAAACAATTTATTCATAGGACAGAATTAGCTCAAACACAATTAGAGCATTAAATGATTTAGCCAATCAGTTTGCCATATTTCGCGTAATGTTTTTCTTTCCCATTGTAAATATTTTGTAATAATGACGTGAATTCCGCCCGGACTGCGCGCTTGCACAATTAGTAGAGTGCCGTAAGGCATAAAAATGGTCAAACCTCGGAACCCAGGGCCAGTCAATGAATCTGTATATCAAGTATGAGACTGCATTATTAAGACCTCAAATAAAAAAGTTAAAAACAAAAAATTGACCGATCTCGATTTACAACAATTTTTAACAACAATTTACTGAAAAATGAGAGACGGAAGGGAGAAAATTTTTTTATAGTGAAAAATTTAATTTTATTTGTAATAAATTATATGTGCAGAGTAACTTCAATGTAATTTATTAGATTATCGTAAAAAATAAGTTACAAAAAAAAATTATCATTAACTATTCACATTGTTACATCGTGTACATTTCACAGCTTTCACCATTGCATTCTAAGCAAGCTGCAGTGCAGTATAATCCACTTTTCCTGCACCCACAAGATGCTCCACATCCTGTTTTGCATGAGCAAAAAATAATTTTTAATAAAGATTCTGGAGCTGGTCGTTGCGTCATTGTTTGCGGTGTCAATATTTCGCATTCCAAGCCATGTTTGAACTTGCAAAAATACTCTTTTAAGTTTTAGTACAAACGCCCAATTAATTCAATATTATCAATTGTCAAATTGTCAATGCGAATATTGTTGCTCGAAAATTCCTTAATCACACGAAATAGCAACAAAGGGCAATATTGGCGTTGGTGACTTGAATTTCCTCAAGTTGCCCCAAAACAACAAATCTATACAACAAAATGTGAAAAAAGCTCTTAAAAAGAATATTTCTCATTTCTTAAATTATGAGCTTTGCAGAGCAAAAACGTGATCCCTTATTTTTTCAAAAATTCTATCGAGTGTAACAAAAAAATGGCTGGATGGATTAATTTGGCACTTTGTAGGATTTTTGTGGACATATTGAACTGTAAAACGCACACTTAATATTATTGGTTTTCACAATATTTTCGATCCAGCGCTCGATTTTCCAAAACACCATCTAAAGCAAATTTTTGATGCATTTTCAAATTCATGTAACAAGAAGAATTCTTGTTTTTTCGAAAAAGTAATAGCTGGTGGTTAAAGGATATTTATTCAAATTCTTGAAACGCACCTTAAACTTGGTATACAATTATTTGTTGCTGAGATATCGATAATTAAAGACAAAAGGATCCTTTTCCATTTGTAGACTGATATCTCGGCGAGAACTAAACATATCGAGGTGTTAAAAGATAGAAATTAAAGCTAAATAAACAAAGTATCCGATCTTTATAAGGGTTAAGCAAGAACATTTTTCTCCACGCCCGTATGTAAAAAAAAGAAGCATTAAACATTTTGAAATTGTTTTGTTGCTGCTTTTCCTAAGATCACTCAAAAATCACTGATGCTACAAAATTTTAATGTGTTAATCCAAAAACTAGAGACTTGGAGCTACAATTTTCTTTTTTTAAATTTCCTGTACGACCATTTTTCTCGAAGTTACGGCCCAAAAATTTGGATTTATTTTTTGATCCTTTACTTTTTCCAGTAGTGTATTTATTTATATTCATCGGTATACCTGCAGTCCCTAAAGATCCAAGATCAAGTTTTCAAGTTTGTAATAGTTGTTATTTTTTAAAATATGACTTTCGACTAATATAAATCAATTAAAACTCCAAAAAATTAATAAATGTTTATAATAATAAAAAAAAAATTGAAAGCGCGAAAAAATTTTTTTTTAACATTTTTCTATATGCTATTAAAAACATATTTTCAAGGTTTATATTAAGATTCATAGACTGGCCCTGGATTCCGAGGTATAAACCTTACGGCGCTCCACTAAATACAAAACAAATGGTGCAGTAAATGCTATTATTTTATCCGTTGTGTCTAAACGCGCGGTGTTCACGGGCGCGGGGGTGAGGGAAGGGGGCGGGAGGGGGAGGGGGTTGGTACGTTGCACACTAATTTAATTGGCCAAATATTCAACAAAACGGAATGGCAGTGTGGCGCCACGCAAAAAAGCTAGCGGTCTCTGTATGATATTGTTACAATGTGAATTTCGATGTGGCTGTATGAAAAATGCCGCGCTGTACTGCTATTATTGTGGCGAGCGATGCCCATGTCCTGTTGTGGTCGCCGCCTCATTACTCACAACTACACAGCTCATGCCGTGTGGTCGCCTGTCACGGGCTGGCACTTGGTAATGTCACTGCTTTGATGACGTGGAGTGATGCGTTTTGAAAACAAATGAACATCATAGTCATACTGTTAAACCGTGGGAGAATGAAAAAATAGTACAAGCTATAATAAAATATTAGCGCGCTGACTTTTCGTTATTTTTCATTTGACTCTGTGTTTAGACTTACAAATGCTTAATCTTCTTATTATAATATCGACATGATAATGTGCGCCTTTTCTTTATTAGCTACAAAGGTAAAACTTGCGGGCATGATATAGCTTTGGATTCCGCGCTCATCCCAAGGGAACATCTTAAGGTTCACCAATCAGATAAAAAAATATTCAAACTTTACATAGTTCATAGTAAAATCGTAAAAGTAACAAAAATTAAATTCTCTTCACATGAATTATGCCAGTATAAACACCCAAGCCTATCTTATATTTGATTTCTAATGTAACATTTCACAACTACTATATCTACACACTGCTAATTTTTGAGCTAAAGTGTATAATGTGTGTAGGTACTCACAATGAAATATATGGTACTTCAACGGTGAAGGAAAACCAGCGTACCTAAGAGTTCCGCAAGGTATTTATGTTTATATTTATACATATAAGGTGCCGGGCCGGCGTGGGCGACTTAGGGCTTATCCCTCTCAATTGTAAAGTACGTTTATACCAGCAGTGTAAGCCAAGGTTTATTTATATTCAATATCACAGCATTACAAATCCTTTGTATGAACAATTGTTATGTTACATTTTACGAATAAATGATACTTTTTATTTGTTCAAGTGTTTCTGTTGTTGATATGCCTCTAACTAACTTTTTTAAATGGAGATATAACAAAGGTAACATTTTATAAAAAGTTCAGAGTGGGAGCATTGTGAAACAAATACTATTGCAAATTACAAAGCAGCGCATTAAAACATTTATAAAAGTGCAGCTGACGCGTCGCCGCTTCACAACAATTAAACGTTATTTTTTATGTTTCACGAGCAACATTACAAAAAACACTTATAAAGTGTTGCACAGGTTTGCGGACTGAGTGGGGAATACATTTTGTTTAACACTGTAGTTAGTGCAGGACAATGATCGCGAGTTTAGTGTAATGTGTAGACTCGTGTCTGCGCTAACGATGTTGTCTCACGGCGCCCACACGTGTACCAGGGGATTATAAACGCAAGGAGTCGCATGGAGCCTCGAGTACTGCTCTTTTTGTACTCATTTACGAATGTTAATTGCACTTGATGGTAGGGCGGCGCTTATTACTTTTCACTGTGAAAAGCTCTCTGGACGTGATACATATCAAAATTAAAAGAACTAAACCTGTAAGAATAAAAGTATAGCTCATACCAGCATTCCCCGAATGGGAAAGTAGAGTTGCATTTCTGATTCAACATGTTGCCGATTGTGTTTTATTTCCATGAGATAGTCGGCGATTAAACTGCTATTTTCGGGCACATTTCCAAACCTTCCTGATGCAACTGAGAATCTTAATGGAGAAACCCATTAACACTTTGATGATTGAAGCAGTGATGGCCTCGAGGTTTGGGCGCGCGGTCGAGAATCTCGGCGGTCGCGGGTTCGAACCCCAGGCACACACCTCTGACTTTTCGAAGTTATGTGTGTATTCAAAATTGAATTACCACTTGCTTTAACGGTGAAGGAAAACATCGTGATAAAACCTGCACACCTAAAAGTTCTTAGGAATTTCTTAGGTGTGTAGTCCGCCAACCCGCACTAGGCCAGCGTGGTGGACTATGGCCTAAACTCTCTCAATGGAGAGGAGACCCGTGCTCAGCAGTGGGCGTATATGGGTTGATGAAGATTAACACTTTGACCCGGAAATTAAACTAGGGGCATTTGATCGCACAGTACTTACTTGCACTGCAAAACCAGTAGAGTCAATAAAACAACGAAGTAATAAAAGAAACAGAAAGATTACATAGTACAGATGAGAATGATTTGCGATGGAGACAAAGTAGCTACAGGGCTACTGGTACAAAAATATACGATCGTCTGCAATGAGCCGAGATGGTGATATTTGGAGAACAAATCAATACGGGGCGCGCGTCTGTCTCCCGTTACAGCTTCCGGCTGATCGCACCACACGCGCTCATTATCACATTGTAGGAGAAATATTCAACACCAATACTCTTGGAGTTTGACCTCTTGACATAATGTTACAAAGAAGTTAACAAAAATTTACTTCATAGAAATACATTCATGAATACTGTCCCAACCTACTATACATGTCTTATCTTAAGAATTATATAAATATTTTTTAAAACGGCGGCAAAAACGATAAGAAATTTTGCAGTGAATTCGAGAAGTAGAAATAGTCTACTAAGCCTACGCTATCTATGTTAAAAACGTTAGACAGATTTAACCTTTATTAATGTTGCCTGTAGTTAAAGCTATAAAGCACGCACAAGTCCCATTACGCAGAAAGAGTTCATTTTGAATAATGAATGTGTTGACATGTTCATCGGCGGTAGTCTGGTAGTATATACTGCTCACACATGACTGTTGCACGCGATGTCCGGTACCCATCGGCGCGCCCCTTGTGATTCATGTGTGGAGCGCGGCTTGAGATGGCCCTTTTACTGTTTGTCAACAGGTTTAGATGGGTTGATAAGGTTTCCGTTTTAAGGTAAAAGGGTTAAACGATGAATATGTAGGTAGAGATAATAGAAGACAAGGTGAGAGAATGAGGCGACAAGGTGCGCAGTTCTATCGCAATTTAATATAGATTTAATATAGAAGAGAGTGATTGAAAACTAAGACAGGTCATAATTACGGCAATTACAAAAAAAACAACCGCTAAAACTAAAACCGAAAAAAACTAAATATTGAAATTTTCTTCGTCACATTTAATACTTATGGAAGAAATTATGTAACTATTACCTGTCCTAATTTTTGAACACTGTGTTTCTATACCCTACATAATATTTCATGTTGATTTTTAACTTTTCCATTTTTCAAATAAAAACTATTACGGCGAGTCATGTCACAATCTGTCCTCGTAACAATAGCACAACTGTTTGTTTGGAACGAATTCAAGCTTAAATATCAGAAAGTGTTTTGATGGATGGCACAAAGATAAATGGGAGGCTAAATGAGGTTTGTAGGTTACTTTTTACGACCTGAAGTCTGGATTTCTGAGGGGATTTTTTTTATGACATTTAAAAGGAATCTATAAAAATATAATCAAATGGTGATAAGACTTTTGGTAATGACATATCATATAAGGTAAGTACTTTTCCAATGGTATGAGCATAGAATTGGAAGAGGCCGGTCCCACTGCTACTTTACCTTTAAGACTCAAACTTTAGCTACCTTAGATGATACGATGTATCTAATAGACAGAGTACTAGTCTGACTTACAATAATGGAACACTAGTGTTTGATATAACATTTGTATCTCCCTGGACACTGCCAAGTCACGGCGGGTCAGTGACCCCAGATATTTTGGCACGTCGTACTACGCAACATACATCTGTAAAGGTCAGTTGTAGCTAGTGATATCTGTTGTGGATGAGTGCACATCAAATCTTCACGCTGAACAAACTTCGTGAGTTTTGTAATAAATAATGACTTCCTTGTTCCTGTCTTGTTGCCTTCTCTTGTATATTTGTGAGTTTTATATAGTAGGAAAGTAAAAGTATGGACAATGATAGAAATACAATGGGGTTTAAATAGATTTTCAATATAACTACGATTAAAGTACCAGTTCACATGATAACGCGGGTTTAATAGTAAGGGGGTTTACAAGGGGGTTCACTTGTGTGTGATGTTTTTTATGTGCTACTATGCGGGCAAAAATGAGTGTTCTACAAGAATAGCAAATGGCTGTATTTAAAAAAAAATTGATTTAGACTAAGTTTCGTAACGTTTATCAAGTGACGAGTTCCAACACAACACGCCCTATACATACATACCTGAATGCTACTTTTTGACTTCTTCACGCTACGCTTAAAGGACCTAGGAAAATACGAAGAACCGAACAAGTGGATCGATACACATAACATCTAGATTTAAATCCAAGTCCCATATTGATGGTATGGCGCCTGAGCTAATCTTTTGTGAGCGCAATAGTGCGCATTTATACATAAACTCACGCCTGTCTCGTGCTAGAGTAGGCAGAGAGTATAGGGCGCCAAATGTTATGGTCCCAAAACATTTATTTCGTTTTCTCAACTAACATTTTTCTTTTCATGCACGCATGGCGGTTTCGAGGACTCTTTATATCATCATTCTCCTGCCCAGATCCCAATTCTTGTTTGGGGTCGGCGCAGCATGTTTTGTCCTTCCTTCCTGTGTGGAAGGACAAAACATGCTGCATAAGAGTTTTGGCAGATGTTTTACGGCCGGCCGCCTGCCTGACGCCAACCCTCCTTGGGAATTTCTATGTTTTAAAGGGAATGGTGTGGGGATAGTGTGAGTTTGGGTACAGGATATTGAGGGAAAGGATATTTGGCCTGATGGTAAGGATGCTACAGTCCCGGATAAGGAAGTATTAGGAGACTGTAACAGCTCGGGGGGCCGAGCTCGCGTACTCGTAGCCCTGTTCCATGACTGGCTAGATCAATGGAAAAGGCATCCCCTGACCAGTTCGAGGACTCTTTATATCTTCTTCTTCTTCTTCTTCATCAACTCATATACGCCCACTGCTGAGCACGGGTCTCCTCTACCATTGAGAGGGGTTTAGGCCATAGTCCACCACGCTGGCCTAGTGCGGGTTGGCGGACTACACACCTAAGAAATTCCTAAGGACTTTTAGGTGTGCAGGTTTCATCACGATGTTTTCCTTCACCGTTAAAGCAAGTGATAATTCAATTTGAATACACACATAACTTAGAAAAGTCAGAGGTGTGTGCCTGGGGTTCGAACCCGCGACCGCCGAGATTCTCGACTGCGCGTCTAAACCTCGAGGCCATCACTGCTTATCATTATTAAATTAATCGCATATGAGATATTCATGCAATTTTCTTGTTCCGTTTTTCGATAGCTATAATAACCAGACTACAAGTGCCTATGGGCGCCTGTCGTCGTCATTTCCACATTAATGTAAGTTGAATACAATGAAAATGTAATGAGCGTTAGAAGTAGTTGCGCTGTTGTTGTGCTATTCCAGTACAGTAATGAAGGTTAAGTAGTGATTAATTATACACACGGGCTGGTTGCGCCCAATGTTCAGCAAATGATATTAATATTTTCGTGCGTCGCTGAGCTCTCGGGAGAACGACGCTCTTTGATATTAAAATGTCAACGACTCGAGATACAATAATTGTTTTTTCAAGTGATTTCAGTGTTGTTCCCAATTGTTTTGCTTTATTATTCATTTTCCTTTATTATTATTGTAAATGTGGTAATTATTTTCTTTATCCTGCTTTGTTTGACCTCCGTTTGCGTCCTGTGTTCGATTCCCATATTAATCGTTTTTCGTTAAGAAATTTCTTTAGCAGTAACAACTTCAGATTCGCCCTCTATTGGGTTGGACACACGTAATTATGACTGAAACAATCTTATCTTCAAGGCGATAGAGAAACTTTGAAGCCTTTGAACTCATATGTATGATTTTACACAAAATTAAATCTATACGTGTAATCACAAAGTCATGTATCACGTGATACAATTGAAAGCACACTCATTTCCGCGCGCCGCTGTCCATTTAGTTCACTGTAAATTCGCACGTACATTGTGCGCCGGCATTTATTATTCTATTTAATAGGATCGAACAGAATAGTTGTTAATAAAACACAGTAATATTGATAATGGGTCGCTAAACGAGTACACTCGCTGTACTGTTCTCTCTGTACGAGGCACATTGATCGTATTAAGGGCGCGCCGCATACTACCAGCAATTAATCTACCTTGTTTATAAACTGTGATTCAAAGTTAGACGTAATAGATTAGTTCATAGTTAAGGTAATTCACCTAGTTTCATTAACTTTAAAATGGGTGTTTTGGTGTAGGTATTGTAAATTTAATTACCCCGTCACGATTAATTAAAATATTAATGCAGGATTTATAGCAGTCATTTCAAGACCAGATTTTTCAAAGACTTAGTTTTAAGTGATGAGACCGCCAAAAGTCAACTATTACTGAGGATATTTATAGTAGATATTATTTTCATACAGGTTACTGTCGTATTTGTCAAATTGTATATCAGCAGCGGTTACATTTTAGTTGTGTAGTTTGTCTTGTTTGTAATTGTTTTTTACATTACAACATTACAAGAATTAAAGCTTGAAGATTATTATTAGGATTTTGTAATACAAAGCCTCTCTGAGACGTGGCCTCTCACTAAAGGCGTCATGGGACGGCTCAGAGTTACTCAACGAGCTATGGAGAGGGCTATGCTCGGGGTTTCCCTACGTGATCGAATCAGAAATGAGGAGATCCGTAGGAGAACTAAAGTAACTGACATAATCTAACGGATTAGCTCGTTGAAGTGGCAATGGGCCGGCCACATGGCGCGGAGAACTGATGGCCGATGGGGTCAGAATGTTCTCCAGTGGAGGCCACATGCTGGCAAGCGCAGCGTGGGACGTCCCCCGAGAAGGTGGTCCGACGACCTTGTCAAGGTCGCGGGACGTCGCTGGCTGCAGGCGGCTTCCGACCGTTCCCGGTGGAAGTCATTGGGGGAGGCCTATGTCCAGCAGTGGACCAACACAGGGCTGACATGATGATGATGATGATGATGAATACAAAGCTGCCCTTTAGGGCTTCCATGAAAGTACTGCTACTGCTAACTATACATTTTTGCAATTCGACTAAACATCTATAGTGCGCGGTCCATATAACGGTGTTTCAATGCGTGTATCCCTCAGTAGCGTAGTGCGTCACAACAAAACCATTTGTACGTGATGCGATCATCAATAGCGGATTGTGTTAATGCCGTTTGGTATTGTTGCTGCAGCCTATTACATTATTCAATTTATCACATTATACTACAAAGCCGCGGGCATGGCTGATGAATTTCAAAGTGCAGTAATAACTGCACGATTTGCTATTATAATCTACTCACAACATATTATGCTTGATTTAAATTTAGAGTATTAATAAAAAATCTCTTACTTTTAATAAGAAATTAACAAGGCTGTTTGGATGTCCACAAATTAGGTTGACCGACGATTTGGTAACAATCGCGGGAAGCCGCTGGATGCAGGCTGCTTCCGAAAACACTTAGTTGGAGGCCTATGTCCAGCAGTTGGCGTCTTTAGGCTGATGATAATGAAAAGGGCTGACAAACTTGCTCTTATTAAGAAGCCATAGTTTTTCGATCCCTGCTATCTATCTGCACTCTACGTTAATAAAATCTGTATATGGTGGGGTTAATTCGTGAACAACCTATGCATATTTCTTTGTTCGTAGCACGGCTTCGGTGCGATTTATATTTTTTATGGGTGCGGCATATTACATCCGGCCATATGTTACGACGCAGAGCCCGCCATCAACCCTTTCACATTATCATTCTTTCGCGGAAATCTGAATTGGGGAACTTCAAGTTTTTCTATAACAAGAGGAATATTGATATGGTGACCATAAGATAAGATTAGATTAGCGGATTCTGATCCCACAATTTTTTGAGGTAGGACAACTGATTTGCAATATTTCATAAGTTTTATTTGTGATTGAATTTAATTTTACTGTAAGGGTAAAATTACTTGAATCGCTTCGACAAAAGAATAGTACGACTGCTTATTTGCTCGACTTGGCAGCGACACTACCATGTCCCCAGAAAGATGTATCTCCAATTGTTATAAAGTTTCCCTATCACATAGTTTAGACATGTACCCGGTAAGGCTTGGGGTTGGCTTAATACTTCTCCTAAAGACGGAATGCACTCATAAACCTCCTCTGCTTACATTGTTGTATACCTATATTCCTGTAATACTCCTTACTACCTCTGTTCTCCTACCTCTCGTAATAGGATGCAGCCAGCGTGCGCTATTTAGTAAAGTATGATGGTAAAGCTGCTGTGGTGCTGATGCAAACTGAGGGGCAACTTTGTAAACTGCACTCGCCACCGCCTTACTATAAGAAATGGATTTACATGGCGCTGGCCGGTGAACCCCCCCTTCCCCCGTCTCCCGTACCCCCCCCCTCACTACCACCGGCGCTGCTCGTAGACGCCGCGGTAAATATTGATAACTCTTTTGTAAATTATTGAGCTTATTTTATAAATATATCGATTTCTCGGTAACACTATGCAATCTATATAAATACTCCTTGTATACCTTAAAAGTTGCCCCTTGCAACATGGAAGATAAGAATTAGCAAGCAAACGGGGCGTGTGAAAAATGATTACCATTTTTAACTTAACATTAAGATAAGTAACATAGGCCTATGTCATTGGGGGAGGCGTGTGTCCAGCAGTGGACTAATATTGGCTGTTGATCATGATGATTATGATAAATAACAAATAACTGTCGAAGTAATGTTACAAAAAAGAACAAATCCCATCTAGCCTGAAGGTCCTGTAATTAAAGCAGAAACAATAGTCAATTAAATTGGACAACACAAAGCGCATTCCCGGACATCGCTAACAGAGTGCTCGGCGCGCGTGTCCGCAAATACATTGGGGGAAATATTCATCGTGTGCTCTTAATTAGAAACGTTACCGCATTTATAATGTCCGCTGCATCACGCACACATTTATACATAAACAACACACGCTAAATATTCAAATATATTTTGTGACAAGCCAAAAATAACAATGTTCGCTGCAAAATATACAACGCGTGTAGACTTTTATTTGTTTAAAATCTATTATACAGTGAAATGTTGTATAAAATGGTATTTGCTGAGTAATTTCTATTATTTTTTGTTCATCATCATTACTCAAAAGACGTCCACTGCTGGACGTAGGCTGCCCCCAGGGACTTCCAGTGTTTTATCAGAAGCGGCTGCATTCAGCGGCTTCCCGCGATTTTCACTAAATCATTGATCCACTTTGTGGGTGGACTTAGTTTTTATTAATACTTTACAAAGCGTATATATATACATGCACATATCTGATGCTGAAGGCGTAGGCGTTGTTGGGGCTGACTTAGACGGGAAGGATAACAAATCAAGAAAGGCGTAAAATACAAAACGTTTCCTTCGGAACACAAACGAATGAATGGGAAGGTATCACTGTAGCAGTCAGTTGACGGTGGTTACCTTTAAGATTACACTTGTACAATGAACATACATACTCGTACCATCGGTGGGAGGGCACATTTTATTTATAGAAACTGAAGTTTACTCCTCTTTTGAGATGCTAATTCACAACAACGTCTTAGACACACAATGGACACACGCGTTCAATAAAAAAACCTTCAAAAGATCTAAAAATGTCTCGGCATTCAACCGCCGAGATCCGAACGATCCACAGTCGCGGCCCAATTAGCCCTACATGAAATGCTATAAGTGGCCGAATGTACAATACGTAATCGGTTCCGGAGTGGACTCCATCGCTATTGAATGGTGCGTGGGATAATTTTGTAAGAGTTAGGGGATATTATATCCGTTGTCATGGCAACGAGACGTCCAGTACATAGGCTCTGGTCCCGCTCGACAGCGACTCCCACGTGCCAGCTGTAATAGAATTTCTTTACATTTCAATATGATTCGTATTCACGTTGGAGATTCAGCTCGTCACATAAAGGCCCTTAACGATATGATTTATTCATAATTCTGTTTGATATTTATTATACCTTGAAGTCGTTTTATATTCCTTATTTGATTGTTAACTGTGATATTTATCCCTCGACGTAAATTAACTTGTACGATCGAAGACTTCAGGGCGCCATTACTAGTTTTTCGTCGGTTTTATTTGTTTAGAAGAGTAAACGAAAAAATCGATCCGAACATTATCAAATTACCCAGAATCACCCACATGGGTAATTTGAAAATCTTTAAGGTACCTTCACACAACGACATGTCATAAAGGAAGCTAAACACGTTCCCACAATGTGTCGGCACGGCCCGCAGCCAGTTTCACGGCACATTTGCTCACAAAACAAGGACTCCGAAAAAGAGGCTCAACGCAACACAATGGCGCGACGCGAGCATTATTTTTGCGACAATGAGCTACTGTTTGAACAACGCACGTCTTACTTTATCTGACGCGTCTGACACCGAGTGACGTGTCTGACACATCCGACACATGGGGGCTGGCGGGCAACAAAGCACATACACCATTGGAAGGGGGGGGGGGACGCACCCGCGAAAACATATATTCAGCGCAGTTAAATGTAAGACGGCGTGTGTACCCCATACTAATAGGTTGGAATTAACTGGGCCTGAGACTATAATGGTGTGGAATTTTAGTTGGCTAATATTTACTGTTACGTGGTGAGTAATGAGGTACACTTTTAGTCAAAATATTTGAACATCTTACAAACGTATAGCAGATTTATACATTCCATGATGATAAAGTTAATTAAACCAGAGGCTAACTAAACAAACGAGTATGTTTTAGTTCATGGAAAGGTCACATACATAAAAACTATTCCAGATGTAAAAGAGTTTCTTAACTTATAACCGTGTTCAAAATAAACAAGCAGAACAGCTGACTAGTAGAATAGAGATTGATTCGCTAGACACGTACTTGGCACTCGTTGAGAGAAACTGAGATTCTTGCATGTTGTGTGCTATGCTAATACATGACAGATACTATTATACAAAGGCGGTATTTCCACAGAAACCCAAAAGTCCATCACGCTTTACAAAATTACGATTAATAAACTTTAAGATTTTATTTCTTATTAAACAAACGTAATTTGACATGTAAATAAGAATATCTGACCCTACTGTTAACAATTATAAACTAGACATTACATTAACGTGTAACTCTGGCCTTCCGTGGCAGTACCGCCACTTCTATTATAGCATAAGTTAAAATATGTGCGAGCCAGCCGCTCAGCTCTGTCTTCGTTTGCATATAAATATTTTTCCTATTACTAAAAATAATATCTGCCATATACTGACTCACTTCAACAAAGTAATTTCTAAACATGATTCGCTCAGTTTTTATACAATTATTATTCATGGAGTACGACATCACCATTAACCCAAAAAAGTGTGAGAATTCCGCGGCGACCTCCAATTTCTTGTCACGTCAACCCCGAATCGTGGTGAATGACGAAATTAAGATTAATGAAAGCGGCGACTGTTTACGAGTTTTGCCACAATTTCGCATAAATCAGTTGAAAATGAAAAAACCTCGTCACTTCATTATAATGAGTTTTTATTGCGCGAACTCGTTCTGATACGTTTGATTGATGGTGGTCGCGCGGCGGTCGCGAGGGTGCGGGTTCGGTGCCACGCGCGTCACCACACCAACTCGGCTTGATTAATGACGGGAACTTGATAATTTTTAATTTGGCCCTTTCCTTCCGCCACTTGGACTGACTGCTATCGGCCGTGTTTAAACTCACTAATGGCAATTTCGCTCCAAGGAAATTAATTTACATTTTCACGTAATTCAATTTACCCGTGACGTTGATTACAACACTGGTCACAATGTCACATTTTGTGCATTTACTGTCCTTAGGTTCCCGTGACGTCGTAGTTAGAAGCGAGAATGTTATTTCTTATGCATTTTATACTTTAATGCTCATTTCATGCCGTAGAATAATGTATTCTTTAAAAGAGCCTTTTCAGCGAACGGTACATTTTAAAGACATTATTCTTGTCTGCCTTTCACACGTGGCTATAAAAGCATGTCGTCTTTAACTGCATACAAAGGCGGTGTGGGTGGGGCCGCGTGTCATTTTCCACATGAGGCGAGACGAGGCAGGTCTCGGCAAGTCGAGGCGAGGCGTCGACGGGACGAGGCACGCCGGGGATCCGAGGCTAAGCATAATTTCAGTGTAATTTTTCAGCAAACTTAAAGCCGACACAAAAGCGTATTGTTTATTAATGCGCCGCGTCACTGCGACCGAGGGCGCGCTCACACAGCCTTTACTCACTGTGCTTCGGAATTTTATATGAGAATAATACGTTTAGGCGGCTCTAAATATTTTACTAGTAAATATTTGAAAAAATGTATGTAAGGTCTATGCTCATTATCTGGTAAATTATACTAATTGAGAACATCAGTGGTGGAAAGTCTAATATACCAAAAATTTATACACAAGTAACGGTTCAGAACTTAGAAAAAGGATTATAAAATATAGGCAAATAATATTAATAGCGAGATCTTTATGGACTTCATTCCTTTTTTATTTTGGTTCAACACATAATGATTAACTTGTGTTTGGGGATCAAATCTCCACTACGCTCGGTGTGAGCGCGCGGTTACCGCGGGGGTGCGGGGTGCTGGGGGGGGGGTGACTCGGCCCCATTCTGGCCCATTCTGGGTGAGCGGTGTTTTGTGCCGCCGTGACTCGTCACTAACGCATATTAAAACGTTTCCATTTTACACGAAATTAATTGAATTTTTAATAACACTGCGGCGAGGAGTGCTGCGTCGACAATGCTTCAGTACAAACCCCCCTTCACCGTTCCCCTACATCCCCTCCCCGTACAACTCATACACAAGTCATAGGTGGACACACACCGGCGCTCGCACTGTTGCCGCCGCGGGTTCACTCGTTAAATGGATACAATGTGTTGGTCCAATCAGCTGGATCCATTTGAAGGCATTGCACTAACTTGTAGTTAAACCGGGGTCGAGAAAATGGTTGGTTTTGTGAGCTGTAACGTGAGAGAGCTCGAGAATCAAGAAACTTATGTGAAGGAGAACGTTCGTGGATCGAGAAACTTACATGAATGGGAATTATGGATATCATAAGAACGGCTAATTTTACAACTCTTCACACACACACAACCACATCTGTTAACAACTTAATGGCTGATACGATAACACCAACCATTTGCGTCCAGTCTCCGTTGAAGCATTGTTCCAAATTATTTCATTACATTTTTATTGTCTACTCTTGCTAGATCAACTGTTTCAGTACTCATATCAATATTTTTTTAATAGTTCAACTCAAACAACAGCTCCTTTCGACATTGCTGCGGGCTCATCAAATATCCATACAGAAAGTGTTGTCTTTCAAGTTACTGGAAGCAGTACATACAAAGTTGTAGGAAATATCGCCGATTGTCTCGAACAACGGGCGCAGGCGGCGAGTTGGTTCTTTTATGAGCATTCGGAGCGAAGTTGAACGTCGGTCGGGGAGGGCTCTTCATACAATCTCGCGTATTTCTCGCCGATACAAAGCTTATATCAATTTTTGGCGGCACTTTTATAGTATATTGTATGATGATAAAAAATATAAGGATAGTTACAAAACTATTTTAGAAATCTTCACAAATGGTTTTATAATAAACTTTTGAATCACTCAGTATCTGGCTCTATCTGGCTCTGACTATCGTGCTAAAACATTATTTAGTAAACAGTTATATCAGTGCATACAAGGTTGCAATATGCATTGGTTGTACCGCAGGAACAGTACAACATGTGTGGATAGAACAAAAATAATTTCTTATAATTAATATACAATGATAGTATTTGTTGTTTTCAATGTAAAATTCGACGACACATAGCCCGGTTGAGTCGATCCCGTGGCCGTGGCGCCGAGCCACACTACTCCAACAGATCGCGACACTTCGGATTTCATTACACTCATATCTGATTTGGCATCGGAACACTTGCTCTCATGAATTAACGCTGTCTTTTATCATCTCAAGTCACGGCAGATAGAAATTGTTTCCGGTTTGTGGTTATATGCGTTATTGGATTAAGTAGCTGTTGTCTTTGTTTACAATATTACAAATTAGCTTTTGCCCACGACTTTGTTGGCGATTTTTGTAGTCAAAATAAAATAAATTGTCTTAAGTTTCCCGTTTTGCCACAAATGCAAAATTCAGACTAATATTTTACTTATTTTTATGTTTTTATAAAGGTGTGTTCTGTAGAAACACTCCACTGAAAATTTTCCATCGTAGAATCAAACACTTCTCTCGGTCCGAGAATAAACGCACGAGTGCTTACTAGCACACTCCGATGAAACTGTCGACTAACGAGTCAGCTATTTTACAAATAACAGCACATTAATTGATACATTCGCAGCTCGCGACAGAAACGAGCGTGTTAAACCAAATGCGAGTATTCGCGTCGAATATCAATCTCATAAAATGATAGTGAAGTCGCAGGTAATTTGTAGGAGCAGTCAGAACAGATGGATATCGTTATGATAAAGGAACGGGTCCATGAAACGAAACGAGGTGATTAACACGCCGCCCCGCGCTCACTGCGGACACGAGTCCACGCGGGTGAGTGAAGGACTATTGGTGCACGCTCTGTACTAATTTTTAGGATTTAATAGGGTGGCGTGAAACAGAGAGCCGCAGGTTCGATCATCGAGGCAAATGTAAGAGTGTTCTACAACCTTTGTCAGAAAAGAGAGTTTGTGATATCAACGATACCTACCTTCATATGTTTTTGGGTAGTATTAAAATACTATTTGTATGACTTGGGCGTAGATGGATTTGTCTACTCTAAAGGAAAAAGTATGTAGATTCGAGGACGTGATAGAGGAAAAAATTGAGAGAAAACTAGCATACCTGGGTATTCTCTATAAATAATTTCTTAGGAATGTACGTATTGTCTAGGACTAAGATTGACACTCGTATACGAGTACAAATTACTGTACGAATAATTTTATATACTTATCATTTGTTTAACCATCCACACCTTTTAAATATTGCATTTCTAAAGACTAGATATCTAAGTCCATCTCTTGTATACAACAAGTATTATGTATGAAGATTAAATAAATAAATAATCAACCGCACCAGAGTAGCGTAGCGAGCCAAAACTACGTTATAGTTTGTCTTTATAAGCCGTAACATAAAAGCAGTCTAATGTGAAGCAATCACTCCCACTGTTACTGTTATAGTACAGATAGTACAGCGGTACAATCGCTCGCACTAAGTGTCACACCTTTACAGCAGCACTTGTGACAATTATCGTACATTCGCCGAGTGCGATGTGCGGGGCGTTGCTCCCACCAACAAATGGCAGTAAGCCCCTACATAGTCAGTGTTACGGTTTGATTCGACGAACTGTGCCAGTTAGATTTGATGCTTTAATTCAATAAAAGCAAAGTTTGTTCGCGACTTTACGCCCACACCCTGAATAAATTTTGATAAAAAATGTAGTCCAAACTAATGTTTGGCTTGCGGTTTTGTTACATGGAACATAATTTTAAACATAAAATTATTATTTTATAGAAAACTTGACACAAATAATATAGTACGTTACAAACGTTTAGTTCTCGGAGTGTACTTACAATGGCAATGGTTAGTGACACGCACAACCTTTCTAATTATAATGATCACCGTTACAATTGCGAGCGGCAGATTTCGATTGTTCCTTCATTAAAACGGGCCTAAGGGCCTTCGAGCGACACTCTCCCCCTCCCCCCACTTGTCAGCCCCCCCCCCCCCCCTAACACCATCCACTCCGATACGGTAAGTTTTTACATAGAAATCAATTTCACTTTGATTATCCAATGCTCATCTTACTATTGATTAAATTAATTGAATCTATCTCTCGTCTCTGATTACACGTACAAATCCTTGTGTCTAATACTATCTGTGTTAAGGCGGGAGATACAAGTGTTTAAACCTGGTGTTTAAAGGAACCAGAAATTCTTTTCTGGCTTCGGAGTTCCGTCGAATTTTGTGTCTTCTATATTAATACGACGATATTTCTGTTCATGTTACTTTAAATTAAATCTAATAGAACTTCTGCAGATAGAGTCCAGAATATTATTTCTAAGTTCTTCATATAAAAACGCACGTACCTACCGCAACAATGCTCCATCAACACCAACCAGTTTGACTCGCAGCATCTTCAAGTCAAAGTTAACGCTTTCAACTATAAAAGGCGTGACAAGAAAGAGATCTATCCGCGGTTAAGTGCGGAGATGTGAAGCGTCACTCGGCCAGTGTTAATGTGCACGAATGTAATTTGCGAGCCGCCGCGCGCTCTGGGCACAGATCGGGAGCCACAAAGCGGCGCTCAGTAAATGCGCTGATTTATTGCTCGGGGGGGGGGGGGGGGGGGGGAGTTGGCATCTTATATTTTAAGATGCAAAGCCTTTCACTTTGTAGTTTAAAGTTATCTGTACGCTTTGGATTGCAGGCTTGATGTTGATCGCGCTGGCGAGAGCCAACAGTAGAGTTCTGTTTACTTTCTTAGAGGTTGTAGTAGGTACGTTTTTGCGTTGAAATATGGAAGTTACTGATTGAAGTGAGTAACTTGCCCTTCGTTTTATATTTATTTATAGGAGACAGATTTTGAATTGTCATATTTTTGGGTCACTCGGTTGCAGTTTCGTAAAAAAATACCTGAAAACGGTGTTATTGAAAATTTTTGTGTGTTACTAACATTACATTTTACTTCACTCAGTAACAAAATCCAAAGAACTCTATCGTACGGTACGTCGATACCCATTTAAATGTTTAAAATATGTACACAAGAATGAGCATAATGCAACAAAGTATACAGATTCACTAAAAGTAGTCACTAATCGTTAATCACTTTAACTTTGTTCCTGCTCGTATCTATCAAATATAAAGCCTATACATTCATTCCGTACCTCGTGTGTGCTATCAGTGCGCGGGTGTCGGCGCGGCGATAACACCCACTTAACTCACAACTTCACACATTGCGCTCTCCCCCGCCCCGCGCCCCGCTCCACCCCACGCTCCTCTAACACTTCTTACGACGATGCGTTGTAACTTTACTCACAAAACTGCGATGTGAGTGTCGTTATGTACATTTACGATATTACTTTTATTTGTTTGTAGTACGTGGCCAGTTTGTGATTTATTTTTACTTGACAAAGTTACAACACTTTTCAGCGACATGCGCTTTTTTTAGTAAATAATACTTAATTTTATATTGTGTGAGTAGCAAAACCCTAAAATCTAGTTAAGTTGGTGGACTTTAAGAATCGCAAATTTGTTCTGTGATGGTTTTAAAACATAGTTAATGTGTTCAAAGGCACTGCTCTATTAATTAAGTGCAGTTAATTTCCAAACCCAATACAATGTTTTCAGCAAAATTATTTCATCATCATCATCATCATCAACAGCCTTTCACCTCAACTGTTGGACACAGGCCTCTCTCATGGTACGCCACTGGGCTCGATCTTCAGCCCTCCTCATCCAACCGCTGCCAGCTACCTTGCGAATATCGTCACCTTAAAATTATTTACACCTTACATTTACATAATAATCAGGAGTGCATAATACTCCAACCCTCTATGGCATCGCTTCACCACTACAAATCTTGCACAATCCCCACAGTCTTTCTGACCGGCATGCTTCGGTTCCTCAGTGACTACAAGCCAGCAATCCTGCAACATCCCAGTGGCAGTACGTGAGCGTCCAATCAGCATGCAGTCCCCGGGTGCCGGTCGAGTTGTCGCGAGTCGCGAGTTGGCAACAGCGCCGCGAGTATCTCAGCGCTGGTGGGCCGCTGGGTCGCTGTGTAGCTGACACAGTTCATTGGGAGCAGTAAGATTACAGATATTTGGGGAGGATAGGTAAAAACTTTGAGGTTTATAATTTACATTATGCTAGTCATGCTGAGTTTTCATCACATCACATATTTTGGTTTTCATTTAATATTGAATTTTACTTTATAGCCTTAAATGATCATCAGCAGACAAGCATTCAAATGGCATGTAATAAAACACTCTCTTAAATCTTTTATAAGATCGAACCGAGGAGATTGGGATTATTTTGAACATATTTTTTGACCAGCACTATTTTAATCCTTGTGATGTTCTTACATTACCCGCTCCAGAAAAACAAAGCAAGCACACAGAGTATCAGTATTGAAACCTCCTAAATACTGTATGCGTGAAGTGGCACTTCTATGGAGTTGCGTTACTGTGTTCGCAGCTGCCTGTGTCCGCGAGCTCGGCGCGCCGCAATCACAGCGCGGCTCCTTTGTGTTTTTACTTCGGCACTTCTGTTAGGGCGCATCTACATGCTAAAGGAAAACTTGACGTTTTCATATCACCTCTGGTACCTTTGTGGGGCATATTTTGGCACAGAATATTGTTTTAGAGCCAAAACTATATTGGATTCTGTAGTTTATAAGCGGAGTTGACTGGTAAGAAAATACACCGTATTTCTGCTCAAGAAAGGTTTTTAGCTCTCTAAGGCAATCCTTATTTAGTGTAAGACGGTACAACAAAGAATTGATTGTAATTTGAATAATTAAGTTCTTGGGAAGAAAAATCATATGTAGGTAGTAAAGTAAGTAAAGAAGAAATAAGAGTGAATTGAAACTAATGAAAATTTTTAACTGTTAACCAATCACTATCATTAACCACAAGAAGACCACTATCGTACGTTAACATTATCTAAAGTCATCTTGAGTAAACTATCGGAATGGGGATTTTTACCGAGTCGTTCGTCTGTCTTATGGACGGGCAACTGTGCACCGGGAGATATAGGGGCGTCCCTCGGGAGCCTTCCTACACGGGCCATCAGTCTAGCTACAGAAGAGTCCCGCTGCTACATCAGTTAACTTATCAGCTGGCTATGTATGTAAGTATATTAATTTCAGTGACTGGTTATGTAAGGTTCTGCAAATTTCAAACGATGAAACTGATTCTACTTGTTTGAAATAAGGAAGGATTATAATATACAATACATACAAACATACACTTACGCCAGAATTCACCGAAGGGTTAAACAAAGTGCATTTCTGAATCTACACTTCGTAATTGAGTAATTGTCTCACCAAATAGGGAGAGAGCCTATTGCCATTATTCCTTAATAATTAGTTCTTTTAGATCGTACTGATATACTTGTACCACGAGGCCACGGGACGGTAATTAGATCTGATGTAATAACGGATGATTTAGTTCCCCGTGCCCGCTCGATACGAGCTCTGTAATTTTAAATCTGATTGTTCGATGTATTGGAAAAATCGCCCAGTGGCTGCTCGCTACAAATGTAATACTATTGAAACTACAGAAATGCAATTAAAACTAAACGTTATCAGACTTTGTTCCAATTTAACGAACCTGAACAGATTCAATGTCATACCAGTAGGTAAATGGAATTCGTGGAAACAGAAATCATTTTATAAATAAAAATACAAGTCAAATATTAAAACCACTCAGTAAATATATTCTACCTCGCTTTTTTCGTTCATCTCATTTTATTTTAAAAAAATCACCATGATGTTACAATGTGATTTTACAATTTCATTCCATTTAGACTGGCTGGAAAGACAGCGATAAGGCTGCTTATTGTTTATTATTTAATCTTATTAGTATTTTATTTTATTAATAATGTGTATGAATATATTGGGTCGACAAATGACCGCAGTGATAGTAATTCAGTACAGTCCAAACAGTATGTCGACTGCCAAGTCACGACTTCGATCTCTTGTAGCAGTTGACATTTACGTAATGTGAGTAATAATATGAGGATAAACAAGATACTTATGTATTGTTTTATGACACCTTCTGCAAATAGATATGCATATTGGGATTTTGACAACCTTTAGGAAACGAAACAGTGTCGTTAGGGTATATTCAAACCATGTATGTACATTTAATACCGACGGTTGTATGGAAATGGTCAAAGTTTCCGTCTTTTGTCGGGATTTTTTTAAACGCCAATGGGTTTGTGATCGCCGTATCTATAACCTCCCTTAGTTTCCGATCACGCTCTGAATACACTTTGTATATTAAAGAGATCTTTTTAATCG
Organism: Cephonodes hylas; assembly: GCA_030295005.1. Taxonomy (NCBI): domain Eukaryota; kingdom Metazoa; phylum Arthropoda; class Insecta; order Lepidoptera; family Sphingidae; genus Cephonodes; species Cephonodes hylas. The sequence continues at coordinate 11,217,811 of AP025380.1, read as the reverse complement.
GAATCATATCGCAGTCACACACAGGCGCACAATAACTTAGTAAGTAATATCTTCAAGGTCGACAGTGAACACTCGGCGATCGCTCTTGTCCTCGTCGCGAAGGACGCGTACGGTGACCGATGGCTTTCGACTCGCACAATGTGACGTCGGTGCTTCGGCGCTACACGTCATAGGATCAATCATTGTCGGCAACACTTATATTTGTAGGTGTGTACTTGAAGCTCACCTGTGGTTAGACTTCACCACTGCTGAAGACTTTAAGGTAATGATGAATGAGTTTATACACATGAGCATTTTATAGAGCTAGGGCATGTAACATTGCCATAAATTATGGAATTGACTCTTTATTCCAAGCTCAGTAAGATTTAGATAGTTCATTGCTTATTCATATAACTATTGTTAAATACTGTGCGGTTTAGTTGAGATTGTCTAGAAACGATGAGCAGTCCAAAAAATATAATAAGCTGGTATGAAATGGAGATACAAGGACAGTTTGTGGAAGCCGTTACACTTCTATATGCATCTTATTATAGTAACAGTGAAATAATAGAAACATTATGTTTGGCAGCAAATATGGTAAACATACAATGGCTTATACAGTTTCGCGTGCAGTATAACGCGGCTTTACTAGTTTTGAATACGTCCCGCGTCTCCTTCACCGTGTATATTTTGCACAAACTCTACGGCCGCAGCTGGAACGTTCCGCGGCTGACAATCTGCACACAAACTTACGTTCACAAAGAAAACAATTCGAAGGACGCGCCCAACGGAAAAAACTCCGCGAACAGATCGACCAAGTTTGGGTGAACTTTCCGAATGTTTTTAATTAGAAAACGTTGTGGTCGAGTTAAGTTTAACTCGGTTTGTCGGCTGACTAATTGCTTTGTTAGGGCGCTTGGGGTTTTCCGCTTGTTCTTTGAGTTGACAGTGCGGCGGCGTGGGCCCCAACGTCTCGCGGCGCGCGGCGACTCACTCCGCAGAATAAAAAGCCGCAGTTACAGGTTCCTGTAGGGAGGGCACAAGTTGCAACGAGAGGCGCACTTCTAAGAACTTAAAGTTGCTTGTAAACAAGGGAAATTAGTTGCAAATATGTTGAGTACTTGTTATTGATAGTGAACTTGCGGTTTGCGGGTAATAAAACATCATCATCATCTTACTTACATTAAATCTTTGTATCACTAATTTAATTAAAATTATAATACCAAACACATTGACAGACAAGTGTTATTATTATGGGTTCTGGGATTTTCATATTTAGATACGGAAATCTGTAGTTTTCCGAGATACACAGCCTTGTATCCATAATCTAGACATGTGGCCGTGCTGAGTGTCGCCCTGCTGTGTATCTCGAGTCGCGGCACATGGCATGGTCCCGGTCCCATAAATCTAGGATGAATAGATTAGAAATTAACATTTAAAAAAAACAGGTTTTCACGTAAATGCGTGCATTCAAAAACGCTGTAAGCTACAGAAAAAATAGTAATAAGTTATACTATGTTGATTACAACAATTTCGCTTTCTGTAAAAAAAGGTACATGTTGATGATGCGGTCAGTAATGCTGCGTTTACTACGTTTTCGTCGCTCGTGTTTTTATGTATCTTGCATTAAGGACGTTTTAGCGAGTAGTGGTATAAAGAACCGAACCTATTACTACATTTGGTACGGTTACCCCAAGTTAATTACCCAAGTCAGTAATTATTGTAGTTTACACCATATCTAAGAGATGGGTTTCATTAAATAACCACGTTTACAACGTTCAGTTGAGCAGCCCTAGTTCAAGTATAACTGCTTACCACGTTTTCGCTTTCCCTAAAAAATGTATTTGACCCATCTCTATACAACTCGATGTGCATTTACAGCATTTTAGCATTCTGTAAAAATATTTCAAAATGTCGTAGTCAACAAATTTTTGGCAAATAATTGTTAGAATGAGATTTGAGAGTTAGAATTATATTTAGAAAAAAATAACATGTCTAGTGTCCAAAAATCATGAGTCTAAGTTAAAAAACACGCGAGTAATGATTTTTTGAAAAAATATGTAAAAGTTTTTTGGCTCTGGTGAACATTTTCATTTTTGTGGTTTACTACGTTTTCGCTTTCCGCCGTCGATATAGAACAGTTGAGGGAGAATTTTTTGCAGTTGAGGGATGTCCTACAGCCTTAGCACAAAGTACCTACGTAGTTAAGAAAACAAACAGTTAAACATTACTTTATCTCGTTATTATGTATGTGAGGCAGTGGTTAAACTCATTTAAGCTCGATAGAGTAACTATAAGCCTAATTGTTCCTTGTTGCATTAACCTAACTACGTACATATATGACACAAATATTATTATCTGTGACTGTGCCAGAAAAACAAAAATAAGCTCGTTGCCTAAGATGTAAATAAGTATCAAAACGTGGGTGCTGAAATGCACATCTGCGTATTTAATCAGTGTATAATCCAAAGAAGATATTGAAGGTCCATTGATGCTGAACAAAATTGACACAGTTTCGGTGGAAAATGACCAATTTAACGCAAGACAAATTGTAATCAAGTGTAGTAGGCGCATGTGGCGACACAGTATCGGCGCGCGGCGTTGTGCGGCGCACATTTACATAAACTAATTGGCTATCAATACGTGGGCCGTCGTCTCGTCACAATACCTCCGGCCCGACAGCCCACACAATGGGTTTGGTGTAATCATTAGTTTTAGTGGAGTCGGCAAATTGATTTTGTGTAGTTTTAATACGGCATTGTGATCTGCGGTCGGTAACGAGTTAGGTTTTGTATTTGTTGAAGTCTATTTGTGGAATACAGTGATTTGATTGTTGGAATAGAAGTGATTGTGGGCGTGTAGTCAATGGCTAGGCCTATTATTATTGATCGTATTCAGTATTTTTAGAATCAAATGTAGAGCACACATTTTTGGAATTACTGTACAATTTCGTATATTGGGCCGGTAAATATATACTCTTAGTGACTAATTTATTATTAATCATTATTATTGCAAAAGTTTAACATTATAAAAGTCAAGCTAGCAGAAAAGCTAGTTCGTAAATTGCTAAATTAATTAGTTATTAATTATTTAGCACTTTGTTTTAAAGGTAAGCTTACATCTAGACCCCAAGGTTGTCTGTAATATTTTTTTTTAGCGATAAGGCCACCAACTAATCTCTCTATTTCATTTTAAACGTTGATTTATGTTATTCTTTAACTTAAATGTAATGGAAACGAATAAAGTTATTTTCTATTTATTATAATTTATTGAAAGTTACGTTATCGCCACTTTTCGAGATTTCTCTGCAGCAATGAAGTATCGAATATATCATTTCGTATTAATCATCCAGGGCAGTAGAATATGGTCTCAGAAACATAGATCTACGCATATGTACACACATAGATATTAAAGAGAACAAGCTCACAAGTTCAAATACTTAAAACCCTAATAAAGTTATAGCAAACATGTTATGACTAAGTCCATTCAGATTACTCCACATCGTTCGGTCGCCGCACCAAGTAAAGCCACATTGCGAAAACTTACGAACTTTCCTTCAGTTACAAAACGTGTTAAGTAACAACAGCTAATTTGTACGAAAGCGAGCGATTGCTGAATGAACATCAAATTTTCATAAGCATTAATCGGGCCCGTACAATTAACCCTAATCTATTATAATGCGGGCGCAATTATTTTAATTAATATTGTATGACGGGCGAGAGTCGATAACCCGCCGCAATTACGGAGGCCGCACGGAGCTGGCGGCGAGAGAAATTTTACACTCGCCTCCATTTGGTCGAGTTGGAATTTTCAATTCGAATTTGAATTCCTTATGTATTTAGGTTATGTACGCGCTCAAACCAAATGATTTGTGAATTTAATTAGCTTTTATTTTCATTGTTGAATTTCAGTCGCTCTTTCTTGTTGCAAAGTGATTATTTTGAAGAGTTGGGAACATTTAATTATTCACAATTGTATTTGGCGCTTCCGTTTTGTCTGCATGAGTTTCCCTTAAGGTTAATTAAGGTTAATTGTTTTCTTCAAATACAAATTTCTTAGTGACAGCAACTATAATTAATTGGCTAAAATTAGACTCCGTTATCTGACATACGATATATTTGGGCAATCACGTACTGTGCGGTGCACCCTTAGTGAAAGTTGTTCCGAGGTGGTCGGCAGGGCACGTATCCTCTTCACTATCGAAGACACTTACATGTGGCTCCGAAATTGGGTCAAGTGTAAGGAATGTTTGATTAGGCCTCGGTTGTTTAGGTCGATCGGCCAGAACAAGCTTCCACGTCGGTCACGTGGCCACACCTGCACTTACTACTCATATCGGTGTCGTTTTCTGTGATCGTTGCTATACAGTGCTTTTTGCATAGGAAACCGAGGAGGGGTAGAGTGTGATTTAACTCATGATCGACCGTCCACTGACTGTTTCGGCATCTCTCTTCTGCTCACTGTTGACATCTATCCCACTTTCTCCATTTTGAAATTACAAACTTGAATCAATGCAGCATTGTATGCCACGGCGTGAAACTCTCAATCATGGAAGAAATATAAGTCTCTTTTAAAATCAACATATTTACAAATATGAATTTTAATACGAACAGGTTCACAGGCGAATCCTGTGTAATTAATATTTTGTTATATTTCCAAGAATTATCTCGCAGCGCCAGCTCAAAGCAGCGCACACACAATTACATTCTGTGGGCCTGTGTTGCGGTGTCAGCGTAGCACCGACGTAGCTGCGTAGCGCCGTAGCTGTAGCGCTGTAGCGGCGTAGCCGGGTGTCTGGCACCACGTTAAAAGCTTTGACTGTGCCACTTTAATCTCATTTGTTTGCGTATCTGAGGGGCCGCGACCCCCACCCTGCTCCTTTGACCAAAATAAAATTGTATGACTCCATCCGTACAGACGGGGGCAGATTCTCGAACGTCGTATGATCCGACACAATAATAAAATTCGATGCACAACGGATTAAGTAAAATATTAATGACTTGAACTGGAATTGAATTTACTTTGTTAAAATATATTCTACTGTATTTTAAATATTTTTCGTAATGATATATTAATATTATGCGCTTGGAAATGAGTTTCAAAGATTAGCTACATTAAGCTCCTAAATAAACATACGAGAAAAATGTTCATTGGAATAAGATTTTGGCACGTTAATTTAGCGGCACGATTTATTATTATTGCCAACCATTGCGGGGTAATAAAAACGAATAGAATGCCAATATTTGGTTACACAAAAACATGGATTAATTTAGCGATTCCTTACGTGTTTACATCGGAGATCATATATCCACTTGATATGGTCAACGTCGAACATGAGATATAAATAGCCCAATTATTATTGTCATTCCAGAGTAATATTCGACTATAACAAACAAAATAATAAAACTAATTTAAATGCCATAAATAGAATATATCACAAAAACTTATAACGAATGAAATTGCGTGAACAACAAACTTATTCGAAAGATTTTTTCAAAGCGCGGCACAAAGTTATCTCATTACCATTTTTATAATGTTGTCCGAGATTAACATGATAATACAAACAGCGGCCTACAGCGCGCGCGTCTTTCATCATCTTCATTTGAATAAGTCGGGCGACATTCACCGCGCGTCATCATGTCGAAGGATTGCGAATAGTGCGCGTCGTGACATTTTGCTTGGCGACCCATTTTCCGCGGCAAATAAAGTTACTTTGCGAAAATGGAATGTTAGCATTATATAGACAAGTCGGTTGAGGGCGGTCACGTTTTTATTTTGCGCTATATTCATAATTGTGAAAGAATGGCGGTTGACTGTTACCTGGCGACTAAGTAATGTGATTCGCGCGCGCGTCTGTTCGTTGTTCGCTCGTAATTTTTTCGCTCGAGGCGGCGAATCCAGGGAAGTTAATATAAAATGTAACCGCCTGCCTGGAAACATCGCTAAACGATAGTGGGCTAATCAACTTTTGTCCTTTTAGTAAAAGCAATTACATATTTTTTCTATCAACTTTTCCACAGTGTTTTAATTGAAGTAGTTTATCATAACTTTCAATATGTATGACTTTGAAGTAATTACCATGATATTTTGAAAGTACTTTCGTATAATCGAATTATCTATGAACATTTTTTATAGTTTCAAATTGTCGTGGTTACGATAGCGATGTTTGAATAAAACCAGTTGTAATTCGGGAGTCTTCTAGTTGTGTTAACGCAGTAATGTTAATTGGTGAACATACATAACCCTACAGTAGTTGGAGTGATTATCGATATAATCGTAATGTTAATTTCTCGCTCAAACGTAGAAGACATTCATGTCGTCAACAAAACAAGGAATAGTGACTGTAGGGGACAACGAAGTTTTATTTCCACAAAGGCGCTTTGCCGTATAGTACATTTCAACTACATGGTACTAGCACCATGTCTACAATTATATTTCTAATATTTCTGTTCGTTGGATATATTTGTTAGGACATAATTATGGTCCGTACTGATACTGAGAAAATTGTAACAATAATACCGAGAACTAATGCTAGTATTGATCCTACGCACCAATACACTGGACCATATAAGAAAACATACAACATTGTTTTCATTATTCCTTCATTGACCCACAATTCAGCCGAAGTCCACCCGGGCGGCAGATGTCACAAATAGTACAGTGTGATATTATGTCCCATACGATGGTTAAGTTTATTTCGTACTGTCTTGTTTATCTAGATTGGGTGTTGTAGCAGTCAGTCTCAAAATATGTTTGTACAACCCTACACATGTATGTATATATACATATATTTATCAGATGACTTTTACGTCTTGACCTTAAGAAGTCAGCGGCTAAGGACGAAGGCTAAAATACAAGTTAGTATTACTTACATTTTACGTCAGCAAGTCACGTAGCTTACACGTTACAAAAAACTAATATGAAAAACTGCAGACCAATTTGACTGAAAAAATATTGCGTGACTTTCAACTTTACAGGGCTTCACGTAATTAAAGTCTAAGTTGTTAAGTTTTTTACATTACTTAATAAGTTTTCTTAACGAGCTCGTAATTATTAGAATGGTTCGTGGAGTCAAAGCGCTAGTATGTGGTGTACAATCTAGAGGTCCCGGCTTCGATTTCTCAGTCAGCCAAAGGCTTTTACATTAAGATATTCTTAATCACAGCGAGCAGTTCGGAATTCTGTCCGAAATTGGAAATAGCCGTGCACCCAAATCGTCTCTACCGACCTCTTCGATGAAACAGGCATGAAATTACATGTTGTGTATTTTAAAACTTACAGATTCCAACTGTCAAAGCATACATAAAAGCGAATTTATTTTATTGCCACGTTTCTAGATTTTAATCTGATAATGAGAATTTCCCAAGAGAACAAAAAGATCCACCATTTAGCCCATACTTATAGACAGCCTGTCCTAGTTTCAGTTGGTGGACAAGATAACTAAGAAATGGCTAAGAACTTTTTTAGATATATAAATGTCTTCAAGATGTTTTCCTTTACCGTTGAAAGTACTTGATAACTTATGGATATTTGGCTAGAGATTGTCATGTCATCACGTCAAATAGATCCATTACCTCCAAAAAGCTTGAATTGTGAACAGTTAACTTAAGTTGCCGAGTTGCAGCGAACAGAAATTGAACCGTGCAAGTTCCAAAAGAAGCGTGTCGAGCGACAGGTAGAGATTGCTCAGTTTAATTAAATCGTATGACGTCACACCTTATCGGGCCCGACGGTTACTCGAGCTCCCCAAGGACCCGTGGCGTCACAGGTTCTCACATACCAAAATAAATGACTTCATACCAAAATAAATGGCTTCCATTCCAATTATTTCCGGGCTGTATTTTTTACGAGTTTTTATGTTTGCTGACCGAGCACGAGTGGAGAACTCATGACTTGAGATGTTTGAGGTAACAGTTATAGGGGATCCTTCTGGGCTCATGTCAATCTAACTTTCAAGTGTTTTGAAATGTGTATGTAGTACTGAGAGGAGAAGTAATAACATAAATTCACTCGCAAATTCGGCTGTTGATGTTGTGAAGCAAGAATTTCCTATTGACGACAATAGGAAATTATTTTTAACATTCCTAAAGGGTATCCCTTTATCCGATAAACAAACACGGGACTTCTCGATCGCAAGAGTTTCAAGAAGAATAACATTAATCTACGTAATCACCTGTAGAGCAACAAACAATATTAACATTACTTATTTCCACGAGTAATAAGAGCCGTAAATTAAAAGCTGAAGTACATTTGATCTCGCCGCGACGTCGGAAAGATTAAAAAACAGAGCGTGTCACTTGCACTGCGCGTTCGTGTCTGGCGAGAGAGCGGGTTGGGTGCGGGTCGCGGGCGGCGGGGGGGGGGGGGGTGTCAGCCCGCAGGGAGTAAATATTATATTCGCTTGTTATTTGTCGGACGAATCGAGTGGAACGGCTAGTTGGAATTGTTTAATACTCGGCTTTACTAGGAATGCCTTGATCTTACGCGGAAAAATTGTATTTGCGATCTTGAGAACATGGATCGAATTTTCTGGAGTTTGTAGAGTTTTATTGGGGCTTAGTTACACGTTTATGCTACAAAGTCGTAATTAAGGTAAATAAGAACAGCGTATTATATAGTAGGTACATACGTATGTCATATGCAAGAGAAACATTTTTTTAATAACGTCAGTGGTGATTAGAAAGTTGTGGCGGACTAAACCGTAAACCCTCTCAGTAGTAGCGTAGGTCCGTGCCCAACAGTAGGGTATTTGTTGATGACGATGATTTCAAATACATTTTCATTTCAAACAGAGAAGAAATAAAATTGTATAATGAAACAAAAGGTTAGTCAGACGAAATGATATAATGTAATCGAGTAATATTTGTGGGACAATGTTGTACTGAGCTAGAGACGTATTGCTCGTAGTGAAATCTATACTAATATTATAAAGAGGTAAGGTTTGTGAGTTTGTATGTTTGTATGTTTGAATGTTTGTATGTTTGTATGTTTGTGAGGTTGTAGAAAGTAAACTCGGGATCTACTGAACCGATTTTGAAAATTCTTTTACCAATAGAAAGCTACGTTCTTTGTGAGTGTCATAGGCTATATATTAGTCCGAAAAATGATAAGAATTTTTCGCTGTAGCAGGATTTGTGAAGTAAGTCGGAGAAAAAACGGGCGAACGAAACCATTTTTTGCAAACGCTGCCTTTTTCATGGGAGATATATAGTTGAGTCCTAGAGAAAAGTTGTAGAGCTTGATAATGTCTACAAAAAAGTCAGCGGTAGCATATGTCTAACTTTTAGGGTTGCTTCACTATAACCTCTTTTATGCTAACTAAATTTGTTATAAAATAAAGCATTGTTTGTGAAGGTATTTTTATAAAGATTATATTAATCCTTATCCAAATAAATGCGTTATTTAGTATAAGTGTTTAATTTAAAAGAAATTTGCCCTTTACATCATTTGATTTCAATGAGTATCTTAGAAGATATCGCAGTTTCAAAATAATCATCAAGTGCACAATACCGGCGCGTTACGCTTTCACGTGATTTGACCAATTTGTATGATTGTTGGTATGGGCATAAATAGGACTCTAAGGAGTAAAATAGACTATAACTTATTTTCTTTCTGAACTCAACCCTATAGTCTACGCGGACGAAGTCGCGGGCAACAGCTAGTGTTTAATATAAGTAATCTGGAGCGATACATCACGTTCGTCACAGTCGCGTATCGATGCTCTTATTGAGACGGATTGGCTCAAACACGACACAACTAAGACACCCTATACAACGCTTTTGTACAGCGTTGGCACATTTCGTGCTTTGATGACTATTGACTATTCTGTTTTCACTTCGTGATACGATGGAGGTTTTATTATTTGTGTTTTCAATCTATACCTAAGGTGGTCAGCGGATGCCTTTTCTATTGATCTACCCAGTCATGGAACAGGGCTACGAGTAAGCGACCTCTCGAGCTGTTGCAGTCTCCTACTACTTCCTTATCCGGGACTGTACCATCCTTACCATCAGGCCAAATATCCTCACCTGCAATATCCTGTACCCAAACACACGCTATCCCTACCCCATTCCTAAAACAATGGAAGTTCCAAGGAGGGTTGGCGTCAGGCAGGCGGCCGGCCGTAAAACATCTGACAAAACTCTTATGCAGCATGTTTTGTCCTTCCACACAGGAAGGAAGGACAAAACATGCTGCGCCGACCCCAAACACGAATTGGGATCAGGGTAGGAGAATGATGATGAATCTATACCTAAGGGTTTTCTATTTCCTATAGAAAATATGTAATATTAGCTTGTTAAACGGCTTTATTAATTACCCGGTGAAACAAAACAAAATTGCTTCAATTCTATTTTCTGTGAGACAGAACCATATTGAGTTCTAGCAATAAAATCACTATTTTCCATGTACGGGTGCTAAATAGAAATTTATAGATAAACTGTTCATTGGAGCGATAAATAACTCGACACGCGAACACAACGACACGTCGTGTCGGCGCGACACACAAATTACTAACGATTTTTCACTCACATGTTCCTTTTTCGAAATTCATTTGATTGGCGAGCGGAGGCGGGAGCGGGCGCGGACTCGCGGGCGGCGGGCGGCGGGCGGCGGCCTCGTTAGTACATGCCAATTAACAAGCCAGCGCACGTAAATAAATTGGCTTGTGTCATTAAGACGGGTGAGAGCGGAAGCGATGTCAAACGATATTTGGATCTTCTGTACATTGTGCGAGGATTTTGTGAGGCGTACGAACGAGCCGGAGAAAAAACCAGTAATTGAATAACGTTTGAGCACGTGCACTGTCGCCCGTACATGTGGACAATTTGGGGCCATGTTCCTGCTACACTTTGCAAATTAGCCGTTTCTGCTATTGACTGTGTGAGACGACAACATCACTTTTACAGCAATATGTTAAACTATTTTGTTTAATGATTGATGATGATGATGATTCAGGCTATCGCCGCCCACTGCTGAACGTAGGCCTCTCGAAGAAAGCGCCAACCATCCCGTTGTTGAGCAGCCCTTATCAATCCGCCACACGCCTACCTCAAGTCGTCCGACAATTGTGCCACAGGTCGTCCTACATTACGTTTGCCTAAGCGCATTTTGTTTGACAATACATTAATTAAATAAGTATAGGTCTAGGCTTTAAAGACTATGTTTTACTGAGAAGTGTAGACTTTATAGTTGCAAAACATCTTAAAATTTATTTTCAGTAAACCTCTTAAAGCCAACGATAATTCCCAGTTCATATTTCAGCCGTCAACATTCTCGCCATTAAATTAATCAAACCCGAAGCAAAATTGTTTCCGCTTAGTTGCACGGCGAGTTAAAAGTTTAAACGCAATAGCCATTTGTTATTTGGCATTCTTATTGTGCAGCTAATGCGTCGCGAGCCACGAACAACAAATGCACAACCCGCGCATTCAACACTGCGCCAAACAAACTGTTCGCCTCGCATTATATACGACCAGCTCATTGTACTTATTCTTCCTATTCGGGCTAGTTTCGCGGCGACACCTCTACCCGGTTTAGAAGTCTGCAGTCCGCGGAGCGCCTGGGAAGTAGGATAGTTAGCGGCTGAGATATGACGACAGAACCATTTATTTATGTTGTTTGGCTTTTACATCGTCTTGCAGTGTCAGCATTGTTTTATTCTGCTCCTTTTTATGCAACTTCGCTCTGTTGGATAAACTTTCCATGGAAATAATACATAAATATAAGTATGCTTAAATAGCGTTAATACTATCAATCGCGTGATATAATATTAATTAAAACAACTGAAGGCCTAAACCCTTTCAATAGGAGTAATAATAGTAGTCCAGCAGTAGGACGTAAGTGGGTTGCTGATGAAAGCAAATTTTAATTTTAGTGGTATTTTTTCATGATTGGTATTTATTTTCCATTTATAACTTGAACTAATTTAACCTTAACAGATTCTATTTTTTTTCCAGCACTTAAATGTACTTTTTTATACTTTGATGACCAAAGAAAACCCCATAGTAAATCAATCATTTTTTTACCAAACAGAACTTACCATCACATCCTAATCGAGCAAAACAAAGCATCCCAAGACATACTAGAAACAAGAAAACTACCCCCATTGATCGTTACAATAGTATCGTTTCGTCTGTCCCGCTGCCCCGTGTACCGAGCAGTAGGGAGCGTCTATCCCGCGTCGCGACGCTCACGGGGCCGCAGCTGACATAAATTCCCAGCGGCAAGTTGGGGCAATGTGTAACGGTACCCCATACACGGTACGATTCGTCTGTACCTTCGATCTGATGAAAATCGAGACGATTGATCGCATCAAAAATTTTAACAAATTTATCAAAGTAAATCGTTAACGATCTTGACATACACCATCATTTCGTCATTTCGATCGGTTTGACGCGGCGGATCGTACAGATAAATCGTACCGTGTATGGCGGCATAAGTTCGAGTATACGGCGAGATTTATTCGGCTTGCTCGCTCGGAACGGGTACGGCAATGAGACAAACGGCTGTTATTTCTTCACAAGGCGCGCCCACTTCGAGATCTGTTCGCGTCGTACAGACATTTGTATTTGCGTTGAATCATTGCCCTAGTTATAAGTTTTGGTGATGGGTTTTGAATACTATAACGAGATTTATTGCAGATTTAACGTGATTTACTTGTGATACAAGTACATAAATGTCTACTGCGTGATTTAGAGGTCCCGAGTTCGAAACCGGGGTCGAGAAAATTGCTATAGTATTGTAATTGCGAATTGTAATTAATAAAGTTAAATAAAGTATAGAGTAACAAAATATAGCCAAAAATGTTTATTGCGTTATTTTCTGATTAAAATACTAGCAGAATTTGACAGTGTCACGCAAATGAGTATTTAATGCTGTGTTTTTATTGTTATGAAACAAATATTGAATATACATTTTCAATATACAAGCTAATTTATCAGAATTACTAAAAGTCGCATACGAAATGCTAGTTATAAGTGAGGAATGGAGTTGAGAAGGTACGAGTATTCTCGATCGGTTTGTTGGCGAGATTACAAAGTAGCGATTTTCCACTTAGCGGAGTACACGAGAGTCCACATTTATTTAAATCCCTGCAATGGATCGCTTTCCTTCGCAGACATTTTATTTCAGACAATTTACACTTGGGCTGACATTGGACTAGTAGTCACTGAGATAGGGGTGCCGAATGTGATAAGTAAGATTTTTAAATAAATTCGATTCCAAGACTTAAAAATCAATTAAAAAACTGCTTTAATTTATTTTAGATGTTTATTCTATGAACCTTTAAGAAAGAGATACTAATGTATTTTGCATTTTTTCAAGAATCCTTCTGCTTAATAACGTAGCTAAGATATATAACATAGTTTCTTCAATAACTAATATAACTATATCTCATTCACGATAAGTTGATTCTTTTGGCATATCGACTAATGATGGGAAACAGAAAATATCGAGTAGTTCAAAAATATTGCGTTTTAAAATACTGCATTATGTGTGAAATTCTTTATTACTTTCGACATGTAAAACATTATGCAGATAAGCGATGGTGGGTCAAAATTCATAATAAGTACCTATTTAATATAACAGGGTTATTTTTAGACCTCCCGCCAAATTTAAATAGGTGTTTTAGACCACGAAAGTAAACAACTTCCCCAAAGAAACACGGGTCGAAAAGTGAAAAAAAATTCAGACCTTCTACACGAAATCGACCACGTGAGCAGTTTTCTATGGGAGGGTCGAATTATTTACCACGTTTCGATCCATGTTTCTTTAGAAAAGTTGTTTAGTTTCATGGTCTAAACAACCTATTTTAAGTTGACAGGAGGTCCAAAAATAACGCAGTATGTAAAAATTAAGGTTGAAAAATTAAATAGTTTTATCTTTAAAACAGTTTTTATTAAGAAACTGGAGCACAGCCATGATCATCATAGTGTTCAATAAAATTATCGACGCGGAAATCGATATGAACGATGTTACGTTCCTTTCCGTCCGACCGATGTAACATTATACAAACGTCAATTAGTTTCAGTATTCCTATTTTAATTTTACTTTGAAGCAATAAAGTCTCAAAATTTTCGGATAACTCTTATATCTTTAGGGACTTTTGTGTTGTATGCATTTTTTTATATTTATCAAATCATTAAAATAATAAAATAATACGTTTTATTTTTCAAAGTCATGTCTCAGAAAAATTGACATCTGCCAAAAGAATCAACTTATCGTGAATGAGGTATAACTTGTATTTATCAGTATTGACCCGATTCCTTCCTTAATTTCCTTACAAAACTTAATCGATTCAATCCTTGATCTTGAATACCATCCCTAGTTGCGACATTGAAACAGCAGCCGGTTTTCTCGTTACGTAGGCTTAGCGGATGACGGTCCTAAATCTCCTAAACAATGATACGACACGAGTCGTGCGGCGCGTGACGTCACAATTGTTTGTACACCATACAAATGTTTGCGCAACGTTCGACCAATATTTGACATCCAATATGAATTAAATTAATAATTATTCACGATATTCATTTCACTGCAGTTTTAGCTTGAACAAACTAGCTGATAACACCACTAATGAAATATAGCTGTGATAGACATGGATAATCAAATGTGCGATGTGGCCTTATTACCTTATTAAAAGTATTGTTTCTAAAAGTAGCACCTGGTAAGAACCTTCTGGCTTTGAAACCCCATTTCGTGGCAAATATGTCGGCTTGCACACAGGCTGGTCACAAATATTCACTTATCTATTTTTTGTTTTTGCTTTTGCGATGACAGCCCCGTGGCGCAGTTGGCTAGACACCAGCTTGCGAAACGAGCGGCCGCGGGTTCGATTCCCGCACCGAGACAAATGTTTGTGTGATCCGCAAATATTTGTTTCGGGTCTGGGTATTTGTGAGACCGAAAAGTCTCTCGTAGTTTCTGATATCCACGACACAAGACTCGTATCTTAGTGTGGGGTCAGGACTATATATGTGACTGTTGGGTGTATTTATTTATTTATTTATTCATCATCAGCCCATATATGTGCCACTACTTGAGATAGTCCTCCTCTACTGCTGAGAGTTTTGGCCTTAGTCCTCTACGCTAGACTATTGCAGTTTGGCGGAGTGCTATTTCAGTTGAAATAAGTGCTAATTCAATTGGAATACATACATAACTTCGAAAAGTCAAAGTTGTCCCTTCAATGCTCATGTAAACTTGGAGTTTTTACTAGTACTTACTAGTAAAGACAAGCCCGCAATTCCAGTGTTGTTCACGTAACATGGCATAAAGTTGTATGTAGGTCAGTATTGAATAACTAGTAGCAAGCGATGGTGGACGTCTGAGCGGTGACGTCACCCAACCCTGAACACTCCGGACGCTCTCCTTATCACTGAGATATTATTTATAACTCCGCGCTTCACTGCTGTTCTTATTGCTCGGTTTATCTGCTTAACAGTCTGAGACGGTTTGTTTTCGCGTTTGTACTGACTTCTTAGTCGGATAATATATTGGAGATATTTTGTTGCAATATCTACGAGATGAAACGTGAACTTTTTTTAAGGTGATCTAATGATCTAATTCAACAGGAGATATGGGTTTTGTATCGTGTGTAGTAAAAGGAAATATTTTTTGTCTTTATTCAATAGCTATTTATTTGAGTACTGCATATTTACTTCAGGTATTAAGCTATTACGTTTTGCTTAAATTGTGTATAGATTTTATTTCAAAATGAATGTAGTTAATGAGTCTGCTTTAAAAGAGGATTAAAAACATCTAATGTTTTTCTAATAATAAATGTAAATTGTCCGCCAACCCGCACTAGGCCAGCGTGGCGGACTATGGCCTAAACCCTCTCAATGGTAGAGGAGACCCGTGCTCAGCAGTGGGCGTATATGGGTTGATGAAGAAGAAGAAGAAGAAGAAATGTAAATTAATTATATTTAATTATTGCCCTCATCACTGGATATATCCTTCGAATGAAGTATAAATCACAAAATGAATTAATCTGCAATAACATTCGTATGATTATATGTACATCCATTGGTACGAGCCCCGAGGGTAAGCTCTAAACCAACACATTAAGTTCTCATCAAATGGACGAAACAGACCGGTTGTAATAACGCGGCGAGGTTTTATGGTTTCGTTTGATTCGAGCAGGTAACGTGCGCCGCGGTCACCCACCGACCCTCACAAATCCGCCGTCCGCCGGCAGTATGAGCACAGCTTTACTCTAATTGTCGTACAGAAGGGCTACATAATTACCGAGGGCTCATGACTTTTGACAGACATTAATATTCATTTGTGTGCACCGCGGGACCCGGGCGGTTGATTAGGCGCTCGCGGTTATTGTTTTATACATGTCGCGGTTTGTACGGATAAATTATTTAGCGTGGGGACATAGCAGAGACCGCGCCCGCTGAAGCCCCGAGAATTTAATTACACAAACACACTTTTGTCGCGGAAATACAGCGCGGTAATATAAAATCTCAAGGTATTCGAGCTGAATTCCTGGACAATATGTTATTTGTTTGCAGTGAGTTATTTAGTTTGTGGATGTGGTGCGGTGGTATTTCGCGTTGGCTTGGAGAATGACTGCGCGCTGGCAGGCGGCGCACGACAACCGGCGATGAACGGGGAGCAATGAGTTGCACCGCACCGCACCGCACCGCTATACGTGCGAAAGTTAAATATAAAAAAAGACATTTTAATGTTTTTAACTACTGACGATTGGAATACAAAACACTGAAGACTCGAATCTAATGTCTTTGATATTTAATATTGACAAAGAAATTGATCTGGGTTAATGAATACATATTATACACAGCCTTCATTTATGCCATTACAATTTTCATAAAGAAATATTATTAAATAGCAAAATAATTAATCCAGTAGAAAAAAATCACATATCATAGTTGCGCCGTTTTCCTTTTTGTGCCATAACGAGTACAGCAGTACGGCCTTTATGTACACAAATGATTATAAAACCCGATGTGATGGCAGCCAAAACGGTATGATATTTCATTTAACTAAATATTTTAACAAAATGAAGGATTCGCGCAAAGTAAACCCTAATAAATTGGTTTAATAAACCCATTTCCACAACACCAAAAAACTACGTGTCCGAAAAGTTTTCGCAATGAGCGGTAACGAGTCGGCGGCGCGGGGCCCAGACCCCCCGCGACCCCCCGCGAGACCACAGTAATGGCGCGCAACACAAACAAAAAGTCAGCAACAGCCGGTATATTCCGGTTATTGCCGGTTGTTGCCGGTTTGGGCGCGCGGCGGCCGCGTGAAATATTTACAGCGCAGCCTTTATGAAGTTTTAAAAGTGTGTCCGCGGAACAATCATCCGTGTTATTGTGTGTGTGTGCGTGTATTTGTGCGTGTGTGTGTGTGTATGGGTGTGCATGCCCCCGCGCCGCGCAGTCGCCCGCTCTAATTGTTTTACATGAAATATGAGCGTTTGTGCTAAAATCTTTGCAAACAGTATTTTTCAAATGTGGGGCAAGTTTGTTCGCTGTGGGAATTGTAGTAAACACTTTGCGGGCGAACCTTTGTGCTGCAACAAATGTATGCACCAGTTTTATGTGGGTTTACGATGGCCGATTTGTCCGGGACACCTCGCGTAGTGCAATGTCCAAATATTTTCACCGCCAAATTGTACGAACACAACCCAAAGTTACCTCATATTTCACAACTGCTTTCTAGTGTTTGGGAAAAATAGAATACTTTTAAAAAATATCGTATTATTTTGAACGTTGCAGTGAGAGGAGGAACTTACCAACAAAGTGGTGTTTATTTCCGATGTGGTTCTACTTTGTGGGCTCCTTAGCCGGTCGTCCGCTAACTAATAAAAACTTTTAACGATTACTTTGGCTAAGAACTTTACGACATTATTGCTCCACAAAAAGGCAAAGAGAATATACATATATGAAATAATAATTTCTTATCACTTTATTTGTCGTTACGTACTTTTAAAAAAAATATTGTTGTCTAGCGTAAAATCGGATTAACCCTAGATTACTAAACTATCGTAAAATTTACGACGGCAAAATCATGATTCCTAGAAAAAACAAAGTTCGCGTTATTTCCGTGACCCCCGCTTCACTGTACCTTCTTAATTGCGTCTGTCAGTTAGCTACACGCTGTCATTGTGGTCAGATGTGATTTGTTTATTGAGTTATAGCTAACGTATCGTAAAATTTACGAAAGTTTAGTGTTAACGTGAGTTTTCAGAAAAGGTAAGTATATTTATTTTTATGACTTTTACAAATATTTTGTGTTGATTATAGTAATTATACATACATATATTTATAAATATACAATATATACATATAAACAATAAAATATATTGCTTTAGGTGTCTCAAATTCTTGGAGATGATGAAGTGTGTCGGTTGTTGGATGCGGCTGAAGATGACGATTAGAGCGCACAGCAGCAAGAGATACTGAGTGAGTCAGAAGACAGCTAAGAAGTAGAAGAGCATCAGCTGACCGATAGTGATAACGAAGAAGAACACACAGTAGACCAGATGTGTTCTATTATGTGCTGTAATAGAAAGACCCGTAGATGGCCATTGTTTGTTTTATAACATGTTAAATATTATAATTCTAAAATCATAATCATTTATGTTGGCAAACAATTGCAGAAATAAAAAAAAAGTAAATCCAGGCGCGACTTCGTTTTCGAAATGGCTGATGCTCTTATGGAATCTCACCTAAAAGAAAGAATAAATACTCCAACATTGCGACGAGATATAAAAGAGCTCATAATAGGTATCTTAGGTGTTGAAGCTATTCCTGAAGCGGCAATTATACAAGAATCACATTCCAGAAAAACTTGTGCCTTGTGTCCATCTAAATCTAGAAAAATGACAACTAACTTTTGGATGAAATGTAAAAGAGTGATATGCAGGGGGCACAACATGAATATGTGTTTAAACTGTGTAGAGTAAAAAAAATATCTTTTTTCATTATTATGTGATCTCTTAAAACTTAAGAATAAGTAATTGTAATTTCAAAAATAATTAAAATCAGATATTCGTAAATTTATTCTGTTTTATTTTCCTGTCGTAATTTTTACGAATGTTTAGTAACAACGTCACTTGTAGGATAGTTTAGTAATCTAGGGTTAAACGAAAAATTCACTGTAGTCGCCAAACAGCTTTCCCCTCGATAACAAAAAAAAAAAAAAAATAGGCCACCATATTAAATTTTAAAAAATATACTTTTTGAATTGCCTTTAAGAATGAACTTAAAATATCGTTTCTTTAATAAAAAAGTTTTTTTTTTCAAATAAAAAAAATATAACATTTTTCTATGACACTTATTTCAATAAATCAGTGGTCAAATAGTTATCATTGCATCTTTTAAGAAGTCAAAGTATATACATAACCCTTCTCATGGTAGCAATGTTTACATAAGCTCCTCTAATCGAATCGGAACTCAATATTCCACAGCTCACACAGCGTGTAATACAACTATGCGCGGTCGAGCGGCGCGGTGATTTTGTCATCAATCTTACAATATAACGGCTGAAAGCCGACGGGCGATCCTTTCTCCTCTATTTCCCTTTAAATCCCATCTCACATTTCCTGCACGACGTAAAAACTCATCAGATTTTTTTCCCCAAGCTAGGAAGTATCGATGTTGCGCTGCGTCGAGTAATTAGCTAGCTCCTTATGAGTTTAAGCTACACGCTTTTCATTCGCCTAATGGAGTTACGGAAATGAGTGGAGTTGGACGTAATACAACACGTGCTTAGAAATGTTGGTAACTGTGTATTTTTTTTGAAAGGACGTTTTGTTTCGCAAAATATGGGTATGAGTTAATACTATAGATGAAAAGTTTGTTACGTTGGCTTGGAATAAGAAAACTTTTATACAAATCTAGTCAGAAATTAGTAATTTTAAAAATATGAGCATCTGTTTAAATAGTAAATAAGGGCGAGTATATTGCTTTGAAAGTTAGTCAATTTCTAAATATTTTGAGTCACAAAAAAATCCTAATAAACTCAATTTGATCCGAGGATCAAATGTGGATAAAAAATTATGTTTTATTAAATTATAAAGGACATTACACAAGACTATTAAAATAAATAGTACATAAATAGTTTGACTTTTATAACATGTATTTTTCGTCCATTCGTTTTTAAATTTGTCTTTTCCGATTTCCTTCGTCGTGACAGGTGACAAATGGAGTTTCTACATCACCCTGCGAATACTGCACACCTAGGTGTATTGCTGACTCAATTCAACATTTCTAACATATTAAATAACACAAAATAAAATAAATACTACACTAAGAATTATATAATAAAGAAAACAATAGTTACATATATAGTTCTGCGCCACACTTAGACTCAAGTCTTGTGTTGTAGGTATCACAATAGATATTTCGGTCTTAAAATAACAAATGACGACGGACCCGAAACTAATATTTATAGATCACAAAAAGGATTACGGATTTGAGAATATCTTTTTTCATGTAAGCGACTTTTTACGGGGTAATATTATGAAACGTCAGTCATGCTATTACAAGCAAAACACTGTAGTCAATTTGGTTGATGCGAACGGTTCAGATCTTATCTCACTAATTGTTTAACAGGAAAAAATTGTCGTACAAACTCCCAAAAGATTTACCCTCGCTTTTCATTTAATGAGTGTGGAAAGTTCATTAACTCCTTAATCTTAACTTTCTCTATCCACAGAGAAAGGCCGGAAAAGTTTTTCAAATAAGGATCTTCCGATTTCCGTTATTGCTTTAGATATTTATGCGGAGTTGCCTATCATAAATACCAAATCGAGGTTGTTTCTATTTGTCATAATTTATTTATAATGCATATTATTTTATTTATGTACATTTGTATTTCCAAATGGTCAAAACTATTTCAGTGACTCGTCACAGAGTTGGGATTTAGTTTTCTATTTTTGTAATATTCACAAAATTCGAATCGGAAAAATTTTTTAGCTGCCCCGACAGCCTTTGACTATTCCACCGCGGCAAAAAATAAACACATAAAATGTAAGTGGTAAATAAAATGAATAGCCATATCATCCAATCTAAAGCTAATTTAATATGATGAATGCATTTTCAATTTGGCAGTGTTGGCTGTGACCGCGACATCCCGGCCATCAATAACCGACGCGCTCTGTCCGCCTTGACTAAGAGTTATGGCTTCCACAACAACCAGCCTTAGTTGACCCCCATCTCCCCTCACTCTAACACCATCCACCGATCTCAAAGGGGGGGGCATACACAAAGTCCAGAGGTCAACATATCTGGCGACCGCGTATATTTTTTGATCGTTTTTCATATTGACCCAAAATGTGCTGCGTCGATGATCCGTTGATAAAATTTACGAGAATTTATGTTTTAATAGAACATATTTATTGGATGTCGTCCCCTTTATGTGCCAGATGGGCATGTAGTTACTGAAGCGTAACGTTTTTTAAGTAATTTATTGAAAGCGTATTTAAAAGAAATGCAAGTATGTTAAAAAATTGCTTTTAAAGGGCGAGTGGTTCGAGTAAAGTATTAAAAAGTTTTATTTAACAACCTTTACAAATAAATAATAATCTTTCATTTATCAGGGACTGACACCGTTATCTGGCAAAATGTTGGTGAAAATGCACCTCTGTCTTCCCCATCGCGAAATATAGGCGTGATGTTATGTACGTATGTACTAGTATGAATATAAATTTTAATCTTATACAAATTGGTTCGATAAAACCATTTTATCACAGGTAGTATGTATATGCTAGTTAGTTTTTTTTGTTTATACTTTTAATTTCAAACAAAAACAGACCTAAGCTATAACATTATGAAATATCTTCCTTTACAAAACTTGGGAACGCACAAAAATCGCCGCAAGCGTTCTTAGCGCTTTGTATCAAACTGTGGGCACACTGACGTTGACGTCCGCTGTCGATGCGCAGGAAGTAACTTGACTATGAGTTTACTTATTCGCCGCCATTAGAGGCTGTTAAGACGAAGGCACAACGAGGTCGCTTAAAGAAGACCAAGGTTTACTACCAATATTAATTTTGTGAAACTTGAAACAAAAATAACTTTCTCAAAAATAATGTGGGAAAGAAACATCGAGAAAGAAGAACAATTTGAAGAGTGGCGTAAATTATCGGGAAAAAAAATCATTTACAGTAATCACAATCTATGTAAGTTTATTTATTTTCATGAACAGCTTTTGTCAAACGAAAGATGAGCGGAGCGGGTGAGAAAAGATACGAAAGAAAATGAAGACAAGACGGCTGACAGAGATGTTTGAAAGGATAAAATATACCGCGTTGACTCCAAATAAAATTAAGATTAGGGAATGAGAATGATGATGATGCTGTTGTCTGATGCTGTTATCTTTTTCTGATACTGCCATATTTCATATTTATAACCCGCTTTTTGGTCATAGCGTAATAACATATTGTCTATATAGTCTTCTTCAATAAAAAAGCTATTTAAAACAGAAAGAATTTTTCAAATCGATCTATTGGTTCTTATGATAAGCGCGTTTAAGCAACCAAACGTACAAGCTCTTTATCTTTATAATATTAGTATTACCAACCGAAAGAATGTTCAGTATCGCTAACTTTATTTACCTCCGTGTTTGTGGAGGAGATTTAATATAAGTGTTGGTCGGCGGCGAATATTTTCTCTTTATCACGGCGTTACGGCCGCAGATAAACGGTAAGTGGTGATAAGGCGGTGTTCGGCAGATATCGCCCAGTTTAGCGTCGAATCGCGAGGAAATTCTTGTAAAAATTCCATGAGCGGCGGATTAAAAACGTTGCCGTAGCGCCGAACCCGCGAATAATCGTATCTGAGCGCTTGTTTTTTCCAAACGTCGAGATTTATGTATAAAGATGGGGCAGATAAGCTAGTGTAATGGGCGCGCGGACTCGTCCGACACAATGTTGGATCGTATCTGTCATATTGTCTGCATTTTGTTCAGTATTTTCTTAAGATTTTACGGAAGATTATGAAGATGGGTTGGCGTTGTCGTTTATATCACAGAAACAGTGGTATTGTTGCATTTCGTCTGTTGAGGTCGCTGGTATTCTAACAATTCTTAGTTCCTTTTTTTTTGTCCAACTCACTCTGACTATCTAGAAGTTTTCCATTCAAAGGAGTGAGGATTTAAATTTAATTAGTATAAGTAGATGGTAAGTTTAAGTGTCATTGTTTCATTTCATATTTAAATATCTTGTCATTCGTCAGTTTACACTCTGTTGTGCATTGTCCAATCATAATTTAATGGTTCCAGGTACAGCATTTATGTACATGTCTCAATCATCAACCCTTATACGTCTCACTGCAGGGCACGGGCCTCCTCTACCATTGAGAGGATTTAGGCCATAGTCCACCACGCTGGCCTAGTGCGGGTTGGCGGACTACACAACTAAGAAATTCCTAAGAACTTTTACGTGTGCAGGTTTCCTCAGGATGTTTTCCTTCGCCGTCTAAGCAAGTGATAATTCAACGTGAATACACACATAACTTCGAAAAGTCAGAGGTGTGTGCCTGGTAGCCTAAGATCCCACCACGAAATTACTACATACATAATGACGTGAGTCAAACACACATTTTTACATTCGTGTATGAATAGGAGAATACACTGATATACCGCAGCCAGTCAAAATATCCCCGCAAGTAATTTTAATTTAATTAATGAAAATTAATTTTCGGAATAAAATTTCATGCACTTCGTTTTTAAACAAAATATGATCCACGTCATAGCTATGCATGTAAAGTATTCTAAAATCCATAGGTGCCGTTCCACACTCAGCCGCAACTACCCCGCAGCCAGGTGCAAACAGGTAACATTATGGAGTTTTTTTACACTCATAACGCACTCGGATGATTTTGGTATCAAATTAAAGCTAATTTTTTTTCTAATATAATGATATATGTCTGCCTGTGAAATAATAGCCGCAAATTAGCGGTGCCATCTGTTAAAAACGCGAGATAATCGGCATAAAGTGTTCTCAGCCGGCACATTTAATAATATTTATTTCAAAAAATAAGTCGGATTCCTTAAAAATAAAAATTGCACGTTATCAAGTATATGTTTTTCTTTTATTTAAATGTTTTTAAATAACTTTTTGCTCGGGGATAAGTTCAATTCAGTCAACTTTTTTTTCATTGCATATTTTATAAATTTAACAGCATTTTGAGCCTCGAAAATGACTCTAAAATGAATTTGTGTCAACCTTAGCTTAGTTATCTTGTTACTTATCAAAATTTACGCAAAAATCTTTAAATGTTCTTAATTATGTTTTTAGATAACAATATTCCTTAAAATAATTGGTAATTTACATATTTGTACGATTGATGTTTCATCAATTCTAAGGGATTCGAAAAATACTGTTTTTGCCCATATGACGCTAAAACTTATTCATCATCAACCAAAACACGTCCCACTGCTGGGCACGGGTCTCCTCTACCATTTGAGAGAGTTTTTACGCCGTAGTCCACCACGCTGGCCTAGTGCGGGTTGGCCGACTACACACCTAAGAAATTCCTAAGAACTTTTAGGTGAGCCGGCTTTATCACGATATTTTTCTTCATCGTTAAAGGAAGTGATAATTCAATGTGAATACACAACAAGATAACTGAGCTAAGGTTGACACAAATTCATTTTAGAATCATTTTCGAGGCTTAAAATTCTGTTAAATTTATAATATATGCAATGAAAAAAAAAATGACTGAATTGAACATATCCCCGAGCAAAAAGTTAATTAAAAACATTTAAATAAAAGAAAAACATAAACTTGATAACGTGCAATTTTTATTTTGAAGGAATCCGACTTATTTTTTGAAATAAATATTATTAAATGTGCCGGCTGAGAACACTTTATCCCGATTATCTCGCGTTTTTAACAGATGGCACCGCTAATTTGCGGCTATTATTTCACAGGCAGACATATATCATCATATTAGAAAAAAAATCAGCTTTAATTTGATACCAAAATCATCCGAGTACGTTATGAGTGTAAAAAAACTCCATAATGTTACCTGTTTGCACCTGGCTGCGGGGTAGTTGCGGCTGAGTGTGGAACGGCACCTATGGATTTTAGAATTCTTTACATGCATAGCTATGACGTGGATTATATTTTATTTAAAAACGAAGTGCATGAAATTTTATTCCGAAAATTAATTTTCATTAATTAAATTAAAATTACTTGCGGGGATATTTTGACTGGCTGCGGTATATCAGTGTATTCTCCTATTCATACACGAATGTAAAAATGTGTGTTTGACTCACGTCATTATGTATGTAGTAATTCCGTGGTGGGATCTTAGGCTATGGGGTTTGAACCCGCGATCGTCGAGATTCTCGAGGCCTATATCTCGAGGTCATCACTGCTTATGTATGCTATGTACATCTAAGACAAAGAATATTCTTGCAGGCGTCAATAGTTTATTCTATTTTTAATAATTCTTTCTTCATCAAATAAACTTCAGACGTTTCTTGTCTTTACTTGACCGTACATATGAGTTTCAAAGGCCATAAAGATGTCGAGTAATATCGGTTTAGAAATGGGAAAACAAAAGAACTTAATTTGCATTCACAATACTTAGGAAGCTAGACTGTATATTATACATTGTGATTAAGTAACATCTCTATTATGTAGATATAAGGACATCACTCATGCGTATACAAATGTGACACATGCAGACAGAGATAAGACGGAGAATCAATAAAAGTAATCTAAACACGTACCCTGTGTTTGACTATACAATAATTCGGACATTATTAATCATATACAATATGCAACACAATACGATCCTTGGAAACAGTTATTACCGAATCGTGAGGATTACACCAATTAGTACCATTGTTCTGGTATATGTATGTACGTATTATGAGGTAATGATAGAAGGGAGTGGCACAAAGTATTTATTTATTTATCACACTTTATTGTACACCACAACACATACAGAAACACTAATTAAGAATAAAATATATATAAAAAGAGTGGAACAAATGGCGGTCGTATTGCTGAATGCGATTTCTTCCAGACAACCGTAGCAAGGACTGGAAAGTATAAGAAAACAGAGCGGGTGGGCACGTAGTAATATAATAATACTTATACAGGGTGTAATTAGACCGTGATCGAAAACTGGGGCAGGTAATAGCGAGGGTGATCACAAACCCAGTGTTAATATTAAAAATCGCGACAAAAAATAAAAATTTTGACGTTTTCCATACAACCATTGGTGTTAAAAGTATGTGGTTAGTATGGAAAACCTCAAAAATTTTATTGTTTGTCGGGATTTTCTTTAATGCCAGGGAGTTTGTAATCACTATCGCTATTACCTGCCTCAGTTTTCGATCACGGTCTAAATACACCCTGTATATAAAATAATACATGTGACGTACAATTAAAATAGAAATAAACTGAATACGAACTTCATACGAATAATAAAAAAGAAACAACAATAGAAATACATAATTATTCAGTATACTACAGTCTTAATATATACATACATACATAAAGAAATCACAAAACAAATAACCATTTTACAATGACTGTGACAAGTAATGTCCCTTAACTAGTTTTTTTTTTTAAATAGGAAGTGACTTTGCTTCTCTTATAGACTCCGGCAGTTCATGCCACAACCGAGCAGCATTAACAGTTTACTAAGGAAGGAACTGCTATGTTTCGGAATTGCCAAAACCAAATTCTCCGAGGATCTAAGTGTTCTAAACTATCTATAAATATGTTCGGTAATTTGGGTTCAGTTACGTGTTGATTGATAACGGTCGTGACTGTTACTCAGTTAGAATGTGATCGATATTGTTCGTTTTATTTGGATTATACGAGAAGATTTATTACAATTGTGATGCCTTTCATTTAACGTCAGGGAACCGCAGGTTTGTGTTTACATATAGGTATATGTACATAAATGAGCTAGTCAAAGTAGGCGCATCACTACTTTTTTAAGAGCCATTTAATGTCAGAGTCTTGTTGTTATCCGGGTATATTTACAAATTTAGTGGTATTTCATAAAAAATATATGGGAAACAAAGATTTATTCCACATGAAAATTCACAACGCGGCCTCTTTGTACTCCTGAACTAAAACCGAAATACAAAATAAAATAAATCCCAATTAGGTATCAGTGTTTATTTGTAAAACAAGTTGATATGTAACAGGCGGTTTAATAAAAATGTCATTCCTAAATTGAAATTGGGTGCAGATGACGGCGTTCGTACAACCCGCCTGATTGAAATGTCCGCGGGAAATTAAAACTCTCATTTGCGGTTGTCCAAAGAGTTTTTATTTACCTCGCTTCCAATACACAAATACACCAACGAGTTCTGGACATGCAAATATCATTTTCAATGTAACTTTTTTGAAAATGTATCAATATGTTCTTGAAATATTTTTGCCATCATTTTTGGAATAACCTTTCAATATATTGCTTTTAACATATGGTGCGACCGATCAGGCTTAACCACAATGTTTTCGATCAGAACATCAAGTTTCAGCTGTAAATAATATTCATTACAATTATTCCCGTTAAAAATTTATAATGTATTTTATTTCGATCCATAATAATATTATCGTGTGGTTTCGAAAAAAATGAAATGAAAAAATATGCGGTGGGAGATGGAGAGGTGTTAAGTTCGATTCACCGGTCTGGCAAATTGTTACCTTAAGTTTTTATCTGTTAGGATATTATCAATATTAAATTTGAGTACGTGACCATGGCTGAAAATTACATTGCATTTGAAAAACTCTTTTATGAATCGTGAGTCATGTCTATTTAGACCAGGCCAGTCGTGGCCCGTAACTGACCTTTTACACCTAATCAAGTAATACGATTTAGATAAATTCTGGTGCTAAACTAGATGAAGTTCAGAACTAATTAATAATGGTGAAGGATCCATATAAAAGAAAATGTAGTTACAAATAAATCCACTCCTTGTCGTCATCATCGTCAGTCCATATACTTTCCACTGCTGGGCATAAGGTTCCTCTATAATTGAGAGGGTGAGACCTAAGTCAACTACGTTGGTCTAGTGCGGCTTGGCGGACGACACACCTACGAAATTTCTTAGAACATTTAGGTGTACAAACTTAGGTTTCTTTCACAATTATTGAAATTACTGTCTCATGGTCTTGCGGCACAAGTATGTGCCGTGGGATCTAGAGGTCCTGGGTTCGATTCACGGGTCGGGAAAAGTGTTAGGTATTTAGGCGTGAGGTTATGTATTATGTATGAAATTACTATCAAGAGTAGGTTTAGTCATAAATTACTTGCATGAGGACTGAGCATTCAACGTAAATAAAGGCATAGATACAACCATGTACCTCCCACCGATAATACGCGTGACCTCAATAACAAATACTCAGATAGGAAATATCAAGTATATTTCCGTTCGTTAAGTATTCCTCCAGTACTCGCCGATAACCCCACTGGTACTTAAGTACAATTACTCGTTACTTGTTAATATTTACTATATTTCTTATTTTTCTATTTCGTATAATATTTCTATTTCTAAGAACTCGAGTAATATTAAGAAAGTATTTCTCTGACAATTTCATTAAGAAATTTTTCAGCCTTTTTTCATTAGTGAACAACGTACAAATATAATACAAAAAAAGCTGTAAAGAAATGTCTAAGATAAATGTCACAAAGGGAGAGAGGTTCAAGAAATTTTAGGGCAAAATTTTGATGACATTATCTTCATTATCAGCCTATAAACATTCCACTGCTGGACACGGATCTCCTTTAGGCATTAGTCTACCAAGCTGGCATAGTGCGGGTTGGCGATACTTCACAACTAAGAACTTTCTAAGAATTTCAAGTGCCCAAGATTCCTTATGCTTTCCATCACCAAATAAAAATTCACTATGAGAACATTATACACAATTTGGAAAAGTTAGAGATGTGTACTAGGTTTTAACCCGTGAACGCCGAGAAGCTCCGGGGCCATCACTTACGTAATACTTCTAAAAAGTTAACCACATATAGGTCACGTATAAAAGTCACAACAACTTGAGATAAACATTGTGAAATTTAGTTCTGATACAACATATTTTATATGATTTATACCTCTTTGTGTATATGTAACAACATAAACAACGGGTGAAGACATGTCGCCTTTTAGGCATTAAAGATGTTTTGTTACATGACACTTCGTGTTTAATACAGTTTACTGCGTTTTATGTTTATTACTTCCATTTTTAAATAGAATGAATCATCATCATCATCATCATACCCAACCATCATACTCAACCCATATACGCCCACTGCTGGGCACGGGTCTCCTCCACCTTTGAAACCTAGGCCATAGTCCACCACGCTGGCCTAGTGCGGGTTGGCGGACTACACACCTAAGAAATTCCTAAGAATTCTTAGGTGTGCAGGTTTCATCACGATGTTTTCCTTCACCGTTAAAGCAAGTGATAATTCAATGTGAATACACACATAACTTCGAAAAGTCAGAGGTGTGTGCCTGGGGTTCAAACCCGCGACCACCGAGATTCTCGACCGCGCGCCCAAACCTCGAGGCCATCACTGCTTAGAGATATGCTGCTGCTTATAGAATGAATATCATAGTATAATAGTATTAGTGGTGCTCAGTAATTAGGTATACATAAACTAACATGAACAGATCGTTACAGGAACAACAGTGCCCGGCAACACGCATCGGCTCCGTACAAATCATTCCGCCGCCATCAATCAGCAAACAAACTGACGTATGTATATCACTGGATTAGTTTCCCGCGAGCACTTTAATTATATTCCATTTCAGTTTCAACCGTTGCTATTCCGAGCCTACCGACTGCGCTCTGACAAACTTACACAAACAGCCAGGCGAGGTATTGTCAACTTTATGCAGTTGGGATAAGGGTGTTGTTGAGTGCACGTGGAGTGTGTGCAAGTGAATATTGCAGCGCGTGGCTTAGCGATGGCTTAGAGGCGAGTGGTCGCTGACAGACGGAACGCTCGCGGATATAATGCACAGGTTACAATGATAGCGAACGCACGCGGGACGCGCGACCTAAGGCAACATTCACATTGTATTGTCTATGTTTGTGTCGGGTTATTCTCGATGAGCTTTTGAACGTGGAACTATAATAGAGTCATATAGGGGAGTTGTGCTTAAGATGACATACTTTTTCTTTCAAAACCAATATATGAAATAATTGAAGTCATGTGAGATCAGCATCTTGCGTATATTCTTAAATGTATCATAATCAATGAAATTATTAAAGTTTTATAACAATCAACGTAACATAAAATAAAATAAAAAACATTAATCGCACTTAGGTCGACGGGTGTAAGACGACATACCTATAGGGTAAAATGACATAGTATGTCATCTTAGACTTTAAAGGTATGTCGTTTAATACACTATGTTTAATAGGAGCATAGTTCGCAAATAAAAGTTTTCTTCCTTGCAGGTACGCCTGCGCATAAACGACCAAGGGTTACTGGAGTACCTACTATAATAATAACGACGAAGTGTTGCTTGTGGTACATTAAAATGTTTTGATGCTAAAAGCCAACCCATCCTTTTGTCCTTTACAGCTTCAATAGCCTTTTCCATGTACTGTTGTGGCCAACTTTTTCGCGTTGATGTTCGTTTGTAATTGCCTGGCATCCTGTATTAAAACAAAAAAAACGTAGTATGTCATCTTACACCCACGTTTTGTATGTCATCTTACCCAATAAATAACGCGAACTTCATTTTAATTTCTTGGGCAAAAATATTGACGTTAGAATGCGTTTTTATCAACATTTGTGTCAAATAACAGTTCTTATAGACATTTTAAATAAGTTTTACTTGAAACTCCTTACCTTGCAAGTAATTTCACCACCAAACAAAATAGTAAGCAAAATTTTTAATCACAAAAAATCGTAAAAACACTCAGAACTTTGTAATCAACTGTTGCTTTCCGCCAAACTGAATATCAACAATAGCGATATCTACTGGCACTCACTAAAACTTTATTGGATTACCTTTAGCGCGTATATTTACATCAATATTATTGGTGTGTCATCTTATCTGACTGTGTCGTCTTAAGCACAATTCCCCTATGACATGGGTTTTTACTGTTATAAGTATGTATGGTTCTATCTCGATCTATCATGTTAGCGCATTCTTTAGCGCAAGTCGACTTGTAAAATATCACGCTGTTGATTGACTCGGGCCTCCTTTAAGATTGAGAGGTTTCAGGACTTAGTCCACCATGCTGGCCTAGTGCAAGTTGGAGGACATCTCTTTATTAATCCTATGTAACAAATGAAACGCACGATGATCACACAACACAATGAAATTACGACACAACCATTACGGATCTCTTAATAAGTCCTATGTACTAAATAAAACGCAACAATTTTATATCTTTTCGGTGGATCCAGAAGGTAAAATAGAAATACATTTGGCTCATGATTTTAGTACCGGCCGCCTGGTCGACGCCAAACCTTTTAACAAATCATATGCTACTAGATAAATTTAATTTTCTCTATGAAAAATATAAGCCGTTTGATAACTCGGCAAGTGAAACGAACATGAGTGATGATTCCGCTACTTATTTACGAAAGCAGAAATATTCTACTAACATATATAAAAAATACATTTATATAGAGACAGTAGATTAATGTGCTATGGAATATTTAAGCGAGGGGAAGTACGGTCAAATCGTCTTTGTTATAGAGTAGGCTCGAGCCCAACGGTGGGATGTAGATGATGCAGGATTATAGATTTTTTGGATGTTCATCTTTGAAAATAAGATCTTGAAATCTTGCTATTTTTATGAGTGTCGCTTAAAAAGTATATAGTTAGTAAAAGTCAAATAAAAGAGTCATTGACTGTCCATTCGTCCTAGCCTTAGCATCGCAGTATAACTTCATTAAAATTAACTCCTAAAAGAATATAAATCAGATTTTATGGAATAAAGTTTTCAGTCAGCGATTCACAAACTCAATTACTATAGCGATGCGATGGCGTTGACCGCAGCCGAAATACCTCCCGCGACAAATTCTTACAGCCAACAAGCTCGTCGCTCGGTTGGGTGAACTCTGTGACATGATGGAGTGCCGTGAGTTCAAATCTAGGTATAATTGATAATAACATTTGATGGATGGTTTTGTTCTGTAGACAGTTGAAAAACTTTTTGGACCTTGAAAACCAGTTATACTTCATAATTGGTGTATGAAACCTATCGGCAAAATCGTGTAGATTTTTTAAACAATTGTAGAGACAGAAATCCTTTAGTACTTTTCCATTATATTTTGCGTTACGCCACTGAGAGGCAATATTCATGTAATGAAATCAATATAGGCAAATGTTTACTATGTTTATAAAATACAATTTTGTAAAGATAGCTGAACGAATTCAAACAAAAAATTCATGTTCACGGCCATCTATAAAAGGAACATCTTTATTGACATCCCAGTTCTCCTCATAGCGACTCTGTCTGTGTCAAACTTATCATTATACATAGAAGAAACACAATGTTTTGAGCAGCAATACAATACAAAGCAGCAATTACCGGCGTGTGTCCAGCGGCCGTGACTCGACACTTCCATTAGCACCTCGCTTCCGATGGCCCGCAGCCGCACTCATTGTCCACCAGATCCCGCCACAGGCCACGGATTAGCCCATATTAGACACCGGTATATAAATGCACGGTATGACATGTGTACTCTTGCGTCTACTGTTTGACGTAGCCCTCTCCTATGGCACGCCACTGGGCTCGATTTTCGGCCCTCCTCATCAAACCTTGCGGATATCGTCACCCTACCTACCTAGAGGATGTCCTAGATAACATTTTCCGAGCCGTGACAACTCTAGAACTCGTTTCCCCAATGGTCAAAAGTTCACTGCCACTTCAACTCCATTGAGCTTTGTCTATGACTTTTGTTCCCTTCTGTATAAATGTGAACATGCCATACTGCACACGATGCGCCTGCTGTCATTCCGTCCACGTATGGCGGATGACAAGCATCGCTCGGCACACGTGGAGCGAATAGCCGCCGCCAAATTAGCCTGTTTGTTTGTACTGAGCCCCCCCCCTCCCGATCTCTCCTCTCTCCCCCTCCCGATCTCTCCTCGCTCCCCCTCCCCCGCTGCCATCAGGAAACAAGCGCGTCCGAGTCAACTCGTGTGGAATCATCGCTTATGTGAAATATTAGCCGGATGGAGTGTAGCGAACGGAATCACACTGTATCATAAGCGCCGGGATTTATAAAGGATATTTATTTTGAAAACGTTCCCCGGTTAACGTGCCGGCTTTTGTGTTGCCGTCCCACTACGATGTAGTGTTGGAAATAGCACCGAATATTTCACTTGTAAACTATTATATGTATTTTATATTTTTTATGTATAAATAAATTCATTCAAATTGAGTGCCAGTGTAACAACTAACAACCTCCTTCATATTTTAAGCTAATATTTTTTTTCATCGAGCCTATTGCCGATTTTCGGGCACATTTCTAGACTGCGTGAGATTTTCAAGAATCTCGTAATGAAAAACCCAATAGCACGATACAAACTAATGCAGCGAAACCACGAGGCAATACTCGAAAATTTTAGTTATTAAATTTATTTTCAATGGAAACGCCTTATAAATGTGGGTAACAAAACGAACTTTAACTGTAAACAGGAATTCCACGTAACATGAAATGAACCTAATATTATTTCCTATCTCTAATATGAATGTATACTAAGCACTTTGATTTTGGATTCCTGGAGTAGTGCAATTAGAGTGATTAAGGTTGGAACCACATATTATTATACCACTAATAAATAATATTTGGTAAAACCATACTATTTAACTTTTTGCTATGATAATTACGTGTCAATGTCAAAATCCAAATTTGTTTTATTTTAGTTTCCTATTACATAAATATCCTAATCTTCAATAAAGTTTTATAACCGTTTTTATGCTTTGTCTTGAAGAAAATCTTTAAAACATTTTTTTCATAAGTATGTGGCAATAAAAGGGAAGATTTTATTCGAAATTCAACACAGATGTAATTACCAAGCAGCGTTGAGCTGTGAGGCCAGGATCAAAGTCACACTTGCAGCTCCGGAGATTGCTTTCGGTGCAACTATACTGTAACTACAATAGCTTTAATCATTGTGGTAATCTCTGCACTAAGTTCCAAAACGATTAATTATTAAATTTTAAAACCCTCAGATCAATGCCAAAAATGATTGGTGTTTATAATGCTTACACGTCCAGAGACGTTGCGGTCTCACAAACATCCAGATCCGAAAAACTAGTTGTGGGTCACCCAAAGATTTGTTTCGGAGCGGGAATCAAACCTGTAGCTTCTCGTTCCATAGGCTGGTGTCTACCCAATTGTGCCACAAGGCTGCCAAAGATTGTCTAATAGATATGTGTCGGATATTGCTGCACAAAATCTATATTGACGCATATTGCGCTGATTAATTAAATCCCTACTAATACTAATATTATAATTGCGAAAGTAACTCTGTCTGTCTGTCTGTTACGCTTTCAAGTTAAAACTACCGAATGGATTTCATTGAAACTTTACAATAATAAAGCTTATATATCAGGATAAAACATAGGATACTATTTATCCCGGAAAATGTAGTATTCCCATGGGAATGGGTATTTCTGGATCTACCAAACCGATTTGAATAATTTTTGGTCTGTGCATAAATAGGACTCTGAGAAGTAACATAGACTATAACTTATTTTCTATCTGAACTCAACCCTGTAGTCTGCGCGGACGAAGTCGTGGGCAACAGCTAGTACTAAACATTATAGTATCTATACCAGTAAAGTAGTGGCTTGTTTTATTGCGTTAGTTATATGTAGAATAAATGATATAAAGCAAATAACTCAATTGAGTTGGTACTAATTTTCAACGGTAATTACTCAAAGGAAACGTTTAAAACGGGTCCTTAATTGAATTTTTTAACGAGTAATGGGTTGGGGACATAAATTGGCGGTCGCGCTTGGGAAGTAATAAACAAATAGATATAAATAAAACCCATTTTGTGTGGTCATGTATTATTGAAAGTATTTAATTTAATGTGCTTGTGGCTTCCATAAAATTTGTAGTAGCCTATTTTCCTTTTCGAGATCAAATTTATGTCTATACCAAAAATAATGAATTGGCGAATTACTTTCTTACTATTTATTTAAAGAATGAAATTTGGATAGGATTATAAACATTTTTAAAAACTTTTTACTAGTTCTGCCTTGTAAACTGCTCCGTAGCTCAGGGCTTAATAAATTGTCCATTAAACGTCTATAAACTCGCAATTTATCATACAAGGAATGAACAATGACGAACGGTAATACATTCTTGGACAGTGTAAATAAATGTTGGAGATAAGCAGAGCTTATCGTTGACATGAAATGAAAATAATTTATTGAAACTTTAAATAAATGTATTCATTAACCGACCGATGATAATATCAACCACTTTCCTAAATCTCGAGTTTATCGTTACTTAATCTACAATACTTGAACATTGTTACATTCAGTCATTTTTCAATTAATATTACTGAGTTTCGACAGCAGATTCTATTTGAGAAGACCTGATAAGAAACCCGGGGATTCTTTGCATGAGATTTTTTGCATTCATTTCTTTTGGATGAGGAGAGCCGAAGATCGAGCCCAGTGGCGTGCCATAAGAGAGGCCTATGTCCAGCAGTGGACGAATTAAGGGCTGTTGATGATGATGATGATGATGATGATGATGATAAGAAACTCCAGTGTGACTTTTATGGAAGCAGTCAAACACATTGAATCAGGAATGTGTTAAAATCAGGCTTTGGAGAGAGATAAGACGCCAACGGGTTTGTGATCACCGTGGCTATTACCTGCCTTAGTCTCTCGCGGTCTGAATACACTCTGTATAAATAAAAATCATGCCAAAAGTCGGAATGGTTGTCATAACGATTATGAAAGCATCGTGTAAGAGAGCTGCAGGTACAAGCAGTCGCTGGGTGTGGGTGCCAGCACGCGGCGCCAACACTCAGCTGTGTCGGGACGCGCTCACATCACTAACTAGTCGGGATACGAGGGCGTTGTACACTTGACTTTATGTTTTTAATGGTTTGGTTTTAAGTATTGTTGTGTATGATAATTTTAGTGGTGACTAACAGTAGAAAAGGTTATGATATAAAGAAACACGGCTTTTTATTTTAGCAATAAAAAAAAACATTTTTGTTTTGTCTGCTATCTGTGGACTTTTCTTGCAGTTGTAAGGATTCT
Organism: Cephonodes hylas; assembly: GCA_030295005.1. NCBI lineage: Eukaryota > Metazoa > Arthropoda > Insecta > Lepidoptera > Sphingidae > Cephonodes > Cephonodes hylas. The sequence goes on along the minus strand of AP025380.1, from coordinate 11,181,615 downwards.
TTTTAACGTTATTCAATATTACTTTTAATATAATGTAGATTCTAAAGTCCGCAAAATCTGGAAAGTCTGGAAATATGCTTTTAAATCTGCAATTGTTACGTGGGTCTATTATATTGCGTGACATTTTATGCAGCAACAAACTGTAATCATCATTTTTTAAAATATCTAAATAGAGTTCAAAAATACCCGCTTAACGGTAAAACCCTAATTCTGTGGAACTTAATTTGTATTTCGAGCTGGTCAGATCAATTCCGTGCATACGCGCGAGTGTATTTATATGTTTCATCGTATTCCATTGCTGGTTAATAACACCGTGTTGGAGGCAGCCTGTGTAGGCAGCGCGCAATCAGCACCGTTCGCATCACTAGCAGCAGTTAATGTTTTGATTAAACATCGCCATTTCCTTTGCAAGGGAGGCGGTTTGCGGTCTTATTGATACGCGGTGTATCGTATAATATCTGTGCGGAAACACAGGATCGTACGCTTCATAATTTTATAATTGTGGTCGGCAATTGTAATGAATTATGAAGAGCTTGTTTTATCGTCGCCTATTTATGAGTATAGTGCGTTATTGAGAGGCCATGGATTCAATTCCCGAGTAGGGTAATCTAAATTTTTGTTTTAAAGCAGTTAAGCAACTTCACACAAGAAACCAAATGTCTGATAATGTTACTATGTTACTTAAAATACAGATGATGAAATAAATATTTTGATAAACACTTTTGCCAACGTGCTCTAATAAAATCATGCAATTTTGTAGATATTATTAACCGGACAGAATTTAAATCTATTTTAACATCACTTGATTTCAATAACAATCCGTTTTACTGACATCTCTCATCTCAACATTCCAGAGTGTTAATGAACGAAATTGAACAGCATCGCTCCACGTCAGTTCTGAGAACGTTTCGTATTATTTATAATATTACTTGGCTATTTCTCGGTATCTGTCAGTAATAAATACTCTGTAAAAGGAGGAATTCCTTAACAAAACTCCAGTACGAAGATTTCTTTTGTCCCTATCCCACCACACACTCGCCACTGCAAATCCTGTGCTCCAGGATTAGCAGCACGTATAGTATAGTATAGTAGTGATGCCCTCGAGGTTTAGGCGCGCGGTCGAGAATCTCGGCGGTCGCGGGTTCGAACCCCAGGCACACACCTCTGACTTTTCGAAGTTATGTGTGTATTCAAATTGAATTATTACGTGCTTTACCGGTGAAGGAAAACATCGTGATGAAACCTGCACATCTAAGAGTTCTTAGGAATCTCTTAGGTGTGTAGTCCGCCAACCCGCACTAGGCCAGCGTGGTGGACTATGGCCTTAACCCTCTCAATGGTAGAGGAGACCCGTGCTCAGCAGTGCGCGTATATGGGTTGATGAAGAAGAAGATAGTATTGACACCGAGGAATGAAGCTCAACGAATCTAAGAGGACCTAAATTGTCATAATCCCACAACAAAATTAATCAGAAAGTCAGTATAAAGGAGGAGTTGGATACATAACTCCAGTGCGAAGTTGTCATCGATAGACCCGTTGATCAGTCGCCAGCTAAGTGGGAAGTTTGTGGGTATTGGCACGCACACAGGCACCTGTAGCTGTAACCCAGTTTAATCCTTTATTCAGAAGATCCACGCCGGCCTGACAGAAATGAGGGCAATCTCTAAATGGGATTGGAGAATTTTCTTCCATGGAAGTCAGCTTGGGTGAATTTTTGAAGCTATACCGAAGTGTGACGTATTTGACGCTTTACTTTTCACAAAAGGAACGTGATCGGGTGTCCCGCTACTAGTGAGGAATCTAGTTTTAGGTATACTGACAAAATTGAGTTAAATGACTGGGAATGTAGGATGTTTCAACTGCATAGCATATACTAGGTGTCAGTAATCAGTGTCTTTATAATTGTTTATTGTGGGTCAGAAAATTGTCCTTCAAATGTTGAATTGTTTGTATTGAACGAAGATTTAAAGATTGTTATTCAGTATTTTGCATGGAAAGCTGTAAGCTTTTGAGATTCTATGGAAGTACCGCCACTGGCAGTAATGTCACTATTTTGTGTCAGTAAACTAACAATCTTTTTCCCTTAGCTTGTTACAAATTCACTTATGTAGTAAAGAAATTCACATAGAACGAGTGCAAACGGAAGAAATTATACAAAGTCACCTGTGATAAAAAAAAGTAAATTTAATTACTTAACTTATGTAAGAAAATGTGGAGTAATGGTTCGCTACCTGTTCTTTAAATCTCTTTGATAATATTCGTCAGAGGCTCACAAAAGTAAAATGGAGCATTTCCCACCGCAGGCCCCCCCTCCCGTGCCTCGTCAACCCCTCCCCCCGCCCGCACTGCTCCCCCCGCGCAGTCCCTCAGTACAGTGCATGCGAAAAGATTTAGTCGAGGCCGCGCGTTACACTTCTTTCATTTTGTCTGTGTGCAGTTTCGGTACGGTGCATGTCAGAATTTACACTTTAAAAGCCCTGACGGCAGGGCGGCACGGTGTCGGCTTAATGGGGGGCAATAAATAAAATAAATCCTTGAAACCGATTTCGGGTGGGTGATTTGTTATGTTTACAAGCCACGTGGGGTCTATATGAGTGTCGTGATGTAGAAGTATTACGAGTTTTTATGGACTTAAGACGTGAATATGGTTTCTAATATTCTTCACATTTTGACAACTTTTTTCGTACAGATTTTATAATTAATTCCATAGCATAGCTGAATGTTGTGTGAGGAACTAATACTAAAAAAGGTGAAAAGAGCTATTTTTGCATCCAATATGTTACTTTGGATTATGACACGCATAGAACTCAACGTATTTTTAGCACTACAAATTATTCTTTGTTATCAACGTTATAATAATTTAAGTAGTAACCGGCGTCCATCTTTAAGATACTATCATTGTCATGTTTATTATTCGTGAAGAGTTAATACCCAAAGATAATTATACACTCCTATGTAACATTACTTGTCTCCCCCTACTGGGCCCGAGTCCGTCCCGCGGCGCGAGTGAAGCCGCTTCAAACTCACACGGCATTACGCGGCCGTATCGCGGAAACTCCGCTTTTTATGCGCCATTATTATTGTTCGAGAGTAGCGCTCCAGAAAGAATATAGTTTATTTTTTAATCCTCCTTTGCACTACTCTATTCACAGATTAAAAAAGAAGGCCGTACAAAAATGTTCGTGCTTTTGACATAATAAGAGCGATGTAATAGAAGAATATAATAGAGATTTCAAACAATACTTATCGTTGAGAAAACAATGTATTTACATTTTTATTCAGCGGAATTCTCGGAAGCTTAACGTTGATAAGGCCCAGTGTAATGTCTTATAGTTGCGTTAATTACGTAGTTGTTTGTCTCGGTTTTGGGAAAATTCGTGCGCTGTATTATCGGTAATTACTTGGGCGTAACTAGGTGATTAGTTGTAATCTGTAGTTGAGTTATTCGGGATAATCGGTACGTATTAGCAGTGTGTATAAGTGAAATGCGAGTGACAGACAGCCGTACAACAGTGTCGGTACTTCCACAGAAGGCCAAAACCGTCACACGTTAATTGTGTAATGCCTAGTTTACTAGTGTAACTGTTTAATGTGGGTTTAGGATATTCTCATTTGTTTGTCAAATTTCTTTTAAAAAGTAAAAGACAGACTTAAAGTTAAAGATGACCATTTGTTAAGGCGAGTTGAGCTTTTGGACTTACGTAGAAGTAAGTTAAGTTAAGTCCTATCGTTGTAACTTAAAAAATATATGACAACCATTTTTTTAAGAAGGCGAAGTAACGACAGCACTTCTTTCACGTAAGGATTGGAGGAATGAAGATTTTAGCGTTTAAATAGACTCTTTGTTGACACTGAGATTTTTTTAACAGAGAAATCTGATTTCATTGCCTAATCTGGTAACCTAACTTGCGACATATCGTAAAAGAACATAAGTTACCGAATAGTGTATTGAAATCTACGTTCGATTTGTTCAAAATATCAAGCAATTTACGTCGTTTTTTAAATCGTCTATTAAGCATTAGCTATTATAATTTTAATTTCACCACTTCACTTCAAAGTGTTCGTTTACCAAATAATGGTTCGGTTGTTCGCGCGTTATTAACTACGTTTATTTTTCACAAGCACTTCAGCTACAGTACAACCTTTTTGCACATTTTAATGTAGTCGGTGCGGAACACTTTTCCAGGTTCGTTTCAAGTGAAACTTGTACAACATTGCAGTAGAGTGTGGTTAAGTACATTTGTCATAAAACACCGGTCATTTTTGTAGAATTATACAAAAGGTGATTGTGAAGCACGTATTGTTATTCTATGGTAGGAAATCGTCTTTTATGAGTATGGAAAACTAGTAGAATTTTAGAGCCACAAAAATCATTATTGGTGTAAGCAAAATAAAATAAGTATAAAACTTTTTCCAGATTAAGGAGAACTCGTTTATCATTTCCATAATTGTCAATGCCAAAATGTATCAAAACCGGTTCAGCAAATTAAACTTTGAAAAAGCAAATAAAAAAGAACCCACTTTGTGTTATGCGCATACTACGAATACAGCACCCAAAATGGTATACATTTTTCACCTCATAAGCCACATTAACTTACGCGTACGTTAGAGTCATAAAAATGTCGGGATAACGAACCGTTATAAAGGGTGTTTCAGCTGTGAAATTGACGCGAATAAATAACGTTTAAAATGTGTCGCTGTTGGAGCGCGCGATGCCAGTCCAACACGATATCACACTGACGAGCGCTTAGTTCGCGTCGCATTTTGTCAATTCAAATTCTGCGTGAATTAATTATTTTTGGAATTTTTACCAGTTTAAATTTCAGTAAAATAGGGAGCGAAAAGCAAGTAGTAGTAAAATAGTTTGAGTAGTGATTGGTTACGTTTTCTAAAGTACTTATTTGAGTATATTGACTTGGTAGGTGTCATTGTGACCGTTGTTGATACAATAAAATATGGCGATAGCGATAGATTCTAGTATAAATACTAAAATGTTTATAATTTTTCCTGGATGTAATTAAAATGTCTACGTTAAGAAAATGAAATCAAAATATTATCTATAAACACAAATTTAGACAAAACGAACTTTCAGCTCAGTTTAAAACACGCTAACGTCACAAATAACGCCTTACTTTAATAGTTTACCACGAAGCAGATTTATTTTGTAATAATATGAAAACAAACTCATTCTCTTAATAGACTTTTATAAAAGTAGCTTAAACCCCTTTTCTATTTTAATATACATTTCAGTATAATTTATATTTGCGCTAAGCGCTTCATCCGGCAAACACTATTTTTGTAAGAAACATTTTATAAAGCTGTGTACATAGGCCCTTTGGTGTCTGCGAGTGTGGCCAGGTGCGGTAGATGTAGGTCACCCGACTACGTCTTTATTTTGCCTCCTAGACATGACGAGGAGCGCAATTAATCTTTGAGTCAGGACACAAAGTACGTGTAAGATTAGAAAATGTTAATCTCAAGGCGCTTTTGCCGGAACTCCGCGAGTTAGTGTGAGGCGGAATTTTATATTCATGAGAGTCACACTTAAGGCACGTAGTGCATGTCCTCATTCTGGTAATCGTACTGTATGTTGATTACATTTTAGAGATTTGAAGTATGTGTCGATGTGATCAAAATATTTGAATAGTAAAATAACCAAGTTCGTAAATTGGGGCCAATGTAATACACAAGATCAAAGGCGGTTTTTTAATATTATTATTAATATTCAACGCTGGAGTTCGGATATTTTACTACCTACAAATTGTTTGAAATGCTGCACTGTGTTGTAAGTAAAATGCCCGAGACGATGAGATTACGAATGTAATAATATGAATTTACAAAAACCTAATCCATATCACAAATTACACTGTATATGTTTGATTATACATTCTCAAAACACGTTGTGAATTTTTAAAACTAAAAATTCTATAAAGGTAAACGAATGCACAGCTTTGCCCGGGAGTTATCCCTAAATAATTCGTTGATCACTTCAACAGCTCCATTCAGTTTACAATACGGGCTAGTTAAACTCGCCTCGTCGCCTTTTGAGGTGCTAATTCGCATCCGACACACTTTGTGAGTGAATCCAACGGGAAAACATAGGGGGGGAGAGCTAGCCTTTTATACGTGGAGGGGGGAGGACGTAATATAAAACACGAGAGGCGAACAAGTCTTTAAAACATATTAGAAAGTTTTATGTATCCGTGATGTAGGCTTGTCGAAAAAATATCGATACATCGATATATAGATATTATTTTTTAAATGTTTCGATATTTTTGGGCGATATTTAATGTTTCGATATATCGAGGTATCGATATAAAATTACAAGTAATTAAAAGGTATAAAAATCGATATTTTTTATGATTTTAAAATCCTAAAAGTATTTGATATCGCCTGCGTCCTCGGTTTCCTCAGAGAGAGTGGCATCTGCTGTAAATCTCGCAGTACCCAATAACAGAAGTCGGCTTACAGCCGAACACGTAAATCAAAGAGTCTTTCTTATGTATGTATCAGATAAATATTGGCTTGATTAATAAATAGTTAAAATTTTTATTGTTGTTCTTCATTTATTAAAAATTATGTCTATTGATTAGTATTTATCTAGTAATGTAAGATGATTGAAGTAAATTAGGCCAAATATTTTTTTTTTCATATCATACCGATATATCGATATATCGATATTTTTAAATAAAAATATCAATATCGATATTGATATATTCAAAAAATATCGATACAATATATATCGATATTTTATTGCATTTCCGACATCCCTACCGTGATGTGTGACAAGTGTACTTTTAACATATATGAGCGATATCTTATTTAGTTTATACGCTTAGGATGTTTTCCTAAAAAAATTGATAGAGTTGTATTTATACATTCAACATTTTCCATCTCTATTAAGCCTATTGCCGTTTTTGGGAATCAGTTCCAGACTGCGTACTACAACGGAGAATTTTATTATGGAACTGTTTCCTACTATTGATATGAATCCGGTTCACGTTAAAAACGTGTAGTATTTAATTTATAATTACATAAAAAATATTAGAAAAGTATTTCATTTTTTTATGCACAAATTTATCAATTGTATTGACGATATATTTAATTCAAAAAATACTATTTGATCCATGAAATATTCCATCTTTTTTAGACGAAGTCTGACCTCCGATCATAACGCAATTAGGGCATAAAACTTTAAAAGATAGTCCACGAAGCTACATAGAAAATTCATTTAAGTGTCAGACAGAAATCCATTAGGGGCTAGGTGGTGTGACGTCAGCGAAATCGAGCTGAATGTCTCAGCTAGCTGATTGTAGGCGGTAATATCTCCGCTCGCACTATGACTTTCAGATTCGTGCAATAATTTATAATTTATACAGGCCTTGAGTCTCCGCCCACCTCACTGTATGCCGTGGTAATTACCGCTGAAATGTGTGGTCGTCATAGAGGCTTTAAATTTCTTTGTGAAACATACAGATTTTGAAATTGTTCGGACTGGTTGCTGGGGATAAATTTTAAGGGAATATATTATAATGTCTATTGACGTCACATCTATGAAACATGCTTACTTAATTTTTTTACGCAATTATGTATATAGCTGGAACGATTCTGATGCAAATTAAATAAGCCTAGACAGGACTATTCATATTTATCTTAACTTTTAGGTCAAAGATCATCCTTCCTATATTTATTCTTAAAACTTTTATTGAAGCGCGCGTAATCGTTATCAACAGCTATTTAAAGAAAAAGGTTTTACAACACTTGTTATTTCTTTCAATAAGTTTTGATTACATGCGACACTCGTTAACTAATAATTAATTTATGTACTGAGGGCGCTGAAAACACAAATTCCCACAATCAAAGCGGAGGTTATTAAATCTCCGACTAACTTGACTTGCGAATAAATAATGTCATTAGTACATAGAGCAATGTTTGTATCGCGTATTCCGAACTTAATCTAACTTGGCGATACTCCGCCGCCAATACGGGAGTTTTTAAATCAAACTTTCATGTTTCCGCAAGGAAATTATGAAACGTGCCGAGCGTTTATTTTGTGCTAATTGGGAGATTCAGATGTGAGCGTTGCTGCCAATGCACACTCGAGCACGGCGCTGTCTAAAAACATTTGATATGATTCATGTTAATGAAAATTTAAAATTAATGATGTAGACCATTTTGTAAATATGTTAGACTAACGTTGATATGATTATTTTCATAGTATATTCATTGTTTTACAAAAAAATTAAAAAATAAAATCTTTCCGAACCTAATTTTTTTATAAAATACATGTTTGATTTTCCTATAGCAAAAGAGCAGGTTTGATAATTGAAGACCTAATCGATGAGTTTTACTGTTTTCTCTCATCTATCCATTTATTTATATCCATGTATCCATTATTACCATCATTTTTATACTTACTATAATTATATGTTCTAAATATTTACTGGAGATTTCCGGTACGGTCACAAGCTGTATAAATAATGCTTTTAGTCGTAGCTAAGTACTGGCACCTGATGTTTGACCCGGTAAATGCAGTGCAGTTTGCCAATCGTGCCAATCAAATACTATCCTATTCATTGTAATTAGTATGTCGCTGAGCCACAGTAGAAGTTTACTTCACTGAAATTAGCTTAGTTACTTTATACGAGTAGATTAGGGACCCAAGTGTGATACTTGTTTGTTATGAACTCTATTTTAATTGCTAATGCTGTGTTTTTAACAGGTGATAAGGTTGTCAGATTATATAAATGCATTGCGGTATAAATGGTTTTTTTATATTCGTGATCGAATTATCTTTCAATCCAATATAATCCTTCCCGTTACATATAGCTATGAATATTGTTTCGTAAAATAACATCATGTCTTCATTTTAAAATTTAATAGCTAAAAACATATAATGATGTTTCCAACAAACTGCGAACTAAAAATTCAAAACTCGTATCTACGCCGTAGCACATGTCTACGTCGTAGCATTTGGCTACGATGTAACATGAAAGTTAGAAGTGTACTAATGGAAATGGCTGGAGTTTGTGCTAAGTTACAGCGAGTGGGTCGCGCACGCGAACGTGTTAATAACATATAGTACCGTCGTGTGTGTGTGTGTGTGTGGGGGGGGGGGGGGGGGGGGTTTAAAAGTGAGAGTACAGTTTCGGCATTTAGTTTGAGAAACTTTGGTGAAATTTCTATGCATTTATATTTTAATATCCTGTCTTCGGTCCTGACTCATCAATGTATATTTGGTGATTACATTTTTAAGGCATTAAGTATTGATATAAATAAATAAATACGGGCAAATACACTTTACAAAGTTCTGATTTAACACAAAGTGAGGAATATTAACAATTACCAGACATTTTTCGGTGATGATGATACGAGTATATTGAAGTTTGAACATAATCGTCATCATATTCATTATTTGCAAGATTCTCGTACCAAAACAATTTGTTGTAAACTACCAGCGTAAAATTTCATCATCCGTTCATCATTTTCTATAGTACTTGCAAAACCTAAATGAACTAGTAAGTTACAAACAGTATACTCGTACCGGCACATCTTCCCAAATCAATTTTAATTGGGAGCGGCGCGATCCGGGCCCTAATTGGGCAAAATGATAAATAAAACCTGACCCAGTAGAATGGAGTATACTGAATATTCAGGGATTTTTAAAGGCAAACCATAATTATAATCTTTTCAAGTCTTTTTACTTGCGATAATATAATGGAGGTATTGCCTCCGGCGTCTTCAGGATTTCTGCCTAAATTAAGTTATGAAAGAAACTGTGCCGCCTTATTTTTTTTAGGTAATAAATAAGTTTAGTGTAAAGTAAGACAAATAATGTACTTATGTGACTGGATTACCTACCTTCATATACGAAAGTTTCGTATTGATTATTGCAATTTGTTTTGTTTCATTTTAATAAACATACATCCATGTTTCTGTACCCACGTTTGACCAGTTTGTTCTGAAATGGATTCAATTGTGTTTTACCTTTTGCCTAACGTGGTAATAATCGAATCAGAGAAATTTCACATGCATATTGGTCGCCTTTGTCGCTACAAGAAAAAACTGAAATATAATAAAAACATGCTTTACAAACTACGAGGACGTATCTTTGTGAAAATTATTTTACTCGAAAATTTATTGCAAGTTTTGTGAGGCCAGTGCGACCTAATGTGGCTATTCTAATTATGTCATCACATACACAGTACACCTACTGTTTAACAAAACTAACGGGTTAGTATAATATTTAATTAAGTAAATAGCTATTAAAGTCCCGCAAAATAATTATTAGCAAAGTTGTGTTTACATAAACACGTTGATCAATGTTTCCAATAATTAACTCAATTTAACTTCAGATGTAGTAAGTTGAGGCCGCAATTGCGGCTTTATTCAGCTGCCGAGCGTATTCAGCATTTCGCTTTTTGCGCTTGTTCGCTTGTGTCGCTCGGTTCGCTTATTGTGCTCGTTTCGCTTGCGGTGAGTGGGGAGCGCTACGTAACGACACTCATAAACGCTCAGTGCAAATGAAACACAAATTATTTTATTTTCACGCAATTTATGGTTGCGAATGTGAGTTTTTGCAGTTATAATTCGTGCGACTAAAGGCCAAGCTTGTTACGGTGTTAATGCCGCGGGCTTTTAAATGGCCACGACGGCTGCTCTTACAGCCGCGCCAATTATCCAACGAAAATAAAATACAATGTTTCAATACGTTGTGTAATGTTCTCAAGAAGTTCATTGCACCGACCGACTTCTTGACCTACTATAGCGATTTCTTACATTGTACCAATTGTATTGATTCTTTGTAGTGATGGCCTTTAGGCTTAGACGGACGGTCGAGAATCTCGTCGGTCGTGGGTTCAAACGCCAGGCATACACCTCCGATTTCTGGAAGTTATGTGTGTATTCACAATGAAGTACCACTAACTTAAACGGCGTAATGTAAAAGCATCTTATTTATTTTTATAAAAATAACACCGCAGCAACATATTGTACTGTACGACGTCAAACTTTATTTAAAGCCTGATAAACACTATGTTGAATTATAAACTACTAGCTGTCCCGGCAAACTTCGTTTCGCCCTACCAGTTAATAAATGTCTTGTTACTTATTAATAGAATTTAATTTTTAACTACTTAAGTATATCATCATCCCCCTGCCCTGGTCCCAATTAATTACTTGGGGTCGGCGCAGTATCTCTTCTTTTTCCACACATCCCTATCAGCCGTCATGTCACCATGCCATTCACCCCTTTCTTTTTCATATCTTAAGTCACGCACTCCATCCATCTCTTTTTTGCCCTTCCTCGGCTCGCCCATCCATCCACTTTCATATTCATCACCTTTTTTTCCTACATATGATTAATTCCTTCTCTTAATGTGCCCATACCACGACAGACGGTTTCCTTTCATCTTTTCTATCACAGGAGCTACTTCCAGACTTACCCTAAAGTATTAATTTCTGACTCTGTCACTCCGTGTTACCACACATCCACCGCAACGTTCGCTTCTTTGCTGAATGCAGTCGTCATTCGTAAGTCTTCTTCGTTGACCATTTTTTTTCTTTTTCAGCACAGATGCTATCTCCCTTGGCCTACCATTCATCGTACCTACATTCCAACTTGCATACCTCAATCTCATTTCCCGGGCTAGTGTCTTACGTTGCCCCCGCCCGGGCTGGTGTAACAAACCTTGCCCATTTCTCACAGGAGCCTGGTGCTGCCCCTGCGCGTCGGCTACGGGGTACGGCCTAGGCCCTGTCACCTTTCTTATTATACATACTGCATAAATGTTTTGGTAAATGTTTTACGGCCGGCCGCCTGTCTGACACCAACTCTCCTTGGGACTTTCATTCTTTTGGTAATGGGGTAGAGATAGCGTGTGTTTGGGTACAGACTATTGCAGGTAAGGATATTTGGCCTGATGCTACAGCTCGGTAGGCCGAGGTCATGAACTCGTAGCCCTGTTCCATGACTGGCTAGATCAATGGAAAAGGCATCCCCTGACCATTTATTAATATTTCTTGAAGGAGATTTAGAGTATTTAAGCTGTTCAAGCATAATAAAAAATTTAAAATTAGGCACTACCACGGAGATTTGTTACACAAAATAAATTTCTGAACGCACGCCTTAATATTTGACAGCCAAAAAATGTCAATCCATTGTCATGAGAATTCTGCATTTTTAACATCTAAAATACGCAATTATTCGAATGTTATAGATACATATTGTCGATTCAAAATGGTTATTTTAATACGTTATTTTATGTAAGAGGGCCTCTAACTGCATCGACGGGATCAACATTAAATGACAGGAAATTTTGTATGGTGTTAAAGTTCAAAATGACTTAAGTATCATTACGAACCTTTTGTATGGGAATGTAGAAAAGTATTATTTTTAGACCTTTTCATGCAATTTTTAAAATGTATCTCTCCGTAAGAACAATTCTCGTACTTCAAGGAATATTATAAAAAAAAATTAGCGAAATCGGTACAGCTGTTCTCGAGATTTGCGCTTAGGAACACATCGAGCAATTCATTTTTATAATATAGAACTCCTCCACTACGATTTAAACTTTATTGTATTGTATTTAAGTACAAATTGACTTAATTATTAAAACGAAACTTTTGTATGGATAAAGAAAACAATGAAAAGTCCCACGGGAACGCTGTCGAACGGGATAAAAAGTATCCTATGTTTTATTCCCGGTTCTAAGCTACCTCCCCACCAATTTTCAGCCAAATCACTTCAGCCGTTCTTGAGTTATAAGTGGTGTAACTAACACGACTTTCTTTTATATATATAGATAATCATCTCAACCCTTAGACTCATCAAGAAAGTTATGCTTGTTTAGGTACCGTCTGCCATCTTTGCCAGTAATATGGAGAGCCCAGACCGTTGTGTTGTGTCGCCGGCCGAGCTAATCAATCACCGCGACTTGACGACATTAACCTCTGGGTGTCACTTTACACCTCGTTAACGTATCGATACAGACGGATTTAGAATCTTATGCTATCGGACAAGTGATGGAGTAGGCTTAGACGGGCGGTCGAGAATCTCGTCATACAACTTTTCGAAGTTATGCGTGTTTTGCCAATTAGTTATCAAGTACTTTAATGGTGAAGAGAAAGATTATGAGAAACTTGCGTGCCTCAATATACTTAGGATTTTTAGTCGTGTAGACCGCCAAGCCGCACTAGGCCAGGGACTAAGACTAAGGGTGGACTAAGGCCTCAACTATCTAAGTTGTACAGAAGGCCCGTGCTTACTAGTGAGACGTATGTATATGCGCTGATAATGTAATGTGATAATCATATTTATTTACATTAGTGTTATATGCAGTAGTACATAGTTTTTATTTTCAATTAGTGTATCGAGTATAAAAAAACAAATATGAATTTTATACTCATGAATATGATCGTATAAAATACTATTTTTACATTCGCGTATAAATCTGTCATAACCATCCAATACGTATATTGTGTAAACACATTTTGATTCTGACAGATGTATTCCAAAGTGCTTTGATATCTTTCAAAAAGTGCTTATCCATTTCAATCGGTACTCTAAAAACGCCACAAAATCCCAGATAAATAGAAGATAGGTCTGCAAGCGACGTAGTAAATCACATTTAAATATATTGAGGGTCTAAAGATATCCAAACTTGAGTTATTCGAGCGCTGAGTCGGCAAGAAGTGCACGTCAAAGTGGCCGCCTTTGGAAGCATTAAATGTTTGTCGAGCCACGCCCACCTCATTCAAATGGGTTTGGAACTCAGCGTTTTAACAATGTTTCTAAGTTTCCGATGTTCAATGGAATTATAAAGATGTTACGCTCCGCATTGGCTGGGGAAGTGTTTTTTTCTCGACTTACAGATTTAATGTCGGGCTGTTTTTGTTTCATTGTCAATTAATAATGTTCTGAGATTTTTTTCGTCACTTAGTATGAGGTAGTAGGTACGATATATATACTCAGCCTATTGCCGTCCACTGCTGAACGTAGGCCTCCCCAAGTAAGCGCCAACTCGATGGACCGACGACTTGAGAAAGGTGGCGGGTAGCGGATGGATGAGGGCCGCTCAGGACCGGGATGGTTGGCGCTTACTTGGGGAGGTACGATATACATACTTATAACTTTGTATCAGCACCAGCAGAAGTGCATTTCTGCACCCACATTTCGCCAGCTGTGTTTAAAAATCACGCATACAAGACTTCTAGCCTTTTTGGGGGAAATACCCAATTTCTTGAGTTTTTCACCAAAACATATCTAATAGAAAACTCGAAAACACAATGAACCACCGAGAACTGAATGTTGAACTCTGGTTATTTCGTGTGACATTACAAAAAGGATAGTGCACTCCAACCCGCCACTCAAGGATGAAATTGAGTTAAGCTTTTGATCCTCTATTTCACACCCTTTCAGTTTAGTTTTGTACGCAATAAAAATTCTTCACTAAAATATATTGGAAATATAAAAGAATATATTGATTCAGTTAACATAAAGTAAAGGAGTGAAAAGATACATTTTGCCCATTTGCCTTAAAGAGTTGAATTATTAACATTTTTCTTATAATTATAATATTAGTGATATTATTTGAATTGTGATAATTAATCTTATTTGTATGAGTAGCTTTTTCACTCAATTTACTTGAAATTAAGATTTGGGGTCCTTAGCCCATTTATCAAATCCCTCAGAAACACACCAATGTCGTGGGTTCAATAAGTCATCACTAATCACCATATTTTTATATACTAAAACGAATTAAAACTGATGTCTTACACGTAAAAATTTCAACTTCATTTTTATATTTACCCTGTCTATCTCCTTCATTTAAATTCTTGATAAGTTTTTAGTTATATTAGTAGCATACCCGAGCACAGCGTCCGAAGTCAACAGTTATTGCCCGGCTAGTTAAAGTAATGCGCACTGTCTCTTTGACGTCGGACGGAATAGAAAATGTTTATAGACCACCGTCCTTACCAACCTGCTCCCACGAGTGCACACCACGTTAATTACACTTTTACATACATAAAGTATTTGCACAGTTACTGAATACAAGACCGGTGTTTTCTCTTTGTCGTGGCGGTATAAAAATTTAAATGTTTTTATGTTGACTTAACCTCATCAGCAACATACATAACCTCACGCCTGTATTCCCTTAAGGGATAGTCAGAGATGCATTTCTGCACCCGCATATCGTGAGGTATGTATCAGTCCCACGTAATAGGGGGCGAGCCCATGCTTTTCGAAAAACCCAATAACACTTTGCCGACCCGGGAATCGATCCCAGGACCACTAGTTCGCACGTCACATGCTTGTATTGCGATTCTACGAGACAGTCTTAAACCCATAACGCTATTTGTAATAATTTGCTTCTCTTGTTATGTAATACAATGTGAGTGGAGTATGTTATTAGACAAAGGTCCCGACCGCCCCTAACATTGCTTACACAATAGATTAATAACGCAAGCAAAATCACAGTAACCTCACACTCCACGATAATTCAATACACAGACCCGTTTCATGCGAAATTAACTTGTTCCGCGCGCCGGAACGCGATGCGTGTAAACATCGCGCGCCGCTCATAAACATCGGGTATGCGTATTGAATAAACATTAAGCCCATCGACTTATCCCACATTAGCCTAAATTATGCCGTACGATCACGAGTATGGCGCGGGAGGGGGGTGCGAGGGCAGAGGGAGGGGGTGTAAGGGAATAAAAGGCAATAAGTTATTGCAAATGTCGGGTCCCCAAGTAGAATAGTGATTCCGGACCGGGCGGTTCGGCGTCGGACGAAACGTGAGATATGTTAAATGAAAGAATCCATGAGGCTCCTTTGTTAAGTGCCTCATGAATAACATTAAATGTCGATGAATATTTATCGCGTGTTATGATTAAATATGCCGTTACAAGTAATCGCATTGATTATCTTGCCTGTTTGTAGCAGACGGAGCAGAATTGATAATCTAATTAGCATATGTATACACAGATACGTAAGGCGACTTTAGACGTAATATATGACTTAAATATACAATATGCATACATATACACCCTTCAGGCAGTGTCACCGATAGGGTAGGAAGAGATACATTACTGTATTTTTAAGTCGCATGTGAGAGCTAATCGCTACTCGAATCAATAGGCCAAATCCTATTAGATTTTAGCGCTGACAATGTTCTCTTTGCACTTGCTAATTTACGATGTTACCCTAGAAGGCAGTCTATAATACCAACAAAGAACTAATCTGACTTATATGACAACAGTTAAATGCGGTTCAAAGCTCCGTTTTTAAAGTTAACTCATAAACGTGAGACCGAAGACTCTTGTATTTAATGATAGCCGTGAAACTGGGCTTGTTTCCTTCCTGCGTCAGAGCTATGTATGTGACTGTTTAATTTTAAAAAAAAGTACATTTAAAAATATAAAAATTAAACCCGCAGATGGCGGGGTCTACGACCCAAGCCACCGGTGGTTAGGATCTAAGAGTTAGAAACCGTCTCACGATACGTGCCGTGTCTAATAACACTGCTTTTTGTATCTGGGTTTTGACCCAACAACCGATTGAGAGCCTCCGAAGATGTTGGTCGAGGCTCTTTGGTATCAGCCCATTGGCAGTAACGACTATCGGAACAATGATGGTTGAGTCAACATCCCACATATCAGTAACCTCGTGCGCCAAATCTAAATATTTAGACATCTTGTCTTTTTCAGCTTTCACAAGGTTATCATCATGTGGGATAGTAACATCAACCAACATTGCCCGGCGCGTCAATTAATAATTAATTAATTAATTGACTGTTTAATTTATTATTATTGTAACTATGTTATATTTACGGTAACAGAATGTAAGAACTTAGTACCAGAACATGGTACCAGTTGCTTGGTACCAATTCGTGGGCGTAGAAATACACCGCTGCTTACTCCTACAGATAAAAGTGTACTTGCTTAAAAGTTAAATTAAACAAATATTTCACTCACGCAAACAGCTCAAGTTTATAAAAATAAGTCTCGCACTCATATATCAATCAGATGTAGACAATGCTCAGAACCCTTTCGCACATAAATCAACTTCTACGTGTTAATGTTATTTACAAAAGAAAGAAATCTCTCCAAAACTCATTTTTCATTTGACGTCACAGTAATAGAGTTTCTTTTGTTGTACGATGCTTTGTTTTAACGTAAATTTCAAAGCTTGATAGATCTTTTCTTCTAGACAATAGTTTCCACAATTACAATACGTAAATTTTTAGGTAGATAAGTTAAAACATATAATAGTTACATAATTTTGGCCCCATAGTAAGATACAAATCTCATCTCGATTCAAATCATGAAAGACATTTTTTTTACCAAAACAAATATTTGTGGAAACATTTGTCTCAACCGAGATTCAAACTCCAAATTGTGTTTTTAGAAAGATAGTGTCTTACCAATAATTATAACGCGAAACCTGTTAAAGCTAGGAAAGAAATGAATAGGTTACTTATTTACTCTCAATATTATAAATAAAATAGTGAGTTTGTGTGTGTTATTCTTACTTGGCTTAGTCGCTGAACTAATTTGGATACATAAACAGGTGGGATGATAGGTAGTTGTTGAGTCGGTTGCAGGCAAAACTTTGTACAGAAATGAATCTGAATTTTTTAGCAATTGTAAAACAGTTTCGTTCACTGTTTCATAAGAGTCATTTTATATTTTGATAAATTTGCATCAATTAAAAGGTTTTTAACGGTATGGTTGATGGGGTTTGCTCATATGTCGAAGGTATAATTTTGGTTACATACATCGAGCCATTGCATTACTGTAATAAATAAACACAACAAAAATAAAACCCAATGAAATAAAACACTGCTTTAACTTAAAATAATAAAACAACACGCACAATTGTACAATATTTATTTCCCGAAGCGCGTGGCATTCCATCCTTAAGCAGGGCTTCAGCGCATTCCAATATTTACGGAGGCAGTAATACTGACGCCCCCCGCACCCCCCGCGGCCAGTTAATAATGCGATCTGAGACAGGGCGCGCTTCGACAACGAGGGACAGGGCTGCCAGATTGTATAACATACATACATAACCTCACGCCTATATGGGGAATATAAAGGGGTAGGCAGAGATGCATTTCAGCACCCACGTTTCGCCAGGTATGTATCAGCCCCACGTAATAGGGGGCGAGTCTATTGCTGTTTTGCGCACATTTCCAGACTCCGTGCTGCTACTGAGAATTTCCCAATGGAATAACCCAATAACACTTTGCCCGACCCGGGAATCGAACCCAAGATCTCTACATCGAACGGCACGTACTTGTTACGCGAGACCACGAGACATTCCAGATTATATAATTGGTTACAAAATCTTTATAATCGGATAACCGATGGAATATAACATGATCATCTATACTAATATTATAAAGCTGAAGAGTTTGTTTGTTTGTTTATTTGTTTGAACGCTAGGATCTCAGGAACTACTGGTCCTATTTGAAAAATTCTTTCACTGTTAGATAGCACATTTATCGAGGAAGGTTATAGGCTATATATCATCACGCTACGACTAATAGGAGCGGATCAGCAATAAAGAATGTTTCAAAATCGGGGACTTTTTTCCTTTTTGTGAGTTTCCGCTGCGTACGCTGCCGAAACGTTTAAAGTTTCGCTAAAATAATGTATGACAGAATTGTTCCCCTTTAAAAATTCTAAAAAAAAGTCCGCGACAGCATATGTCTATCTTTTAAGGTTGGCTCACTATAACGTTTTTTATTCTAACCAAATTTATTTTAAATAAAGCATTATTTGTGAAGGTGTTTTTACAAACATGATGTTAATCCTTATCCAAATAAATACGTTATTCATTACAAGTATTTAATACAAAATAAAGTTGTCCTTTACATCATTTGATTTCAATAACTATCTTAGAAGATATCGCAGTTTCAAAATAATGATCAAGCGCGCAATAATGATACTTAAGGCGTCGACCGGCGCGTTACGGTTTCACGTTGAAACAATTTAACCGATTGTATGATTTTTGTATATTTAAGTAAATGGGGCTCTGCGGCGTAAAATACTACAACTTTTTTTCTTTCTGAACCCAACCCTGTAGTCCTCGCAGACGGAGTTGCGCGCAAAAGCTAGTTTCGTATAATACAATACAAAGGCATACGGGATGAAATGGAACGTAAGTTACTTTATGTCGAAAACCTAACAAAACACCAAAAAGAAACACAAGGGCTACATTATAGAATGGTTATGAATCATGTGATCAAATTTCGTAGAAATGTAGATAAAGGGTTTAGGTAATAGTCTACCACGCTGGCCTACTGCGGGTTGGCGGACTACACACCTATGAAATTCGTAAGAACTTTGAGGTGTGCAGGTTTCCTCACGATGTTTTCCTTCACCATTAAAGCAAGTGATAATTCATTATGAATACACACGTAACTTTAAAAAGTCGGTGGTGTGCCCCTGGGGCTTGAACCTGCGACCGCCGAGGTTCTCGACCGCGCGCCTAAACCTCGAGGCCATCACTGCTGTGATTTATTTGCAGGCAGCCCTGCCGAGAGGGCTTCCTTGGCTTACTCCGATGGAAACACAAAGGGTATTGTGAAAAACGTCCCGGCGGCGTCCCGTGACGTCACGCGCCTCATCCCGTATTCCGTTTGGGCGCGACGAGTTCTTGTATTCAACTTTATTGACACGTGATTGTAAATTTATGATAGTTTCACAAAGCCTGGGCATGGCATGAAGAGACACCTGGGGGTAAGTACGGTACTGTCTGGGCGGTATTTCAATAATAAGTGGCTGTTTTTCGGCTTTTATTCTCAACAGGGCAATAGACTGTGATTGATAACTAAGGCTGTTAATAGTTTCAGTGATTTACCCATAGACGCAAAAAAGAATTAAGTATCGACGTTTTTTAAATCACCATAACTATTGTTTAGATTTTCAGTGAAGGTCTATTTAGGTCCTGTATTCATTTCCCTTCAAACTGAAGAGTTATGGAGAAATACTATTTTCTTACCTAACATTTAAAACGCGATAGATAATTAAAAGTGAAATCAAACTTTTGATGTTCAATCTAGAAAAATTCGTTGCCCTGAAAAATTTACCTAAAATATAGTTATTTATAAATACACAAAATTCCTATACTAATTTTTTTCACAAAGGCTTAACTTTTTCCACTAATAACTGTCATACGGTACAAAATATTCTAGTATCTCAATCCAGCTAGTACAATAATTCTACTAAAAGCGCTCTGCTATTCAATCAAACATAAAAATACTACATACTACATTAATTAAATCTCAGTAAATAAGAAAAAGAAAAATCTCTACACTCCGCGAGAATAACACAAAATTACCTCGTAAGTACTTGAAAGCAAAGAGCAAAACCCAACACAGCCCAGTACTGTATAAACAGTGCCCCGAGCCGAGGGCTAACAAACTGCTAAAGAGATTGGCCCAGTCTCTACGCCAGTATTAATGAAGAATTGAAAGGAACATCTATCGCGCAGTTCCGAGATACTGTTTGTGTATAATTAAACGAATAAATTACATACAGAAATTATTACAGATCTATCTAAATTTGTTAATGTTGTTGGCGAGTTTGAGTATCAGTGTTTTTGCAAAAAATCTGGAGGTTCACTTAGCTCTAAAATTAAATTATTGAATCTATGAAATCTTAAATTAAGTCATGCTTAGAGAATTGTGACGAAATCCGACGACTTGAGAAAGGTGGCAGGAAACGGATGGATGAGGGCTGCTAAAGACCGGGATGGTTGGCGCTTTCTTGGGGAGGCCTACGTTCAGCAGTGGACGGCGATAGGCTGATTGATTGATAGAGAATTGAGTGCAAGAAACTATAATGTATAAATAAGTACAAAAAAGGTTAATTTCTACACCCACATTTTGCCAATTATGTTCCCACTTTTCACAATCTAAGGCACAATACTGAGGATTACAATGAATTTGAAAATTTTAATGTGGGGGCTTGTAAAGTGAACGTGTTGTTTACTAACAACAATGGCTACTTTTGGTTCCATAAAAAGACTATGAAATAGTGAGACGGAAAATTTTATAAAACTCCTAATTTCGCAAACTGCACGTGGCACGTTCAAATACAATATTTACGCCCAGATAGAATACAGAGGGAATATTAAATTGTACTTCTGTGAGAAATTATATGTTTCATTATTCAAATCTGTGTGTCGAAAATGTTTTTCAGCCGTTCCGTTGGAAACGAAGTTGTGAATAAAAATTCCAAAAGTTATCCGTGCACGGGAATTACGTTCGTACTATGAACTGTATGTAACTGGCGTTGGGATTTCATTCAAATAAATCCTTATAGAAACATACAGGTTTTATTCTATCAATCCTACACCTAATATTATTGATGCGAAAGTTTTGAGACTTAGTTCGGTGAAACGGCTGAACGGATTTTGATAGAATTTTGCCCGCACTATTTATTCTGGAAAACATACACTTTGTCAAAGCATTTGATATGCCTTAAACTATGGTGCATACTTAGTTTTACGTACCGCGTCCAGATCCTCGACTAGTCTATGATCATTTCCGTCAGCTCATATACATCAATCTGGGCACGGGCCTCCCCTAAAACTGAGAGGGTTTAGGTCTTAGTCCACCTCGCTGGCCTCATGGAGTTTGGTGGACTACAAACGTAAGAATTCCTAAAAACGCTTCGAGATATAGGTTTCATCACGATCTTTTTCTTCACTGTTAAAATACGTGATAATACATTTTGAAAGAAAAGTTGTAAAATTATGCGCCTTGGGTTTGAACCGCATTTTTTCGGCGACTGATAACCCATATCAGTAACAGTCTCTTACTTGTCAATGATCGTTATGAACCGTATCTGCACTTACAATCAGGTTTTACGCCATTTTGTCTGTGTGTCTGTGTAAAAAAAACAGGATATTCTATAGCTGAGTTGCTGTAGTAACAATAGACGGGCTAAATAGAAAATCGAAGCGAAAAAAATGCATTTTGTTCTGTTAAGTTGCCGAAGTCCTAGTGTGTAGCTACCCCTATGCAATTCAACTTTTTCAGTTCTTTTTGACCGCAAGCATTTTTTTTTCAATTCCAAGTAAATAAAACTATTTGTAGATGGCACTCAAATTCTATTATATTACAAAGTGTATCTGTAGATTATTATCAATTGCGCCTGAAATTCGGCATTGGCTTGCACCTTATTACGCGGGATTCAAATCCAAAGTCAAAATAATGTAATTCAATTAGACTTTAACAAGAACTGTCGAGTCGTCAGATTTGGAATATCGGCTTCAAAACGTTTTATCGCTGTTTAAAAGAAACGGTAGGAAACTCTTTTACCAACACAAGATATAAATTTTTTCATTAAAAATGTAGGTAGCAATACATTAACATAATTTTAATTTTAATTGCCATTATGTCGATATGTATGCCTCTGACTTTTCGAAGTTATGTGTGTATTCAAATTGAATTATCACTTGCTTTAACGGTGAAGGAAAACATCGTGATGAAACCTGCACACCTAAAAAAAGTTCTTAGGAATTTCTTAGGTGTGTAGTCCGCCAACCCGCACTAGGCCAGCGTGGCGGACTATGGCGTAAACCCTCTCAATGGTAGAGGAGACCCGTGCTCAGCAGTGGGCGTATACGGGTTGATGAAGATGAAGATGTCAATATGTAAGTGCCATATACATAGCGATACAAATTGTAGCAACAAAGCAGAGCTCTTATCAATTTACTTACTCCTAGTTCTTATTACCTAGATTATAATATAAAATTAAAAATCAAAACATGAATACCGCAACATATGGTGTAAAAATACTCTTATAGATACAAGCGTGAGTAGAATCCAAAAGGCATCACACGCTTAGCTAATAAGCAACGTGCCTAGAGCAGGGCCAGTTTCCATCGAGGTGGAAAACAGGGAAGTTGGTCCTGCTCAGGAAAGAAGGTCGACCCGCTGAGTCGCCGTCGGCCTACCGGCCCATCGTATTGCTCGACGAGGTTGCCAAACTTTTTGAGCGCATCGTTCATGAGCGCCTCGTCGAGCATCTTGAGGGAATCGGTCCAGACCTGGCTGATTGCCAGTTCGGGTTCCGGCGCGGCCGATCGACCATCTCGGCGATTCTGCGGGTTAAGGCACAAGCGGAGGAAGCAATAGCCCGGGGCAAATGCGTCGTGGCGGTGTCCCTAGATATCGCCAACGCTTTTAACACCTTGCCCTGGGCTTGTATTGAGGAAGCACTGCGGTACCACGTGGTGCCACCCTATCTCAGGCGCCTGGTGCACTCGTACCTCTCTAACAGGGACGTGGTGTATCCGGGCGCCGACGGGTGGCACCGAAGAGCAATGTCGTGCGGTGTTCCACAGGGGTCGGTTCTTGGGCCCCTTCTGTGGAACATCGGCTACGACTGGGTGCTCCGTGGTGCCAACCCCCGGGGCGTCGGCGTATTCTGTTACGCCGACGACACGCTCGTCACAGCGACGGGCGGGACCTTCCAGGAGGCCGCCGACCTCGCCGCGGTTGGTACTGGCAACGTGGCGAGGAGAATTCGGCGGCTGGGCCTCACAGTGGCCCTTCACAAGTCCGAGGCCATTTGCTTTCACCGGCCTCGGATGGGACCACCTGCTGGGGCCCACATCGAGGTTCAGGGCGTGCGAATTCCCATCGGCAAGCAGCTCAAATACTTAGGGCTGCTGCTTGACAGTCGTTGGGATTTCCGCGCCCATTTTGAGATGCTGCAGCCGAAGTTGCTGCGGGTGGCAGGCGCTCTTTCTGGCCTGCTGCCCAACCTGGAGGGTCCGGGCATCCCTTGCCGAAGGATGTATATGGGAGTCGTGCGGTCTATGGCGTTGTACGGGAGCCCAATTTGGGCCGAGTCCCTGAACAAGCGCTGCGTCGCTCTTCTGCGCAAGCCTCAGCGTGCGCTGGCGCAGCGACTGATCAGGGGCTACCGCACGATCTCCTACGAGGCGGCCTGCGTTCTGGCCGGGTCCCTACCGTGGGACCTTGACGCCAAATTCCTCTCGCGTTTATTCCATCAGCGGGAGGAGGCGTCAAGTTGCGGGGACAGACTGGCCCCGAGAGAGGTTGAGGCACTGAAAGCCTCCCTCCGTACGGCCGCCGTGGAGGAATGGCGAACCAGGCTGGAGAATCCCAGTGCTGGTGCTAGGACCGTCGAGGCAGTGCGTCCTGTCTTCGACCAGTGGGTAGACAGGCGCCACGGTGCGGCAACGTTCCGCCTGACGCAGGTGTTGTCGGGGCATGGGTGCTTCGGCCATTTCCTGTGTCGGGTGGCACAGAAGGAGGAGTCAACCGTGTGTCACCACTGTGACAACTGTCTGGACGACACAGCCCAGCACACACTAGAAGAGTGTCCAGCCTGGGAAGTGCAGCGCAGCGCTCTCCGCACTATTATCGGTGGAGACCTTTCGCTCCCGGCCGTCGTCTCTTCGATGGTCGGGAGTCCGAGGTCGTGGCGTGCTATGCTCTCCTTCTGCGAGTACGTCATGTCGCAGAAGGAGAGCGCGGATCGGGATCGCGAGAGAAGCGATCCCGCCCGTCAAAGACGTCAAAGAAGGAGGCGCCGGGTCAACGGAGACAATTAGACCCGGCGCCCTGCCCTGTGGCAAGGGGGCGTTAGAATCTCACCACGGTATCCCCTGCCTGTCGTAAAAGGCGACTCAAAGGGGCCCTTGGGGTTGCTGGGCGCGCTGCGGGGGCGGCGCGTCCTCACTGAAAGTGACCCCGAGCGGGGCGGCGGCACTGTGGCCCGTGCACGTCGCGGGCGCCCACTCGCAACCAGGGCGCCCAAATCAAGATAGTGGGGGTGCAACTGCGCCCCCGTCAAATTCGTGAAGGCCGGGACGTTAACGTCCCGGAGGCGCACCAGGCGGCTGCGGTTGACGGTGGGCGCTTCTCGCCCACGTACCGTGGTCGCCCCACTCGGCGCGGTGATGGCCACCGGGGGGTTTTGGTCGGTATGCCGGTTTAGGGATTTTTGTTTTGTTAGGGACCCAGCCCGGCACTAACACCTGCGCGGACCTGACGTCGCCGCGCGCCGGGCTGGAAGACCGGTGACCCCGACATACGCTTCCCGCCCCCCACCGCCCCCGGGCTGGCGGGAAGTAGAGCCATAATCAGCTTTCCCCTCGATAACAAAAAAAAAAAAAAAAAAGCTAATAAGCAACAAGCGCAACCGAATCAATTTCGAAAAGGTCTGGCGTTCCCTGCGATTTCCGAACGTTCTGCGAGGCAATAGGCTACTAACCCTTACAATATGGAGACCGCATCCACACACCGCTCCGATACTATCACAGAGCTCTCCACAAACGAATCCAATCAACATTAGGCGCAATTCCACGCTCGCTCCACCTTTTGAATAAACAACACAATATGTAAACGATATCTGCGGAGATAAACCCGTGGAGGGACGACATTCATATGCGGTAAGAATAGATACATAGTCGGGAATTCGTTCGCAATAATACAAACGGCTTTATGATATTTTTCTTTGTATCGCTGATTCGTAGGGTTGGTTCATTTTCAGGAGTTTAATAAGAGACATATACAAAGGTTTCACCCTACACAAAGATTTGTCTCGGAGATTGAAATCACGGCCTCTCGTTTCGCTAGCTGGTGTCGAGCCAACTGCGCTACGGGACTGCCTATGTAGAAAAACATTATAGAATATTTCATATTAAGGATTGAAAACGACCTGTATCTTTTTAGCTACACTAATTCACAATTCATAATATGTATTTCTGTAAAATGTATGTCGACCAAAACGGGGTCCAATCGCTAATTTGCAATAAAAAATTCTAATGAAATGATTCGTCTACCGTATTTACATATATCATTAAGCATTTATTTATCCATTGAAAAAATAATTAACGCTTCATTTAATTTTAAGTTTATCATGACATTTAATTTTAAGTTTATCATGACATTTAATTAATTATAGATTTACTGTATGATAAATTATTCAGTTCTCGTTCACCGCCGAATAAATATCATTATAGCGAAAATGAAATGTTGTGAACAAATGTGATTATGTTATTTTGGACCTTGTAAGTTGGTTGAAGTAATAGACATTCTCTACCTAAGATCGGTAAAATATATGCAAAATGGACTAAGCATTACCCCATAATTTACGGGAAAATAGACTTTCTCTACCGCACGTTTCACCTACAAAACGAATGCAAAAACAAAAGAAGCCTAAGTCCATAATTGAATACATAAAATATGGAACACCCAGCCACGTGTTCGGCTAATGAATCACTTTCCCCAGACATACGTGCAATAGTTCCAGTGTAGTTCCACGGCGTGCTACTGGATCGTGTAGTAGTGTGTAGTACGGGCCGGTTATTACTCGACAGGTCGAGGGCTCCACACCGCCTATGTTAATTAAAATTTCGATCGGCACTCTATGATATTGACACAGATACAGGCTGCTCAGTGATTGCTTTTTGCGAAGGTGTATTCATCCCGAATGGTTTTTGAGAGCTGCTGAATAGAATGTGATGATGTGGAAACTACGGGATGCGATCGACTGAAATGATCAGTCTGGAGTTCTTAGTCGAACGAGTGAATTTAATGCCTGTTGTCGAAATTGCTGTACTATATGAAACTAACTTCGGCCCGCGACTTTGTCTACGAAGACTTTGGATTTAAGAGAGGAGTTATATGAAAAAAGGTTACAAATGTTGTTGGTTTCTAATGGATAACATACCATTCATTGCCTTTAGTTCCGTGGTCACTAGAACTATTTTTCAAGGTATATTTCGTGTATAAGTTGTCCTTAATCAGGTGTCACGACTACTAATGTGTGTGCTGTACGAATCAGTTGTCTGAAAGTTTAGCTACGCTTCCAAAGAATCATATAAATCAATATAATACCCATAATTTTCTAAATACTAACAAGACCACGCACAAACTCTCGTTACATCAGATTGTCTAACTTATACATATTTGACATGTAAGTGTAAAAGGCTAAAGTTCAAGTTGTAATAGTGCGAGGAGCCGCGAGTTGGCAGGCGGCGGCGAGTCGGTGCCAACTCACTAACTTCGTTCCG
Source organism: Cephonodes hylas (assembly GCA_030295005.1). Lineage (NCBI taxonomy): Eukaryota > Metazoa > Arthropoda > Insecta > Lepidoptera > Sphingidae > Cephonodes > Cephonodes hylas. The sequence continues at coordinate 11,154,545 of AP025380.1, read as the reverse complement.
TACTTCAACATTATTACCATATTTGGACGACATACTCTACGTGTCTCAAAACAATGTAGGCGATATTTTCATTGGCACAGTGTCGTACTAATTTCCATATGTCCTTGGTAGAGTCAGTTGTAGGTATGTAGAGTCGTAGAGACGTACATGTTGTCATGTAGAGACTTATGGAGAGATGTACATCTGAAGTGTTTTTGAGGATTGATTTAACAAAAACACTAAAGTTCATCCCAATAATTGAACGAAGGGAAAGAAAGATTGTAGAGATACGTATGTATGCGATTGTAGAGATGTAGAGGCGTATGTAGAGACACAGAGATAGTTCCGTCTCTGCGTATTATAAATAGGTGTTGAGAAGTGCGTTGTGTTGTTCGGTGGAATAGAGCGGCTCCCGAGGGATCAGCCGGTTTTATTCCATGTTTTTTTATTAAAGCAAAAAATGATATTGGTTGTATGCGGCGTGGTTTATTCGCTTAGTGAAATACTGGTATACATTTATATAATTTATGGGACTGGCGGAATTTTCGCTGTGCGTGCTTTGAATTATTAAATTTGTATTAGGCTTTTTGTGAAGGGATGTCTACTAAATTAGATAAATTAGTAATAGAGGCTATGGTATACTAGGAAACAATAGCATGAGGTGCCCAGTGATTTCTTGTAAAAACAATCTTCGCGAATGGTGAATGTGCTCCTGGCAATGGTAAAGTTCATGAATGAAAACCGATCATCATATCTATCGGTCTTTCTTTGATGGAAATAAACAAAAACGCAATGAGGTCATATATATTTTTAAGTGTGCAGTGACTTTATCCCTATTGTTGCTGTTGTTGGTTAAGTTACCTAAAAAAGCGTACTTATACAACTTTGCACCTTCATGTACAATGCCTCTAATTATATGTATAAATGTATTCCGAGACGCTGTTAATGCATACACCAAGGAGAATCTACTTATAGAGATAAACTGAAAAAGGAGGTTTCTGCACAGTGGAACATGTAGGAACAAATCTAGAATGAATAAGAGTTCCAAATTTCCATAGAATTTTGTCCTTAGCCAACGAAACCGTAAAGACCCATTTTAAAGTGGAAATAGTTTGCAAGTTTTAATTCTGAGAAGGTACAGGTAGAGCATTCCGGGCCGACTAGCACATTATGAACAATGTACACTCGTCGTTTTTATGTCACCTCGCGTAATTTATGGCCGTGCCTCGCCGCCATTTGTCAACCTGCGCTCGCGTAGTTTTTGATAAATGCATGTTTATTCCAGCATTTACATTATAATACTTAGTGTCACACATTTGCGGGCTATTTGTGCTTTGTGCTCGTGGTATGATTTGTTATTTTGCGACGGTGGGAGCGCTATCTGAAAATGTGTGTAAAGTAGTTCGCTTTTTGTCCACAGGTGGCGTTAGTTGTCAAAGTATATAACGGGTACTGCTTCACTCCTGACTAAGACTGCGTCGTCAGTAAGAGCCGCGTGATATCTTGGATTCAAATCTTATGTTGATCAAAATATTATTGACCTAAGTTGAGATTAAACTTAAGACAGTTAGAAATACAGTAAGTTAGAAATGCGTTTGCAATTTTTATAAATACATGCATGGGTGTATAAACCTAGAGAAACATGTAGTAGATTCTAGAGCGCAGAAACAATTTTTAAATCATAAAATATACATCAAAATCTTTTTGTGTTTTGTCCATAGCTATTTGTTACTTATATGATGTCATGGAAATGAAATAATTTCATTGTTCCAACTAACCACCACTAAGTATATTCCATAGTCATTTAAACGAAACATTCAGAGACACAAGATGTTACGTCACATAACATGAGAGAAAAAGAGTAATATTATTCAAAACACCTCGCCCGGTTTCGGGGAATAAATTTGAACCGTCATAAATTTTTATGCGCTTACATATTCTTATCTGGAATATAATGAATGTTTGGGTTTGTTAACATAATTATATGTGTTTTGCCGCATTAGGGGCTCGTAATGTACGCCGACAAGAAATATTTTACACGTGTTGTCTTGGAACGATTTTGGAATATGTTATACATAATCTGCTGGGATACTTTGGTAAATATGTGTGTTTATTGAATTTGAATACATGAGTGTATATATGAATGTATATACATACGTAAAAATGCCTGAGTCACTAAAGAGGTAGGTATAAGTGTATTTCTGCATCATTATTTCGGTAATTGTATATTAAATCTCAAGCGATCGCATCGAATTTATTGTTGACTTTGAAGCACACTTCGCGATATTAAGGAAAACTTTATAATTGAGAAATCCAATAGTAAATACTTCGATGCAGAATTCAAACCCATATCTAGATCACAAGGACTCGAGTTGCTTATATCACTTGCCTATTATTTGCAATCCTACTAAACCAACAACAAACGAGTTCGAAACACCAAGAAGTTTTTACTTCAATGTATCGATATAAGTTATTAGAATTGAACTAAAATTCTCACACATTGTTGTTGGCGAGCGAGGGGGTGCAATGGTCAGCGGAGCGGGCGGCGGGGAGGGGTACGTGTTCGCTATAATTGCTACTTACAATTGTTAGACAAGTTTTAATTGAGTTGCGCACAACACTGGAGCCAGGGAATTAGAATGCAATCCTCTCTTAATCCCACTTATAAACGGATACACGTTTGCTAATTCAAACAGAAATTAACTCTTTCTGTGTACTCCTATATGAGTAGTGATGGCCTCGAAGTGTAGGCGTGTGGGCGAGAATGATTTCAAGAATTATATCTGACTGTTGGTTGTATTTATTTAAGCCTAAATTTTGGAAACTAAGCTAAAACGGCTCGGCTAATCCAAAACACAGCAACCATGTTGACAGCCCCCGTGGCGCAGTTGGCTAGACACCAGCTTGCGAAACGAGAGGCCGCGAGTTCGACCCCCGCACCGAGACAAATGTTTGTGTGAACCACAAATATTTGTTTCGGGTCTGGGTGTCTGTGAGACCGAAAAAGTCTCTCGTAGTGTCTGATACCCACGACACAGGTCTTGGAACCTAGTGTGGGGTCAGAGTTATGTATGTGACTGTTGGGTGTATTTATTTATATTTATTATGTAATTATACAATATATAATTTTGATCCAGGAACCAAAGCAACATGGCCAGCCCGCGGCTCTCTTACTTTCAACAAATTGGTAACAAAATCCTTGTTGAAGGTGGAGCGAGCTAATTGTCCGGCGAGTGGCCCTGGGCGCCCGACGTAGGGAGCAATTTGTTTCTTAAATAAACTGAAACTAAATACACTAACTCGTTATACTACTGTTTAATGGACTTTGGATTATGTTTCGTTTCTGTAATTGGCGATCTGTTTGCTCCCAGCGCCTCACAGCTATTATAAGCGTCGGATTTCATTTATTTATAATGTAAATACTCTAAAGGTTAGGAAACCTTATAAATTTTTAATGTAACAATTTCAGTATGAAATACGAATATTTCAAACGCAATAATAATATTGAAACCTGTCGAAAAGGGTCTACGATGAAATTTAATATAAATACAGTTCTGATTTGAAACGTTATCTAAATTCTATTATTTATATGCCTACGCCTAAAATTACACAACAGACGTTGTGAGTTTTGGATATCTCAGTTGAGCTTTGTCCTGGCGAAAAATTAAAATACATTTACATAATTTAGCACAAAATCCGTACGTACGTCCCACTGCTGGGTAAGGACCCCATCTACAGTTGAGATGCTTAGGTTCTTTAGTCCACTATGTTCGCCTGTGCTGGTTTATCAGACTACGTTTCTAAAAAATATCCTAAGAACTTCAAGGTATGCATGTTATCTTCAACGTTTAAGAATGTGATAATTCACTGGTAAGTTCCTTCATACCTAAAAACAGAAAGCCACTTAAGCACTAAACTGCTCGTATCACTCGTCAAAACTATTTTCCAATCCAATTGTTGTATGAAAGAGTTGAGCAAACAAGTGTCGGTATCTTTAACATATTGCTTACAAAACTCGAGGGAGGTAGGGGAGCGGAGAGACGCACAATCCCCAAGTTGTTGTTCTTTTGTTATCGCCCGTCGAACTGCTAACTAAATTTGTGCGACGGAGTAACATGTGGGATAGTTTTATCCCGAGTTCAGTTTCAACAACTCGTTAGTTAACTCTTTGTTTGGCGAATTAGGGTTATCGAAACATGTAACGAATTTATTTTGTGGTTATATTTTGGTTTGATGTAGTTGCGATTTCTGTTGTACAATTTATTTTGGTGTAAGTTTTTCTAGTCGTTCTTTTTTGCAATACTCAGGCTAAAATAAGAGGTACTACAATTTTTTATTTTTAAAATAAAATAGAATTTATAATGTATATTTTAGATCCTTAAATTTCCACATTAATGGATACTGGACCCACTATAAAAGATAGAAACTATATCCTATAGATAGAAAACAAAACCCTTTTCCCGTATCGTGAAAAGCAATTTTCTCATGAGCGCGTTTAAATCGCAACGAGTAGCCGCAATGCGTTTGACACAGACTTGTCGATATCCGCTAAGAGTTTAATCAGAGGAGCTGAAAGTTGCGAGCCACTGAAAACAAGAAATAAAGCCAATGGTAGAGCGTCTCTCCGTGACAAAGCAAGGTATCTGATTGGACTGCGACTCTACCTGTAGGTAGAGCGGTAGAGTCTGCAGTGCACCAACTTACAGATAATTTGATTTTGTTGTCCCGAGGAAAAACGTTGACGAGCAATTTTTTCTTCAGTTTCCGTCTTACGCAATTAGATTGCGGGAACTCTGCGGACGGTATACTTTCTAAGATGTTTTCAAGTTATAGCTTTTTAAATAAGAACAAAATTTTATTTCTAACAAATTGTTTTCACTTTAGTTACTAAATCATGCTCACGGCTTTGCTTGTTACATTATAAATTTTGAGTATACTTTTATCCAGACTCCCACTAACTTCTTTTCAAGAATATACTATGAAAAATAATTATTTATCATCATCAGATAATGATGTTAAAGAGTGCGCTAGATGCAAGCATCAGACAAGTACACAGCGAGATTGTTATTACTTAGCTTAATATATGTATGCACCAATTAATTATAATTATAGGTACATACTCGTATGTACATAGATAATAGATGTCATGTTGAAATATCAATTACAATAGATGTGAATAATGTATGAAATGAATTGACAAAGGCTTATCTCGCAGGTCCACATCGGCAAAGGTTTAATTAATTTCACGTTCTGCATAATGGCTGCCAAGGGCTCTCTAATACGTTGTTATGCTTCACTGAACACATTGTACCGGCTGAATAGAAATTTTACCAATTTAAGTCATTGAATTATTTGTATAAGTCAATTGTTTGTTTAAATACTTTGTTGGTCCCGCAGAAAAAGCGTGTGGTTTGAAATTAGAAGGTCAATTGTTCGACCCCCGCTTTAAGCTATGTGCATCGGCATTATCGGGTATCTAGAGTCTGAAAAATGAGAAAAGAAGAAGTGGATTTCCCCTGAGACTTAAAAAAGCGAAAACAAATTTCTGTGGATTTCTTTGGGATAGCTTTAATCTTTGAAGCAGTGATGCAATAAAGCAGTGATGGCCTCGAGGTTTGGGCGCGCGGTCGAGAATCTCGACGGTCGCGGGTTCGAACCCCAGACACACACCTCTGACTTTTTGAAGTTATGTGTGTATTCAGGTTGAATTATCACTTGCTTTAACGGTGAAGGAAAACATCGTGATAAAACCTGCACACCTAAGTGTTCTTAGGAATTTCTTAGGTGTGTAGTCCGCCAACCCGCACTAGGCCAGCGTGGTGGACTATGGCCTAAACCCTCTAATTGGTAGAGGAGACCCGTGCTCAGCAGTGGGCGTATAAGGGTTGATGAAGAAGAAGCTTTAATCTTTGCTTTTTATATGTACATATTATGTAAATGTGCATCTTCATTATGAAATGCAAAAAATGTAATGAAAAATTTCGTCACACAAATATGTACAAAGATAAATGAAGACAGTTACAGATATTCTTGTAAATTTAGCAAAATCAATATGAACCGTAGCATTTCACCGGTGACAAAACAGTAATAAAATTTAAGCTTGAACATTTTGTTTGTATTATTTGAGTTGTATAAAACGCATTGATAAACGGTTCAGTAAATGCAATGTTATTTAAATTGCCAATCAAGAATAATATTGATGGATTTAATGGTTTCCATTTCCGAGCGTGTTTGTATTATTTTAATATCGTGTACATTGTTCGCAGTTACGACGTATTTGTATGCAATCGGGTGTAATTATAAAATCCATAACTGCAGTTGGAATTTAATTAAAGATAATTATCGTCGTCCAAACGTTGGTATATGTTACATACATACTGCCTCGTGGTCTCGCGATACAAGTATGTGCCGTGCGATCTAGAGTCCTGGGTTCGATTCCGGGGTCGGGAAAAATGTTATTGGGTTTTTCCAGGAAATTCTTAGTAGCAGCACGGAGTTTAAAAATGTGCCCGAGAAACGGCAATAGGCTCGCCCCCTATTACGTGGGACTGATACATACCTGGCGAAATGTGAGTGCAGAAATGCATCTCTGCCTACCCCTTATCTCTGCGTATGTGAGGTATGTATGTTACATACACAGAAAAGTTGAATGAGACTAGAAAGGAATCGTATCATAATATGTTTGACACGGCCGCTTCTTAGTAATTCGGATACCGTGTAATATCATCACTTATATAAACTTGTGACAACCAATAGCAGTGCTTCATCTTTGACATTCTTATTCAATCGTGTGATCGTAATAGAATGAATAGGTGACATGCGGCGACACTCGACCTTATACAAAATACTGGCTTTTCTAATCTTATTGAACTGATCTATTGCCTCATACACACTTCGATATACCCGTATCAAAGTATTCCCGATTTTACTTTAATATTACGAATATTGCATTGTAAATTTTAAATCTATTACATTGTTAAAAATTTACAGTCTTTCGTGTCTTGGGTTGTCTTAGTGCAAGGAAAATTTAGCGCATACTGTGCGCTTAACCATCTAGAGTGCATAATAGAAATAATCCTTACTAATAAGCTTTTGTATAATTTTTAAATTTATCATTACTTCTATCTGAAAACAATATGAAGCCTAATTACAATATATTTATTTGATTCGATATCCCCGAGTAAGAGTTTACTGCTATTTGTTCAAACGAAGTTTAATCAACTGGGGATTTACTCTCGATTCTACAACCATATAACTTTCAAAGGTTGGGACATGTGTTCTTAAAGTTTGGGACGGTGTTGTGATGAGCTGCGCTATTCTGGTGCTCTATTTGTACTTGAATAAATAAGTTAATATGTACAACAGTCAAATATATACATGGTCTTGACCTTATTATAACATTCAGTTTTGTGTCGTTACTATCAGAGACTTTTCAATCTCACAAATACTCAGAAACATTTATCTCGGTGCGAGGATCGAACCCGCGACCTCTCGTTTCGCAAGCCCGTGTCTGGCCAACTGCGCCACGGAGCCATCTACATGTATACTTTAAATAATGAATGTTCGATTAACCTTCTGAGAGAAAAGAAACGTTTACTTGTCGGTCTCACAATAAGGAACTCACTAATTGGGTACCACCCAAAGCCTATACACGGTCTAGATTTAAGCCCCTTAAACAATATTCCCTCTGCCCCCTTAAGTCCAATAAGGGGGGCTAGTTTGAGAACCCTGCGTCGAATATGTAACGTCGAACAAGTGAGCAACACAAGTTAAAAGATACTTAGCAAAGGATTTGGCGAGTCCGCCGTATCGGGGATCGTGTTTTTCACATTCCGAAGCTTATCTAAGTTCTGAGAACGTTTTACTAACTTTACATGTTTACCGTAACGTATCACGGGTGAAGGTTGGTCGTCTCGCTTTTCGTTTAACTTTAACCCGAAGGTTATTATCGGTCTTCCATGGATAAAATTGATTGCTTATTTTTAAACAAGGTTATTGTTTTGGTTAATGGAGGTTAATTATGTTGAATGTTATGTTAAGCAGTGATGGCCTCGAGGTTTGGGCGCGCGGTCGAGAATCTCGGCGGTCGCGGGTTCGAACCCCAGGCACACACCTCTGACTTTTCGACGTTATGTATGTATTCACATTGAATGATCACTTGCTTTAACGGTGAAGGAAAACATCGTGATAAAACCTGCACACCTAAGAGTTCTTAGGAATTTCTTATGTGTGTAGTCTGCCAACCCGCACTAGGCCAGCGTGGCGGACTATGGCCTAAACCCTCTCAATGGTAGAGGAGACCCGTGCTCAGCAGTGGGCGTATATGGGTTGATGAAGAAGAATGAAGAAGATGTTGAATGTTGCATAACTATTAACAGTGTACCACATACGATTGTACTCGTATTCCTCCAAGGGGTAGGCAAAAATGCATTTCTATCTATAAATCATCATTTTGTCATATGTAACAGAGGACAAACTTATTGATGTTGGATTGAAATACCACCCAATAATACTTTACACGTACCCAGAGTTCGAACGTGGGATAATTTTACCTCAACTAAATACACACAACACGAAATAATTTCTTTTACATTCCCTCTCCCGTATTTACTCAGAAATAACATTCAAAACATCTCTCAAAACATTATAATCCTTGCCCAAATTTCCATCCTGATGTGTAGGTAAAATCTATTGAACAGAGCGGGTAGTGTAGAAGTAGTTCGGTTAGGATTGCATCATTAAAAAGCCATAGCAATTAGTCGGCGGGCGGCGCCATCCATTTGTAGTCACCGGCCGCGCTCCGTGCCCGGGTACGGGCTTATTCAGAGGAATAGCGGGGGGAAGATTATTCTGAAAGGTTTTGTGGGCGATGTTATGTCATATATCGTCATTAGCCTAAATATGTTCACTGCTGGACATAGGCAATCCCTAAAGACTCCCATAGAGCTTATTGGAAGCGAAGTGCATCCAGCGGCTTCCCGCGGTTTTCATCTAATCATCGGTCCACCTTGACGACATCGGTGGACGTTTAACACTGCGCTTGCTAGTCAAATCCGTTATCAATTTTATGTCCGAAAAGGCATTTCGGACTTGATTTTTTTTACAGTCCTCCTAAGTTTAATTTAACTTACAAGTGTATAATAACCGTTTTAATAAATATTACATTCGAAAACGTAGTTGTAGAACAACAGTAAGTAGTTGTAACAGTCCGCTCTCGCCCGCACTGTGTGTGCAGGTCTCTGACCAAGCTTAGTACCGTATCACAAACTGCTCTACTGACTATTTCTTTCTGCTGCCCATTATTCACCACGTTTGGGATTCTCAGTCTTTTGTGTGCAACTGAGAACTATTTTCGTTTTTTGTTTAGTAAAGTACAAACCTAGGTCAGAGAGCTGGACTAAGGGCTAAACCCTAGTTGGAGAAAAGGCCTGTGCCCGACAGCGGAACGTATATAGGCCGCTAATTTAGTAGGATGTAAGTAGTGATATTGCTGGTAATATATTTGTGTTTGTTTGAGACTATCGTATGTAAGCTACATATTAGCTTGTTGTACGGATTCATGCATATCAGGCTATTGTTACCTGCATACTCCATAAGTGTTGTTCTATATTCCCCTTGTCAGATTAAAAAAAAATGGGTGATAAAATGGTTCAAAATACACATTTTATTAATGATGATTTCTGAGAACACTGGCAGTTGGCACCCAAATACACTGCTAAGAAGATAGGTGCATTGCCATTCTGATATAAAGTAACCAAGAGACACATCCTTTATCACAGGCTTGCCAGATGATTATTCAATTAACTTTAATACTGAGTCATAAGGCATTTGTCCTATTATAATAACGTGACATTATTATCCCGACCTTACCAAACAAATAACAACTGTCCCGCTTTCAGTACCAGGAGAGCATGAGTCCCAACACGTGCTAAAAACCGATTACGATTTGAATTTAATGTATACAATATATAAAGAGTGGGACGAGGACATAAACGTGCTGACAAAAAGTGAGCGCAGCAGACTCCGCGGCAGATTGCGATCTGTACGGCGGTTATTTACGAGCGCCCGACATCGGCATTGCGAATAAAATGTCACTTCGCTCTCAATGTTACGACCCACATAAAATGATAATCTGCCGCGATTCGTTTTAGCTGTCGACAAGACTAGCGGTTTCGTGTGGTTTTACTTGAAAGTATTTTTTTTCATGTAAAAAACGGAATCCTTAGTTTCGTAGGTCATTTAAAATTCTGGCGAAACTTCAAAACGAAAGAACTCTGTTTTGAGTATCAATAAATATGAAAGACTAATTGTTAATTCAACGTTAGAGAAGACCCGTGCCCAGCAGTGGGACGTATATGGGTTGATGAAAGACTACATATATACATCTTCTTCTACATCAATACATATACGCCCACTGCTGAGCACGGGTCTCCTCTACCGTTGAGAGGGTTTTAGGCCATAGTCCACCACGCTGGCCTAGTGCGTCTTGGCGGACTACACACCTAAGAAATTCCTAAGAACTCAGGTGCAGGTGTGCAGGTTTCATCACGATGTTTTCCTTTACCGTTAAAGCAAGTGATAATTCAATGTGAATACACACATAACTTCGAAAAGTCAGAGGTGTGTGCCACGGGTTCGAACCCGCGACCGGCGAGACATATATACATAAATATGTATATCTCGTCAACACATGTAGACAAATTTCGCCTTCTTCGCGAATTCCTTCTATTACAGTGCTAGATTTGTACAAATGATGATGTAAAATTTTAGCTCAATATATCGGGACTGAAATTAAGTTTCCGTCTTGCAACACAACAAAAAATATATAGGCAGACCTAATATATATAGGCGTTAGCATTCTCTAGGAGTCTACCTTAGAGTGGTGGAGAGATGGTTGCAGGCATGGTTGGTGTAAAAAGATTATCATAACCCATTCCATCTTTTAAATACATCTTTGTTAAACTTCAGTTAAGTCATTAAAGTTTAACTTTACGTTAAGACAAACTACGACAGAATTTTTTAGGTATATTGCAAGGCATTTTTAGAGTATCCTTTATATATTTCGGCCGGCTCGTAAAATATTCAGTACATACTCAAAGACAGTCTTAAAATCTGTCACTGAAACTAACGTTATAAATGAGAGATCGGCCCGAATTTGACCCGCTACGAATATGCGCCGCTTAAAGAAATTCAAATTCAATATTAACATATAGGGCCCTTTTGTTGGGATACTTTCATCCCTCGGGATGGCGACGAGATAAACGACACGATTATTGTTTCAGCCTCTTCTGTAATTTATTCTGGATGGTGGGATAATAGAGCACCCTAAGTTTTTGGTCAATATTTTTTTGACAGACTTACTACTAACGTTATAGCTCGATAGTTAAGATTCATGGGTTTTTAAATATACAAGGTGTAAACGGACTGTTACCGAAAACTTTAAAAAATATTTTACGGTATATCTGTTAGTAAACATCGTAACTATTACTTATGTAAGATTTATGTCACGGAATGTTTTTGACTTGTATAGTTCAACGGGACGGGAGGGTATCACGTCTTAAAACAAAATTAACGTAACTAAGCTCTAGTTTCACTTGCAGCGGGTCTGGGAGCGAAGTCGACAACTGCAGCGCGTGTATTTAATTTAGCTCACTTGACATTACTCTTAGAAAAGTGCTGGAAACGTTTACTTTGAGAACGTGCTGCATAGTATACACACGTGACATACCATTGGTACTACAATTCTAGTCTTACTCTATGTAGTCATAGTATAGTTATAGTTATTCTATATAGTTATAGTCATACTAGTAATATTAGATACTATGCTGAAAAATATTATGAGCGAAATTGTATCTTAGGCTTGAACGACGATAACTTTGAACTTATTTTGATATTTTTGATGAAAATACAGTCCAAAAAAGAATGAACGTAAACAAATTAATATACCAAACAGTCACGTACATAGCTCTGACTCCATATGAAGATAAGGGTCTTGTCATTGGTATTAGCAGTCACGAGAACTTTTTTTAATCATAAACACCTAACCCGAAAAAAATATTTGTTGAGAACACTATTTCCTCATATTTCACTTACTATTGTCTAGTCAACGTTATGAGGCATTAGAACCACGAATATAACATGTTTATACAGCTGAAATACTCGTTATCAGTCGACACGCTATCCATACCTCAATGTAAGGTGCACTCAAAGATATTCGTGAAGACGTTCGTCCGAGCCATTAGCGCAGATATCGCTCCAATGAGTTCCAGTTCAGTGCAAGTTGTGAGCACACTTGTCGATTGTCTGCGGAACCTTACTGCGATACACTTAGACAGCTTGGAATATTCTAAAGCTTAAGTTTAAAATATTGTAAGTATGCCAACTGTTCTCGAGGATATCAAAGTTGTAAATTACATTTTTTTTATAAATATAGTCTATTATAACAATAAACCAACCTGCATAAGACTTAAACCTTCTCAATTTTTAAGCAAAATTTCTGATATGTGGGTATAATAATGTAAAAAGTATAAAGACATCTTAAATAATCAAAATGAAACACGCAGGACAGAAGCAAACGAAAAATATCCAAGAACATTTTCATACATCCTTTCTGCTGGTTGTATTTTTATGTGCCATGAAAGTAGCCTTCTTTAGAATCTTATTTCCAAATACTAACTATATTTCCAAGCACCGTGTTCCTACTGAAATTGTCCTAAGGAAATACAACACCAATTTGTGCAACTCGGAAACCTGCATTGAACTCGTCAATTTTGTTTGTTCCGACCAAACTTGGTAGCGGCGGGACCCGCTTGAACGGAACAATGGCATTTTCTGGTAGATTTTGTAAGAACAAACGCAACATTTGAAAATATATTTTATTGTTATGCAATGAGAGGACATCGTTATCAGCCCATATACATCCCACTACTGGGCATGGACGTCCTCTACCATTGAGAGGGTATAGGCCTAAATCCACCACACTGAACTAATGCGGGTTGGCGGATAACGCATCAAACAAATTCCTTAGAATTTTCAGGTGTGCAGGTTTTCCCAAAACGTTTTTCTTCACCGTTAAAGCAAGTGATAAATCATAAGGAATACACACAAAACTTCCAAAAGTCCGAGGTGTGTGCCTGGGGTCCGAACCCGCGACCGCCGACATTCTCCGTGCGCCCAAACCTCGAGGCCATCACTGCTTTTCACTGTTATAATACGTGATAATACTTTGAAACCTTCGAACAGCAGCAGCTCGCTAGTACAAAATAAAAACTCGATAGAGTCTGTAAGTGGAGATGTTTTGCGTAATCTGAGAAACTCTATTACAAGGGCTCACTAATTAACATCATACACCGGCCCCTATTGTATCAGTCTCGTGTAACACAATACGGTCGGGGCAAAAATTCAATTATTTTTAATGGTACGCGCAAAACATTGTCTATTGTATTATTACGTTTTAATAGAGCTATTGTTCGCAAAAGTTTTTGCAATAATGACTGGGTTTAGTCTGTGATTTTTTACGTGTAAAAAGCGGTCTAGATTGGAATAAAAATAATGGGTATTTCTGGATCTACCAAACCGATTTGAATGATTTCTGGTATGTGCATAAAAAGGACTCTGAGAAGTAAAAAAGACTAAGTATAACTCATTTTCTTTCTGAACTCAACCCTCTAGTCTACGCAGACAAAGTCGCGGGCAACAGCTAGTGTAATATAAAACAGTATTATGAATTATTGATGGTCTCGAAGTCGTAGGTTCAACCCCAGGCACACTCCTCGGAATTTTCGAAGTTATGTGTGTATTCGCATTCTTTTACAGTGAAAAAAAACATCACGAGGAAAGCTGCATACCTAAAGTTCTTAGAAATTGCTTAGATTAATAGTCCGCAAACTTGCACAAGGCCAGCACGGTGAACCATGCATATAATTTTACTACTTACTTTACTTCTAACTGTATTTTACTGTTATAATACAGTACAATACAGTTAGAAGTTCATCTTCTTGTTTGGGAATTCAATAATGTAAAACAAAAGACGGCGACGAAGAAATCGCAACACGCTAACTCGTTACGTGCAGGAGCAGTGAGACAGCGTGCAGGGGGACAGACGGCGTGCAGGGGAATTGAGGCAGCGTGCAGGGAGATAAGAAAGCGTGCAAGCAGTATGTGTGAAAGTAATTGTGCGGTTGTCAGGCACGCGCGCACTTTATTACCAAGTTTGTTCACTATTAATTAAATAATTAAGTGCGCTCGGATTTTATCAACAAGATCTTGTCTGAAACATTGTTAACGTTAGACAAAGCACTTTATTACTTCTTGTTATAGACATGCGGCGTTCTTGTTTTCATTATTAATTAAATATAATACTTACATGTAGAGTAAGTTTTTTCTTCATTTCATACCTTATTTCTTTCCCTTCTATTATTCATCCACAGGTTGTCTGTACGATAGCAATTAGACCGCTACTTATACTTTATATGAAGTTTTAGTTTCTCTCTTAATTTATTAGTATTGAAGCTTCAATTAATTAATATTGTACAAAAAAGGATAATACATAATTTTCATGAAATTGCAACATTTTAAATGGAGTTTATTTAATTACAGTACATTTATGTATTGACGCTGGTATTTGAAGCACAAAAAAGTTAAATTATTTTCGCATGAAAAATTCAAAACGGACCTGTACTTCCTGAAACAAGCGCCTATAAGCAAACAATCAAACAAGCTTATTATGGTATATCAATGGTATTGATTTATCCCCTCATACACATACAAATTAAACCATTACATTTCTCATTAATTCTACACTCATAACATTTCACCAGGTAGTAACTACAGGGGGGTAGGGACGTATGTAGTGGGGGGGGGGGGGTATGTGACCGTAAACCGAGTGCACAAACACAGACAGTCCGGTCAGGGCGCCTGGGAGCCGGCGAGCAGCTTGTCAAACTAATTTGTCGAGGTCGGTGGCGCATACGTCATGAGTAACTGTACCTCGGAGATGCGTCTGTTTGAGGCTAGGGGGAAGTAGGCTGTGGGTTTTGAAAGAGTATTTTATGTAAAATTTTATGGTTAATGTACACAAGTGTGTTTACCCCGTGATCGGAAACTAAGGCGGGTTGTAACTACGGTGTTTACAAACCTATTGGCGTAAAATAAGTCCGACAAAAAATAAATAATTTTAAGTCTTCCGCACAACTGTATATGTTTGTTAGGAAAAACTCAACATTTTTCTTTTTAGTTAGGATTTTTTAACGCCAATGGATAAAACTTCATTTAAAATCTACACATTTACATTATGTCTCTTGTGTTGCGGACTACACAAAGAAGAAAATTCTAAGGCCTTTTAGGTGTGCAGATTTTATCACGATGTTCTCCATACATTTTCATTAAATATGTGCAAATACCCAAATTTACTTTATATTCGTGAGACAGTTGTAATAGATCACGCTTTCTTTTCGTATCACATGTTGTGATGAAAATTTTGTAGTTTCGCATTTTGTAAGTGTATTATTATAGAATGCCACAGCACCTTGTTGGTATTTAGTTGCGGTTGTGTTGGAATGTCATTATCGAAACTGTACGCGTCAATATCTTCACACAGATTGGTTTAATAACTATACTGAAATAATGGATATAGGACAGGCAATATGATTTGAGAAAATTTTGATAATTATTAAATTAATCAATGAGCTAACAGAATTAATTGATCGCTTGAGATCAAGAAGTCCTAGGACCAGTGGTCGACTAAAGTTTTTTTCGACTAAAATTTCGTGTTTTTTTATGTCTCCAAGTGACACTACCAAACTGTGGAGTCGTTGATGTAGAAATACTTATCTTTATACCTTGTTGGCGGTATGTGTATATGTATATGTACCAGAGGAGTAAACCGTGTGAAAGGTAAGCTAAAGTTCAACGAACATTACGAAATTAATTAATTACTAAGGGCTCCGTGAAATTAACTACAAAGCCCTAAAAAAACTTAGTAATAATAAAATATTAACACTAAAATTGCTACCTCTATAAAATATCTCTATCTTTATTATATTTAAATATTTAATATTATTTGTATTGAGCTTGTTAAACACGAGTTCCGTGAAATAAGAGGTTCCTTGTTTCGTTGTTACATTTAATTTATTCTGCAGCCGAGCCGCATTGTTAGCTTTTACAAGTCAACTGGAAAATGAAATAATTATATCTTTAATTACTTAACAGAGCTGCGTTTGTATTAAATAAATTGAAGGGTTTTCTCGTTTGCAATATTTTTTTTTGCTTAGTGTATAAATAACATTTCTAAAATACATGGATTATGTTTTTCAGTTCTGATCCCACACTAATATACAAGTCTTGTTTCGTGGGTATCAGAAACTACCAAAGTATGAGACCCTACAAAATATTAGAGTATTACAAACATTAGTCTCGATGCGCAGATCGAACCCGCCTCTCATATCACAACCCAATCTCTAGCCAACTGAACCACGTTTTTTGGCTGTATTTTCGCTACAGTAACAAACGAACGTACTTACAACAGATACTGCAACTAAATAAATCACCTTAGATACAATCATCTGTTTGTAAACTACATTCGTAAAAGAGTTCTGGAAGTTTCTTTTACGAGTCCCACAGTGGCTGTGGTTCACTCGTTGAGGTCTCGCGGGCGCCCTCATACCTCTTATCAGTAAAATGGACCATAAAATGTTATTGTACAGTACTTAAACTACGTAATTTTTGAAGAATCGCTAAAATAAATTTTACCGGATTTTTTATCTTGGTTGTTGGGGGTTAAAAAGGTATTAATAAACTTCTGTGTATCTTTGTACGGAAATGTATTTATTTTTTTGTCATTTAGATGTGACAGTGCATGAAGATATTGGGTATATTTTGTGATTAAAATATTACGTAGAATACAAATTTTTTTCAAGTGCAATGTGCAACACTAATCATTTGTCAAAGCATACCTTAGTAAATTAAAAGCTAATCCATATAATAAGTAAACTAGCCATCCCACTAGGCCAGCGGGGTGGACTAAGGCCTGAACCCTGTCAATGGCAGAAGAGGTCTATGCCCAGCAGTGAGACGTATATGGTCGGATGAAGATAATAAGTAAAGAAAACTCCTCTAAATGAATCCCAACGGTGGGATTAACATAGTTTGATGTAGTGATATAATTAGGTTTGGTGATTTAACCTCCCGTTGACTATTAGCGATACAGAATCCGCTAAGTGCACTTACTGTACGATGTATTAATCATTTTGGTCGAACACGATCGTTTATCATCATTACGGCCGGAACGTTACTATCTATACTCTTATATAAAAGCCGCTATTCTAACACGGCATGTTCTATTTACTAATACATATTTATTCATTATTTCTTTAGATATAAGTTTTTAAGTATTTTTTGCCTTTTGATAGGGTCTGTAGCGCAATTAGCTAAATTAGAGCTTGCGAAAGGAGATGCCGCGGGTTCGATCCACGGAGCGATAGGAATGTTTGTGTGATCCACAAATATTTGTTTCGGGGTCTGGATATTTTTCAGACCGATAATGTTCTCTTGTGATTTCTATACTCACAATACTCGTCAATACGGGGTCAAAGCGATGTATGTATGTGACTGATGGATGTGTTTATTTTTAATTATGGAAGCAAAAATTATAATCTCTACGAGAAGAAGAGGTTTTAAACATTGCCAACATGGAAAACGTTTCGGAAAATCTCTAGACTGGTTCTATCGAGTTAATGGACATGTTTTATATACTAGTAATAGTCACTTGAAAACCGCTGTATTTTTTGTTACTTTAACCCACTAGGTTCTTCTTTAATCAGTTAGCTTGAATATTTTCATCCTCTACCCCTCCAGTTCAGCATAGTAACGTACAACAATCATCTTATCTACACCGCAACTAAAACACCAACTATTCCGTGCCCATACAGTTCCAGTCCCACAATTGAAACATCTATCTTAAGACACATAAAGGCGATGATTCATGCACGCTCGTCTCGCAACTAAGTTTCTCATACTCCGTCATTCAGCCTTTCAATTATAGATTAGTTGGATCCAGTGAGGCGGAACGGGGCGCATATTTGAACTACAACTAGCTCTGTTGAGGAATTGGGTGTGTTTCCTTAAGCATGACTACTGCTTTGTCGTGAAGTTCTGTCCGGCGATGTGTCCAATTGAAAATTCACGGAGTTATGCTCTCGACGTGTGAAAGTCGACGAAACGAGGTGAAGATGAATATTTGACATAGAGGTTATTTTGTTACGGAGTTTGTATACTGCAATCATATATATGTACTAGGGTGTCCCAGCCTAGTAGGGCGATTTTTTTTTTCTCGAAATTAGATACGCATACCCTCTATATTTTTTCTAATTGACCCTAATAACTCAAGTACCAAATATTATCGATATTGGATAGCGGTAACCCGTGCCGACTTGAAGCCAAAGTTTTAAGAAAAATATTGTATGGAAATTGTAGAGCACATATAAAAACATAATTTTTATTTATTAAATTAAACAGTACTTCACCGGTATTATATATTTATTATTAAAACAAGAATATTTGTGATATTTTAGTCTTAAAGTTTTCTTTTTACAGTTAGGATAAATCACAGGAAAAATTACTTTAGTTCCCCTTTGACGGTGACTTTTTCACGAAAATTTTGTATCAATATAACTGCAATTTGCAGTATCACTAGCGACTTTTAGTGTCATTATCTATTTCTTAACTACTTAAAAAGAACTATTACTAGTCTGTGAAGTAAGCAACTCATTGAGAAAAGTGTCAAAATTTTTAAAACGATTGAAGAAAAGCAAGACTAGTTTTTGATAGAAATAAAGTCGTTTATGTCTTTCTAAAAAAGTAAATCACGCAGATATCTTTCCAGGGGATATAAATTGATGGATTCCTTTTAGTTAAGCTTTAAAATATTATTGTTCTTGGTTCCTAGTCTTCAACATAGTAATATAGAGACAAGACAGTTACTTCACCAACCAAAAGCCAAAAATGCTGATAAATATTCTGTAAAGTCATTTCTGAGTTAGCTTTATTGACAGTTTGCCAAGGTTTCATAATCTTAAACAAACCTAAGTCCTAGTAACGTGCTGTCCCCAATAATATACAATATCAAAGCCTTAACGTGGTATATAGCGATGCAAATCTACATGTCTAATAGTGCGAATTTTTATTAGTATTTTACAATAAAAAAATAAGTTACAACATTTTTAATCAATTAATTGCTTCGGACATCATGGTGTCTGGTACAATAGAACTTGGAAAACGAATTGTGAATTTTCTTTCTGTATAACCACCAAAGAATATGATTATAGCCATAACTGTTAATTCTTGATAGCCAACCCTTAAATTTCCTTAATAATTCTGTCCGGTAAAACAATGTATATCTATTTATATAACTATATCTATTATCTAGATTTATTTTTATCAATAAAGGGTACTGGCATGTGCAATATACAAAGAGTAGTCCAAGCTTGTAACAAACTCTTGACGACACTGTACGAACATATATATCTTGCGATTTTTTCGCATTATTTGTTGATCTCTTCAGAGTCGGTATAAGGCAACTTATTTCTTAAAATTAGTTTATTAAAGCTTAAATAGGCATATAAGCCCTTTAACAAAAAATAATTAATCTCGAATAGTTAGATTTGTGCTTTTACAAAATTCAATTTTACTTCACGAATTTTATTAAACAGAACTGCCAATATTTGTTCTTTATAGAGAAGTTTTAAGCCGTTATTTTAATGTTTTGCACTCCCTATTAAAATTTGCCTTTGAAATCTTAATCTGACTTATTGATTAAACAAAAAGAGGCGTTTACCAATACAATAAACAAGCAACCACGAAACTTCCATGGGAATATTGCGACGCGCCGAAGTTCATACAAAGTATGTAAGTACTGAAATACATGAATGCAAGTCGGCACGGGTTGCAGTGGTCCTAAGTTCATGAAATTTTATTTATAAGTGTTTTAACACCATTCGAAAATAATTAGAGGGTATGCGTTGAAAAAAAAAGACTTTGATTTTTTTGGGACACCCTAATATGTACATTGTACATGTATCATAAACACTATTCGATACAGGGTCAGACCTGCGTTCTTGCATCTACGTTTTGATTATCGTGTTTTAAAGTCCTATACTTTATGGGTTTTTCAGGCACGTTTACAAACTCTGTACTACTGAGAACTTCCTAAAGAAAAAACCTGATAACAATGTAACTAACCCAGGATTTAGAGTTGCATTTCTAGACCGCATGGCAAATAATAAAACTAGATTTTTTTTTGTATAATAGATTTAAATCGTGATATTAATCAGGAATCAATCATTAATAAAAGAAGAAAAAATAGTAATTTTAATGTGACCTTTTGTTCTCAGTATTATAAGTAATTGTTCTACAACGTATGATGGCTACCTTTTGGTAAATGGTTCCACTTTTAGTCCTATTCCAGTAAATAAACGGTGTGTCGGTTTTTTGCATCAGTCTAAGTATAAATGGTATTAACTCACAAAAAGGACGATTTCAAAGTGCACATCTCGCTGAATTTACCGCTAATAGGGTTGGCCATGTATCGATATGTAATTATCGATAAAAAAGTTAAAGAACCACTTTTCCTTCAAAAATCTTTTTAAAAAGGGTAACATAAAGAGTCCTTGAAACCGACGTGCATGTATGAAGACAATAATGTCAGTGCAGGAAGCGAAAGAGGTGTATTTGGACCGTGGCATTTGGGGCTGCATAGTCTCTGCATACCCTAACGGGAGACAGGCGTGAGCTTATGTTTGTTTGTATTCTTTTACGACAATCTTATAAAATTAGTGTTAGTCTGCTGAGTTGCTATGTAATACAGCTTCAGAGTTTACAAAATGGGGTCAGTTCTTTTTTAAGGAGTCAGCCAAACATCTACATATTTGCTATCGTATATGTTTGTAGGCAATAAAAAATATTTTTCTCTGTTACTGTTTACTGTCTGCCTCGTGGGTTCTGTGGAATTATTACATTAGTCTTGGCTAGAATTCTTTACTTTTATTGTTTATATAGGTAAATTCTAAGGTCTATACCAGAAATTATAAAAGAAATTATTCAAGTTCCAGCAATAGTGAAAATGAGACTAAATTCATGTCCATACAAGGGTAAGACGACGATAACTCCGTTTTATCACTTATTTCATTCTTTGTAACATAGGGTCTGTCGCGGTATTTTTCAGAGATATTTCTAGGGTTGGTGCCGCTAATGAGAATTTTTTTAATGAAAATACTTAGAACCTTTTAATCTTCTAATCACACTTCTACATCGAACGCTACACACTTATGTGACAAACAAGTTTGCACCCAAACATTTCCCAACTCCAAGCTCCTACAATGTAAAACATTTAAAATCGAATAGAAATTGCTACATTGTAAATCTATTGTAAAATCCAATAAACGGTCGTACAAGCCAGCAAGCGTTCAACACGCGTTGCACAGGCGGCCGTCACAAAACTCAATGGGATTTGAATGCGGGCCAAGTCACACGCGGCCGCGGGTGAGCTAAGCTATTGGGCCGAGCATTTTCGTCACGTGTCACGCATTACTTCTGCCTTGGACCAGCTAAGTGCGCTATCATAGCCGATTATTAATATGGCCGTTTGGTGCAATTCTAGTACACTTTGCCTGGTTATATTTAATATAGGAATGTAATGTACGAGTCTTTAGCGATAAGAGAGTCAATTGTACTATATACATCTGTGGTTTTATTTTACTTTATATTATACTTTGTGCGTGCAATAAACTTCTAATAGATAAATAAATAAGAGTTGTACATTATAGTTTAGGAATAAGTAGCCTCTATGAAAAGAGGTTGTTTTAAGTAATATTCTGAGTAAAATTTTCAATCCGTAAGACACAAAATTTAAATAAAATGATGGATTATGTGTCTAATGTGTCTAATATATAATTGTTTATCGCAGGGGTCAGGAAATTCTCATTTCTATGTCGAATTTTGTTGTTTAACAAAGATTTCAAGCTTAAAAAATATTCGAAATTTTGTAAAGCAAGCTGGGCTTTCGGGTTTCTGCGGAAGTACCGCCCCTGACTAAATCAAACAAGTGATTATTTAACATCGTTCTACGACTAAACGTTTTTAGCTTACTATTTAATATTTTCATATAGATAACAAGTTAGGCTTAGGCAGACGTAGTGTGGAACGTCATGCAGCACGATGGTCCGACGACTTGAGAATGGTGGCGGAAAACGGGTGGTTGAGGGCTGCACAAGACCGGGATGGTTAGCGCTTGCTTGGGGAGGCCTACGTTCAGTAGTGGACCGTGATAGGCTGGGTGTAAACAACAAGTATCTAATACCTTTAAAGAATATAACACGAAAACATCGATACGTCATATATCGACAGATTCCATCCCTAGATGACCGCGGGCACCTTTTCCTGTTGCCGGCACTAAGCCGCTTTTTGTCGCGGCGAGACAAAGCGACAGTACAGCTGAGCACACACGGCGTAAGACCGCGGCCGGCGGGACTAGGACCGCGTGGGACCGTGGGACTGGCAGCACGCGGCACTATCGGCTCTTGCGGCTGCGCGGCACGTAATCGCTTCCTTTATAAAGTGCTTGTGTAAGGAGATTACGGACACTCAAGTTCTTTGACGCCGAGCGCAGGTATATGCAGATTATTTGAATGAACTGCTCGACTGCGCTGTTTTTAGATCACTTTAAAGATGTTTATCGGGTAATGGTAGACTGTTAGCGTTTATCGGAATACTGCTCGGAATAATTTCATTTTTGTATAAAAGAGACGCTGCAGTGCAAGTAAAGATAGGAGGTAGATTCTTTATAGGTACAGTTTTAATGTTTTATAAACATTTTGTTCTACTGATGGGGCCAGGTACATACAAAGGGATTGTCTGTAAATATTGTCTGTTGAAGATTGCTGAACACTTTCTAAGCCTTGTACTCGAGCTAATAATTTCTATAAAATGATTACAATACTCCGTCTTAATCGTTAATCGGAACCTTCAGGTTACTAGCGCTTAATTATATGACTCCAGACTCTACCCGTTAAGCTAATTCATATCATCAACTCAACCCCAATCCGATCAATATTATAAATTCCGACTTCAAAAGCTCTACACGAAAAGCACAAAACATCCCCATCGGACGAATCGTGAGCGACTCTACCTAAAAGCTCTGACTCTACAGATCTGTGACACAGGGGTAGAGCAAAACGAGCGCTGTCGCCCGAAGCGATAAACAAACGGATATGACGTCACTGTTACCCGGATACCGACACACGGGACCAAATTGCACCCCACCTAATTTGTCAATGCGAAATCAGCGGTTTCACTTTTTACACGGAAATTCGAGACTCGCACGGAATGCTGATTTTCAATGGGTGGAATTTGGGCTCTGAATTTGTCTGAATAAAACAGAAACATTTGGGCTCTTTTTTAAATGTGTTGAACCTTTTTATATGGAGGTATAAAGTGATAATAGAATAAAGTCTGAAGTTTATCGTGGTGTTTTTTCTCTGACTAGTCAAGTTGTATAAAATATTCAATATCAATATTTGTGATTACTAAAACTACATATTTTACTTTGTATTCTAGCGTAATATACAATACTTCTTTCTTTCTTCATCAACCCATATACGCCCACTGCTGAGCACGGGTCTCCTCTACAATACAATACAATACTTACATATGGTAATTGATGTTAAGTGTTGTGTAAACAAGGTGTCAATTACCAAGAGGCGATTAATTTAACTGTTTGACGCAATTACGACATTCTGTTGGTAATTGGATATGAATTTGAGTCCATCACTAGTTGCCTACATCTCAAGGTTTAGAAATTTGGTTGAGAATCTTGGCGGTCACTGATTCAAACCCCAGGGACACAATTTATCCGACTTATCGTAGTTATATGTATATTCACAATGATTTACTACGTACTTTAGTGATGATGGAAAACATCGCGAGGAAACCTGCACACCTAACTCTTGTTAGGTGTGTAGTCCACCAACTTGCAGTACACCAGCGTGGTGGACTAAGGCCTTAACTGCTTCAGTTATAAAGAGACCCGAGCTCGGCCATAAGTATATGCGACAATAGGTGTACATATTAGGTAGGTATATATGCGCTTATGATTGATAACTGGACATACGGAGGTCTATTTAAGGATATTTTTCCTATGTGAATGTAATTATGGTATAATTTCACATGTTTTTGAGATTCTGGTGTCCTATGTAGAACCATGAGGTTATAGTCGGTAAATTCCAACATACCCAGCTTAGAAGATTTTCCCCATGACAGAAGGTACCACCCGTGCTGTCTAATCTTTCAACGGCATTGTCCTGCCCTTCATACCTCCATATTTCATACTCCAAACATTCCATACAACTGGTACAGACAAAAGTTTCAAAATGAACTAATATGAGCGTCGTGAATAGTGTTTATCTGAATGTAGGTCGGCGTGAGATGCGGCGACCACTGAATACGTGTCAATGGAACATCGCATACAAACCCACGGCCCACATATGGACAAACATCGCCTACAGAGACAAACTTTATTTATGTATGTCGAGCAGGTAAATAGCCCTAAGAAGAGATTTTTATTGATAACTATAAATTAGTGGGGGTACCACCATAGAAGCTCAAAGCCGTTGTACGTTAATTATGTAATATTTAGTTTATGGGTCAAGCTTATGTCATTTTTTTAAATACTACCAGCAGTGTTTTCATAAACACCAAGACCCGAAAAAATATTTGTGGATCACACAAACATTTGTCTCGGCGTGGGGATCGAACCTGCGGCCGTACGTTTCGCAAGCTGGTGACTAACCTATTGGGCCACAGAGCTGTCAAAATGTCATAAAAAAACATAAATATTTCCCATAGCTATAGAAAGGCGTCAATAAAACTGCGCAATTTTTACTTTTTGTAAGCAACCGATCGAGGCGCAATCATTGACCTACTTCTAAATAAAACTGGAGGCGACAAATTCGCCGCGTTCGAATATCGTATTGTCAAACGGTGGACTGATCGCTTCGTGAATGTGGCTCTCACCTTTCACTTTGACACCACGTGATACTGAAGTAAATAATGTAATAATACGACACGTATTTTTTTGTACTCTAGCCAATTCTGATAGCTTAGTAATATATTGTCCTAAGCGTTTTTTCGCGAGTTGATGTAAAGTTAAGAATTTGTTTTAAAATAGATATAGTGGTGGGCTACTTGTTGGTTTTGCGGTAAATATCAAAAGGTAACGGGTTCGATTTGGTAATAAAGTGATAAACAAGATAAAAAGAGAATAATACGACTTTTGAGGCGGGGATATTATCCATACTATAAGTAAAGCCATGCTTATAAAGGCATGAAAATTTATGTAAGAAATATTTTTCTTCTTCAAACACTTATTATTATAATACACAAAATTATCCTTCACAGTATAGTCAAGTCAAGTTTGCAAAATATTGTCAAGGCTGTTTTCTTTGAATTTAGCTTACTGCATACAAATTCCAAACGTGGATTAAGGGCAAAGGTACAAAAAATATATATTGACACAGACAGTCTCGTATTTTATGTACACACATCACTTACGCAACCTCTCCACACGTCAGCTGTTTTAATCACGGGGGGGAAAAAAGCAATGTTTAACATTATTAGTATCTCCAGTTTACGAGATTCCCTTCAATTTCCCGCGGCAGTAAACTACAAAAAGCCGTAAAACTCGCAATGTACGCGGCTATATAACCGGACCAGGGAGGGGGGTATGTGCCAGTGGCGGTGTGAGAGGGGGTGTAGATGGAGGGGGGCAGGTCACGTGATCGTATTGAAATTCCCGTCGGCAGCGAGCGTTGTTCAAAGCGCGCTGTTTGCACATGTCTTGTGACTTGTGTCTGCGGCGCACATTCTAATTCGATCAGGCTGTGTTTGGGTGATGCACAGAAGTTGTGTGTAGCAGAGTCAGTGAGTTTGATTGATTGAATAAAAAATTGGTACTAGTATGTATCGCAGGTATGAGCTTTGATATGACTGAAAAATATCATTAAGCTTTTTGCCGCCGTGTCAAAGGAATTGAAATTAATTTTCATTGCATTTTTTCATTGTTATATGTATTAATGGTAGATGTTAGCCCTTACGCGATGCTCAAGTGATCTACTAAAAAGGAAAGAAGAGATCATATACATTTTTGCGATCCTTTTGACGCTATCGAAAGTGAACTGCAAAGCTGTTGCAGCTGCTTGAAAAAAATACTACAATCCGTTGAAAAATTCTAAAAATATACATTATCCAGTAATATTTGTTTCTGGCCTGGATAATTGTGACACCGAAAAAATTCTCGCAGGTTCTGATACCAACGACAGAAATTGTGTCCTATCCTAGGGTAGGGCAACTATGTAGATTGTGGAACGTATTTATTTATGAGTTATTCATGACAGCATATAAATGCTAAAACAGGAAATATCCTTACGCTTCTACAATAGCTCCATTCCATTGTGATACAGAATAGAAATAGCCCGTAATACCCTCGGATCCATTACCAGATAACCCACTTGAGAGAAATGAATGTTTTTATGTAACCGCGTCATAATTCAGCGGCTTACAGCGCTGCATCACGCGCCCTAAATTCTGCTAATAGTCTCCAAGGAGTAATGGCTGACTTAATCGCGACTGTGGTTGCTAAGCGACCAGTCGGAAGAACACACCGTGATTTATTGCTTAATGTGATTTAATTTCTATTTATTTATGCAGTACACCAGTCTTTGCAAGTTCTGTGTGCCAGAATCAACAGCAGCGCCCACAGTATTACCGAGTACTTGAGCGTTGAGAATTTAAGGAAAATTAATTTGCCATGACCTACCAACGAAATTAATCAACAAAAGATAAAGAAGAGTTGAAAGTAAAGAGGTGTCCACATCCCTCCACAGCAAATCGGGGGCAGAATATGAATTATAGGTTATCAGTACAGGGTACTGAGATAAAAGATAAATACGATATTAAATAGACGATTGGGACCTAAAGTGCGAGAAATAGAATATTGAACAGCGTTTTTAAGTAGTAAACTAGAAATAGGGTTCGCTATAATGTATCTAATAAAATGAATAAAAATATCCCACAAAGACTGGTATTAAATAAACTAATTGCCTATTTTTAATAAAACACAAGATGAAAAAGTGTATACCTGAATACCGTTTCAATCTAATTACTTTGAAACAATGTTTACTAAAATATTTCTCTACAACGTCTGTGCAATGTCTCCTTTAGACTTTGTATTGTATTTTCAATTTGCGAGAGTACTCTATAATGTCTATAACAGGGAAATAACAAAGGCTTGCAATTTATTTACCTCTTTGCTACTGTTGCACGGAGTATGTCACATATTTATAAAACTAGTCAAAGTGATACCGTGTAAAAAACAAATCTTTCCACTCAGTACCAATAAATTTTCTTTTGTAATATAACAAAAATACAACTTTAAAAATGTTTATTTGTATCTCCAGGGCAATATTGAAATCTGTTGATTAGTCTTTGAACGATCTGCTCGATAAATCGTTACTTGAAGTTAGTTTCATCATCATCATCACTAGCCAATACACCTCCCAGTTCAAGGTACAGGCCTCCTTTATAACTAATAAGGGTTAAGCTTTAGTCTTTCATGCGAAGTTAAGCTCATGCTTAAAAAGTAACAAATGTTTTTAAATCGTCTATTAAGCGTATAAAATTGCACTGAATACTAATTTCAAAACCGCTAAATACCCATAAATACCGCATAGAAAAAGCCACGTATAACTTTGACAGATAAATTTCCCCAACAGCCTTTTAATACATTCCGCATATTAATTCAATAATGGGCACACATTGTTCCAAGCGAGGTGAGAGCATTACGAGATAATATCACATAGTGCTAGTTAAAACTGTTTAAAGTAGAAAGTTAAATTTGAATTTTGCCGGCCACACGGCGCTGGCCACGGAGGGGTGGGTAGCGGGGTTCGGGGGCGGAAGGAGGGGGGGGGGTTTGAATGCAATTTTGAAAATGGTAAATTAGCAACTGCTAGTGTCCATTGTAAGTGAGTTTGACGTAGCTGCGGAGTACAGTGGAGCCATGTTCAGTAGTGTGGATGCCTGGCTAAAGGGAGTTATGGGAAATTTCGCCTATTAATTTTGCGATCAAATTCATGCACAACTAATGTTACTTTTTGGTTTAAAATCGACATAAAATAATGGCGCTACGCTTAAAAATTGGAGGAAAAGTAAGTAGTGGTGCCATTATCATGACATACTTGTGCATCAAAAATGTATAAATCAAATTTTTAATCATCATTACTAAGCGAGGTTTTAGACAATTTATTTTCCTACTAAGGACGCAACTCTGATACTGCAGTTGGTGTAAGTTTTAATGAGTTCATTTTAAATTTGCATTCAAAGATTGCAATTCAAGAAATTGTCAGGTAACATTGATAGAACTTCGTATCGTATTGATTCAGTAATCATTTTTTTCTTTAAATAATAAAAACTTCCTGGGAAGGAAATCGTAATTACTAGAGAAAAGCTCTTTTGACTAAAAAGGCTTGCACTAGCCAATGAAAAAGAAATAGAAATGTATAAAAAATTATTTAATGCGACACAAAACCCAATTTTTGAAACAGCATATACTTCAAAATGAGAAAACAAAAGCACACACGAGGAACACGTACGGCAGTAAAAACGAAGTTACATTTATTATCATGTTACTGTTTCGGAGTGATCTGTGTGCGAAGTGGTTAAATTAATTTATCATACAAAGGGGCGTGGCCTCCCCCCGCGCCCCGCACCGTGTGACGTCACCCCCCTTCCCCCATAGCACAGTAGCGGCAACTTTTAACAACACAACCAGTATTAATGAATTATCTGTTTGGACTTTCGCACAGGTAAATTTATGTGCACATGTTGCGAATAAATTGTGCAATTAGATATTTTGTGTGCAGCCGATTTTATCTGTGCTAATAATTTATCACGCTGTCGTTTTATTTTTAGTTTCACTGTCACATGAATTTATTAACTGCAGTTCGGGTAACTGAATAGTTTGTGAAAATGCGTGCTTATTTTCGTATCAAAAGCTTTAACCACCAGTGGAAATAACATGTTATTGCTAGCGCTGAACTGCATCGTTAACTACGTGGTATAGGTGTGTAGTTTTCGCTCATCTGAAATCTGGATATGACTCCCTAATCAAGCAATATTAGTTTTTTTTATTCAAAATCACAGTAGCGACAAAGTGTCCAAATGAGTACTAGACATATGATAATAAGACGCCTCATTTGCACGATCTTGAAGTAAATGCGAAAATTATAGTCTTCGGTCATGTAATTAAGAAATGTGAGTAAAAGTTATTGAAACTCTTGAAAATTGACTCACAACTCACAAGTCACAACTAACTATATTACCCAATGCATCTAGTAACAGAGTGTATGTTTAATTTCTAAATTAATTACTTTCATTTACCTTAAGACCTTTAACTCAACCTAAGTTCTAGTAAATGATATTACTAAATGTAATTACTCGGTTTTAGTAGACAGAGACGTGGCCCCATTACCTGTCTACGCATTATTTCGGCGCCAATAAATTACCCCAAGTCTGGGACCTGTATCGCGCTAGGTTAGACCCTTAATTTCCAATTTGGCACACGCCAGGTGACCTGAACCAATGGGTCCAAAATTGCGGAGTTATGGCTCGTAATTTCACGTATGTTGAAGTTATCACAATGGTGTGAGCAGACGCGAAATTGGATGGAAATACGGCCGGAACGAAGTGCTCAAAGTGGGTTCAATTTGAATTACGAACAGGTCTGTGACGTATTTATGGGTGATACTGATAGTAATAAAATGATTCAGAAGTTAATTGGAACTTAAGGTGGTTCTGAAGGGACAGTGGGAATCTTTAAGCTTGAGAAACGTGAGACATTAAGGAAAAAGAAAAAATAAGAATTACCAATGTGTATTGAAAAATATTATGTGCAACTAATATAAGCATTTTTAAATATGGAATTCAATGTGATTGATCACATCCTAAAAAAACACGCATTTCCCTAGTAATACATTGTATGAATCAACGTTATCTCGCTTCTAAAGTAGTGTCATAAATTCACTCACAGTTCGAATCTGTGCCGCCGACTAAACCTTGACATTTTCATCGGCTCCATTTTTTACAATTTAAACTCAATCTTCGCTCTACCTTCGTCAAATTTAAGCCTTGTTTAACACCCCTATTACCCTATGTATATTTCGCACCCCTAAACCCTTAATTTCCAATTTTCCACGCGCGTAGTCGGCGCGTCCGCTCCGAGAGTAGAGTTATGGTCGACCATAAATCTATTGCGCGGGAACCGAACCCCGGCCGTCGGGATGAATGATCAGCGGAATTAGAGCTATTCACTGCGCCTGTCGCCCGGGCTCTATGACGTATTGTGGGAATGTACGCGTCGCTTTTGTTTTATGTGGGGCTTTGCAGGTAAGGATTTATCGGGAAAGATAAAATCTAGTGCTTTATATTAATTTGAGGATAGAAATTTTATAGGTGATTTGCTTATCGAGTATTTCTTCTCAAGTTGCGATAGTACATATATGTACGATAGTAGATATATTAATGTATTGTCAAATGTAAACTGATGATTTTATTTACCTGTCATAACGTTAAAGTGTGCCATTCAAGATTATTAAAAACTTGAGGGTTTTATATATTTTCGGGGTGAGATAAAAGGCTACATGTCCTAAACATATTTAATTTTCATAATATAAACATTGATTCCCAAGGAGGGTTGGCGTCAGGCAGGCGGCCGGCCGTAAAACATCTGCCAAAACTCTTATGCACCATGTTTTGTCCTTCCACACAGAAAGGAAGGACAAAACATGCTGCGCCGACCCCAAACAAGAATTGGGATCAGGGCAGGAGAATGATATAAACATTGATGCCGCATGGGACTACGAATATTTCCCTGAGGGGAGCTTTTATTAGTATAACGAAGTTAATAAGTGAAGTTATCTAAAAGCCGGCACAGCGGCCACCGCCCCCATTAACTTCTAAACTAGTAGAAACATTAAAATTAACTTACAGAAGTGAACACGACTCTTCTCTTCAAGATTAATTAGCCCTCTTAACCTGCTCATTATAACTTGTAAAGATGTTAAAGCAATTTATATTTAATGGAAACCTCGCAACGAGACCTACCTGTTCGCCAGACTGAAACTCTCACGTTTTAATTAAGAAACTATTTTTAATAAACAATAATACTTTATCTGGGCTAAGTGTTGGCGAAAGCACCTCAACTTCACGAACATTGCTTAAGTAAAAAACTTATATTTTCACGGATTATTGCGTTCAACAAAGCCGCTTTGAAAACCTTTTAAAAGGAAAATATCAAATATATAAAGTTTTTCGCCTTACGTTTTCTTTTGATTCGTGTTTTTCTTTGAGTCTCGGCGTATTTTTAAGTTATCGCTATTTTCCGGTATTATTTGTATTGGAAGAGAAATTTCATTGTGTGTTACATTTTGGGGATTATGCGATTGATAGATTTGGAGTTGTTCCAACTAGTAAACTGCTAGTTTTAGTTTTGCCGGTTATTATAAAATGTATATAAAGATTTTGTTATGCCAGAAAACTGGTTTCGTTTGTAATATTTATTGAATTTTTACATGTAGCATATTTTAGTTCATTACAATTTTGAAAAATAATATTGACGACTAAAATATTTTAGAATTATTAGAGAAATGTAGCATTATGTTAAGAAGACTTGTTGCATTTTAACGGCTATGGATGTGCTATCGATTTCGATTAACAACATTGACGTGTAAGTATTCGTAACTTTTATCTGGAGTAGAACGCGTGCAATATAACAACATAATTTTAACTTAAAATTCAGATAACAAAAGTATTACTCCCATAATTCATAATCATTACTTTTAACAATAGCTACGCACATAGTACCGACAAGAATGTTACTTATAAGTCAAGTCAGATAATTGAACTCTAGGACCTAAAAATTCCAAAATAAATATTTTTGAATTTCGAAATAGACGTTTCAACACAAAAATTTAATTCACATACTATCCATCCTATTACATGCTTCATAGATTAAGACGTAAATTCACAGACACAACTATCATATCTGACGATTGAACTAATTCTCTCGCGCTCAGCAACAACACGAACTTTGATTGTCTGACAGTAGATAACGGGTAGTGCACAATTTCCCGAGATATCTCCGACGATATTGCACAAGTGGTTGGCATCGGGCGGCTGGCGAGCTTATTGGCAGGATAACTTAACGCTAGGGACGTGCAATACTCACCATTTTGGATTTATAGTTCTTATTAATGAAGGTGGTAAGTCACTGGTAATTAGAATATGTGTGTGTGTGTTGTTTAGAACTGTTCAAAGTAATCTATAATAATCATAAGATGCTAACGATAAGACCGCCTGTTATAGCTATATATTTTTGTTATTAATTATTGTCGAAGTTGTTTACTCCAATTAGTTTTTAAGGTTATATGTGTATTAAATTAAATTAAGTATCTATATAGTGCACAATAAAGTATATTAAATAAATAAAGATGAAAATTATACAAGATTGTATGTATGTCCTGTAGAATTTCTTTATACTTTATTTCCAATAAAGCGCTTTGAATGTCTCAGGGGGAGGCCTATGTCCAGCAGTGGACGTCCTTTGGCTGATGATGATGATGATAAAACAAAGCTTGTTTTTTGACAATTGAAACTTATTTATAATATTATTTATTATTTTGCTCTGATTTCCGTACAGTATATATATTTTCCAGTTCAATAATACGGCCAAAAGAACAATAACGTCAAGTAGAATTCAAAAAATATTCACCTTTAAAACTTAAATTAATTAAAGCTCTAACTAATAAAATCTGCAAGCAGTGATGGCCTTGAGGTTTGGGCGCGCGGTCGAGAATCTCGGCGGTCGCGGGTTCGAACCCCAGGCACACACCTCTGACTTTTCGAAGTTATGTGTGTATTCACATTGAATTATCACTTGCTTTAACGGTGAAGGAAAACATCGTGATGAAACCTGCACACTTGAGAGTTCTTAGGAATTTCTTAGGTGTGTAGTCCGCCAACCCGCACTAGGCCAGCGTGGCGGACTATGGCCTAAACCCTCTCAATGGTAGAGGAGACCCGTGCTCAGCAGTGGGCGTATATGGGTTGAGGAAGAAGAAGAAGAATAAAATCTGCTATTGAAACATCAGATATAAATTACAAACAGATTCTGTGAACATCCGTGCTCTATTTCCGCGAAATGGGTTACATTTAACTACGTAGAGCTTTTAGTGATGGTAGAGTCGTGACTCGCCGTCTCTACCAGCGGGATGCAAAGGCTATTGTTGTTGCTTGCAGATTGGCTCGCATGAATAAATAGTAGAGCGGTTCCTTTCGCTACATTCACTCTATCTCAGATCCATCGTTACTTACAATGATTGTGTTCACGAAGAACGCTTGTTTTACTGTTCAACATTTTTATTCCTTGAGGAGCGCTCCGGCGAGACAGATTTATTTCGACAACGCTACGGAATAAACGAGTCATTAGTTTGAATAGTGAAATCTGGGAGCGTGTTGGTTTAATTTGGGCTTTGGGAAATATTAATTATATATATGCTCTATCACCTGCCTTTAAGGGAAGGTATACGTACATATGTATGTGTTTCTATTACCAGGTTAGACTATATTTTAAATTGCACGCTGTATAAAGTAAGCCTACAGCCTATTTTCAGCTGCATTTCCATATCTATTCTTCTCTTCTTCAACAACCCATATACGCCCACTGCTGAGCACGGGTCTCCTCTACCATTGAGAGGGTTTAGGCCATAGTCCACCACGCTGGCCTTGTGCGGGTTGGCGGACTACACACACATAAGAAATTCCTAAGAACTTTTTAGATGTGCAGGTTTTATCACGATGTTTTCCTTCACCGTTAAAGCAAGTGATAATTCAATGTGAATACACACATAACTTCGAAAAGTTAGAGGTGTGTGCCTGGGGTTCGAACCCGCGACCGTCAAGATTCTCGACCGCGCGCCTAAACCTCGAAGCCATCACTGCTGGTGTAGGGGTATCATGCAAGATTCCCATATCTATTACCAATACTGAATCTTCACAAAGAAAAAAAAGACTATACCACATTTTGTGTATACGCTAGCTATTTCTTGGCTGTGACGTAATATTTCAGCTGACTACTATTGTATCTGTAAACCAATAATAATAGGTGTAAATAATGCATCCGTCCGTAAAAGTACGTACAAACGGATAGAAATCTGAGGCTGAACGCAAAGTGGCACAATGTGAGTTATTTGTTTTGCAGACAAATTCCTTTCAGAGACGGAGGCGTGGTGTGTCGCGGGTCGGGTCGCCGGCATTACTACAAACGGCAAGCAAATCCTACGCGCATATTTGTTACACAGTGTAGTGGGCGACAGTAGGTTAAATAATCTTTAGGGCAATACATACTAATGCAGTTGGAAAACAGGATTATTGATCATTCCTTATTATGGTGATATAATTACGCACTTGTTGCACCTTATTTATTATTTTTTTATGTACAGAAAGTGGCAACAACAATAGACCTTCAATAATAGACTATTGAATTCTATAGAATGGTAGACCATACAATGTTATTTTAATAAGTGCTCTCTGATTACGTGTCACCATACTTATCATAATGAATCTGCTGAGCATGGACCTTCTGTAAAACTGAGAGGGGATTAAGACTTTAGGCTTTATTAGGCCTTAGTTCACCACGCTAGCACGAACTACACACTTAAGAAACTTCTAACACACAATTAGATTTCTAGCAGTCTCTCGCTGAACGAAACTCTTTGCACCACGTCCATATTTTTGTGAGACCGCGTCCGCCTCTGAAAAGGGTGCCCGTTAATACTGCACTTTAAGGGGACTATAGCGTAACTCACCCACACAAACTTATTGAAAAATATGTTTTCAGTAGATCCAGCTGTTTTTTAAAGGCCCATTACATCACCAAATTTCCGCCTATAATTAATTTCAGTCGGTCATTAATGCTTTTCATTTGCGTTGCAAAGTTTTGAAGGCGGACGAAAAAATTTGAAGTGGAAAAGAATTACTGACATTAATGAAGATTTAACAATTGAATAAAATAGAAACCTCATTTCATTCGTCGTCATTAAGGCCTTCAGATGGCACGAGTCACGACACAGTAGTCGATTATCGATCTCTATGAAAAACAATACTCCCTCCTTCCACCGACTTGACTTACTGAGCTAACATTATATATAGTTCGCAAGAGGCGCGAGAGGCGGTCGCGAGCCGCCGCCCGGGGCGCGCGCCCATGTGTCGTCATATTTCATCCTTTATGAACCGCCGGAGGGACGCGGCAAACGCCTCTTTCGGACGACTTGCCTGTCTTCCCACTCCGTTTTGTACTTCTTCAAATATAGACCAAAGGTAACTTTCACTCTTTGTGTAATTTTCACTGAGTAATTTTAAGCTGAATACGTTTGTTTGAATCTTAAAGCGGTTTGTGTTGTGTTCTTTTGTTGGGAGTCTTTGATCTTTTGATGTTGACCTTTCGTATACACATAAACAGACACAATAGAATGTGACTGACGTTGGATATATAGAATCCGATGGCATAGATGTAGTTCTACACCCACATTTTGTTTGCGCGTATCCATTTTTAGATCCAGTTTCCAGATTTAGGTCATTGTATTCACGTCTCTTGACTTGCGACTAAAAATACGTATCGTGAATAATGGGAAACGACTTTATTATAATATCATTTGTATATAGCAAGTGTTACCTTCCATCCATTCGAGTAAGTAGGATTTCTATGTTTGGAATAAAACCATACCTCTCGTAATCGTTTCACGGTACAGTACCCCAGAGTGAAATATAAGTAGACGATGTAATCAGACAAAGATAATGATGAAATAATGTACTCACCTTTGTTCGAGGGCAATGCCCCGCAGTCTGAGCAATAAATCGGCCCACGCTGCCTCACCAACATAACCAATTAAACATAAAAGCTTAATTAAAGCCTCCGTAAGAAAGCCTCGGCCCAACAAATTGTTGGGTCCGTTTCGCGAAATTAATTAATTAATTCAACCCTCTATTGCAACGTTTTTATCTGTAATATTTTTTACGAATTTGATTCGCTTGCGAAGAGCCAGGTGTGAGGCTTACAATCCTGTTAATTAATTAGCTAGTTAATTATATTTTTGCGAGGCTTTTTGTGTTTTATGAAAGCCTGGATATTAATTATGGGATAGCGTCGAATCATGACTCGTTCAAAAACATTTTAATGGAAATACATTTTTTGATTGAGATTTCAGGTTAGGGGTCTTTATTTGAGGGTGGTGGCTTGATTAATCAAGTGATACTGTCAAAAAACTTGTTAGTGCGTTAATTACTTTTCTAAACCGACTAAGGGTATCCTTGTACGTTAAATAGGCTACATAACAAGTCCAATCTGATAGGAGATATTATTAACGTGAGTAAAAATATATTTTTGGAACAGTGACTTGGTATAAATTGAAGAATGTCGCTAGATGTAGGCCGCTTCTTGTGGGTTGATCTCAGAGTCCTAAAGGAAGGCTAACGCCCGCCATTTAATGTATTTTTAGTTATAAACATGATGATATTTTTTTACTCGTAGACGTGACTGTATCGAGGTCTACATAGAAGAGATAATTGGCAGTTTCTCAATAATTCGTTGTAGAGGTATAATCAGGTTTGTATGCATTCACTTTGTCGTATTAGTATATTTAAAGAACTTGCAGAAAAGAAGAAAGAAAAGTGTAAGGAATTCGATAAAATTAAAAACGGGTCTCATAAACTTCTGCTTGATTTCAGTTTTAAGTGGGTAAGTGGTACATCTAATGTGAAGTCTCTCTATATTGTTTCGAAAAAGAAATGACTCTAGAAGTGGCCATAGAGCACATTTGTACGAACATATTGATTTGGTAATTTTAAACGTAATAGCCCACTTGATTGAAAGCAATCACCCAAGTCTATTTTAGGCCTACGAAAATAACCTCCTTTGAAAAATGCAGAGAAAATAAGAGCGGATAAAAGGACCACTGGCCCTTCAGAAATCACTTACCGAACAAAACTCAATATTAATCTCTTAACTGGCCCTAATATTTTACTTGTATTACTCAAATTCGAGGGGCATTTATTTGCAGAACGTAAAACGAGTACCTGCGGGTACAAAGCTTTATATCAGGCGGATCCTTCGGCCCTCAGACCCTCGTAAAATAAATCTCGAAGTATTTCATACAAAAATATGCGCTCTCTGATTGATTGCGAGCAATTTGTTTAGTTTGTTTATGGGTAAAGATAATGGAGAGTAGACCTGATGTCCATCAGTAAATGTGCTTGTGATGCGGCAAATGGGATTTTAGTACCCTTTTTACTTCACCTGCGATTGGAGATATTTGTTACGAGAAGCTGAACTATTTATTATATTATTTTTGTTTCGTTTGTATATCATTATGGGAATACTGATCGACTGATTGCATATTTCACGGCTTTCATGATCTCGGTAAGATTTTTATATGGGTAAATGCATTGATATCCAAATGGAGATATTTCTAAGAAGTCGATACAGCTATGCCTCTCTATTGCAATGAACTTCAGAACAAAATGTATAAATATGCCTTTTTTAAAGTCAGTTGTGTGTGGGCTATGAGCATTAACTATAATACATAACATTTCACCTTGTAAAGAAAGTAAAGAATAGGATAAATATTTAAGCGTAAGATCGCAACCGGGACCTCTCGACTGTCCAAATTGTCATACTAAATTCGTCACTGATAAAAAATCTCTATAAATTTCAGTGTAAACAAGACAATTCAATATGAATTCCGCTCTATACGCCCTGTATAATGAGGCGACGAAACAAGTTAGCACATGTACAACGATAAGTGGTATCTGTGCGCACAATCCCGGCATTATTTAAAGCGGGAGCGCCGCCGTGTTTTATCGCAGGAGCCGAACGAGAGCGGAAACTGCCGAATATAAACGAAGGGGGTCTTATTATCTTTGCTCAATTTTGAGAGATTTGTGTGTTCGTTTGTGTGTTGTGTTTTAAACGTCGAGTAAACTTGATATTTGACATACTCATCAAGGACCAATGAAAATTAAAAAATAAATCATAAATAAATAAAAATACATTTTTTTAGTAAATCAAACTAAAAAAAGAAATAAATTTGATTTAAGAATAGGATAAACAGATACATATACATTTTTATTATAATAGAC
Source organism: Cephonodes hylas (assembly GCA_030295005.1). Taxonomy (NCBI): domain Eukaryota; kingdom Metazoa; phylum Arthropoda; class Insecta; order Lepidoptera; family Sphingidae; genus Cephonodes; species Cephonodes hylas. Next base: position 11,116,271 of record AP025380.1, on the reverse strand, counting down.
GTGTATATCAATCAAGTAATGACGGCAGTTTCATTTAAAATTTAGGGGCTTTTTCTTCGTATTTGATTTCAAGCCCTACGTAAAAGAACCAGAACTTCAAAAAACCTATCTTGATTTTTTCAGGAACCGACCCCGGAATTCGATCACCTACGTCTTAAAGCAACAGTAAACAAGCTACATTATTATTTAACTCTTAACTCCGGCGGATATTAGAAAACCGAGCTTGTTAGCTCGCACAATAAATTAGTAACGAGAGACTATAATATTCCTCTGGCGAGATTTATGTGATATTTAACAATAAGTTAACTCTCGTCCAAATTTCGACAGCACAGAGCATAATATATACTTAAGACAAGTTATAATCTAATTCGAGTTGAGAACTACGCAATTTGTGCTCAGACGCTCGGGAATTCGTAACACCTGTCTGTATACTGGTCGATTTTGGCCTAAATATTTGGATACAAAGTGATTACATATAGCCTTTTTTGTATCTTAATAACACTTTGGGCTTGGTTCTCATTTATCTAGTTTTACGAATAACGTTATGCGAAAACAAATTATGAAATATCGCAATGCTGGTATAGCAAATGGTTTGTAAGCATTGAATGTTAGCGTCAAGGATTTATTTTAGTTTTTCTCGATAGCAAGATGCAAGGATGACAGCGTAAAAAAAATTGAAAGTCCCAGGGTCGAAATGAAAAAGGAGTGACGTGGAAATTATAAAACTTATTCCAATTACGCCCGCGTGGAAGATCAAACGTGATTGATATTACTATTTATAATTTAGGTCCCAGGGCTTCACTTAGAGAAAAATTTAAGGCAATAAATATTCTTACTATCACTTGTCAGTTTATATACGAAAATTTACTGTTCGAAAAAATCTTGACAAACTAAAAAAAAATTTAATGTACATAATAAAAATACTAGGAATGTAAATGATAATGATGGTGATTTATTTCTAAAAACAAATTTTTGGTTATAGCCGTTTTGATATAAAATAGGTGTAATCTGTTTTTGGTAATAAATAAATAAAATAAAACAAGACTTTTCACCTCTAACATTTTTCACCCCAAATACTACAACCACACAAACATCACAAATTTATCCGGCCAAAACCGAAGGTATCTACAGTTGTGAAGACGCAATCAGCACATGCGGCGTCCGACCGTCCGTTCCGGAGGACGCTACCGGAGTTCCGGTCTTAGGCCGGAACAGACCCTCGTTACCGGCGCACGCAACCCTCGTACATGCGGCTCTGAACCATCATCATTATGTGAGGACACGACACATGCCGAGTAACTACTGAAACTTTGGAAAATCTTAACTCAATATTTTAGGAAGGTCGTTGAATAATATAATTAACATACATAACCTCCCTAAGCTTAAGCTAAGGCATAAGCCTTTATTCCCTGATAGGGTAGGCAGAGTTGCATTATGTACCCACATTTTGCCAACATATCCATCAACTTTCAGCAGTGTTCGGCGATAGGTAAAACATTAAAATCATCTAATGTTGACTTATCAAATAAAAATGCAAGTTTTTATTCTATTGCATAAATAATTTCAGCTCATACTGAAACGTCATTTCATCACCCCCTTTAAAGTAATTAAAACAGCAACAATTTAAGTACATATTTTTGTAGTTACAAGATTTTCACGACAAGCTCATCAGACATTCTAATAGCTAAAATCTTATTAAGCCGATAAGAAGCCATTGATGTTTGTCGCAAGGGTCGGGGGAGGTAGGGGTGTGTCGGTGTTCGATACTCGTGATGTATGAGAATTTGGCAGCGGGCCACCGCGATATGGAAACGGGCTGGCTTACGTCCAATACTACTGCCCTAGAGACACTCTTCGAGTATGTTAGGGACAGTATGACGACTGTGTTAAATGTAAATTAATACACCTATGAGTTAAATACATATATTGCTCTGATCCTACAATCTTAGAAATACCCACAATCTTGTATCTTGTAACACAAGATACATTAAGATACTTGTGTCGTGGGTATTAGGAAAAACGAGAGACTTTCCGTTCTAATAGATACTCAGTTTTGAAACAAACATTTTTACAATTGGATAAAACACCGGAAAAACTTAAACTCAATAAGATAACAAAATCAAGATTTTAAGAATCACATCAAATAATGTCACAATCACATTTATTTAGATTTCAATGCAAGAAACCCATCAATTCACAAATACCCTGAGCAATTCAATTTATAATGCACTTATGTACGTGACTCAAACTTAGTTCAAGACTTCCAAGTCACTCCAGACCAAAATAAATGTTTGTTTGATCACAAATTATAATTATTTGTACCGGGTCTAGGTGTATTCATACCGAAAAGTTAACATTTTAAATAACCAAACATGCCTTACTATTCTCCGCACACATTATCTGAGACCGACATTAGTTAGAGCCGTCGTTACCCTCCAACACACGTACCCGTGACATTCTCCGACCTTAACATATTAAACGCTGTTTTCTACCTATTTTGACATCGCTTTATCATCACTGTCAATTTCGCAGATGTTCTTTGTATGAAGAAAACAAATGTGTGTCAAAGTATGTCGGAATCTAAAGGGTTACTTAGACCCGAAATCGTTTGATTGTTCAACCAGGAATATAATGTTTGAAATGTTACATAGGTCAAATATAATGTGTATTGAAGACGAGTAATTACCATTCTTGCTTTACATACATAGAGAGGAATTGAACACACTTATGAAGGCAATTTAAATTATTATCCTATTTGCCATTAACCGACAGCCCCGTGGCGCAGTTGGCTAGACACCAGCTTGCGAAACGAGGGGCCGCGGGTTCGATCCCCGCACCGAGACAAATGTTTGTGTGATCCACAAACATTTGTTTCGGGTCTGGGTGTTTGTGAGACCGAAAAGTCTCTCGTAGTTTCTGATACCCACGACACAAGACTAGTATCTTAGTGTGGGGTCAGGACTATGTATGTGACTGTTGGGTGTATTTATTATTTATTTAAAGAAAAAACCTATCTAGGAGTAGGTACATGTAGAATTCTTTCACTAGCACAAAGCAATATTTTTTATTGTTTTTGTGTTAAATTAAAAAAAAAGGACAACATATAAAGATTATTGTAGCGCGACGATTTCACCCGCATATATTTTATTTATCACATTTCAGTGCCAGTTATTTACCTTATTAAAATTACAATATACAATAAGGATAGTCTCATTATAACATGATAATCTTATAACGTAACTTCAGCCTAAGAATAAGCAAAAATCAGATGTTTATTCTGGCTTATTATTCATATTACGATCGAAACCAGATCAAAATAGAACGAATTTTATTAAACAACATTGTGTGTAGCAAAGCGAAAAAACAATAAAGCAATGATTTGCCAAAGATTTCATAAAATGATTAGATTCAAATCAAATTATTATCGCTCCTAGTTCGTTATTCCAAAGGTAAGTTTATGGAAATAATATGTTTATTGTTTACAAGAGGGCGCAATAAATTACCAATTTATCGTGATACGAATTAAATTAGATTCTCGTTGTGATTATATAAAAATGGGTCAAATACGAAACGAATCAAAATACTCAATGTTCCGTACAAAAGTATAAATATTTCTATATTTAACCAGTTTGAAAATAAAACGAATTCTAATGTTTCAAGTCGAACAGGACCAGTAATATTGTCCAATATTTATAATTGAATCGGCCTGATAAAGATTATTAATTTATTAAAGGATACTCACACTGTTTGCATGGTAAAGTTGGTTTAAATTCCTGACCAAAAAGGCATTAGTGAAATTAAATCTCACCAGTTAAATTTTGCATTGATTGATCCTCGATAAAACTGCAGATTTGTAAAATTCTTTATGAATGCTGAAAATGTCGCAGATATTATAAAATCGTCCACCTCATTCAGAATGAATAACGTTTGATTCTGCTAAATGTAGAGTTTTGTGAAACTTCTTTTTGTCCGTGAAAATTGAGGCTTTAATCCAACAGGCTGGTCTAGTGCAGGTTGGGAAGTCTAAAACCGTGTAGTCATGCGCTTAAGAATTTCCTAAGGATTTACAAGGGTGCAGGTTTCCTCACAATCTTTTTAATGTAATAATTTTGATTATATTATTATTAATCACTGATATCAAATGAAAATTACACTATTCAAACCACACTTCCTAAAATCCCAATGGCAAATTATAGTAATATTAAAATGGCAATTAAATGCATGCCAACAATGGAATGGCAGAGACGTGGTTCGTAATTGAAGCCTGAATTGCCATAATTTCGATTGTCGATTACGCTCCAAGCCATGTGATACATATTGCCATCAATCCGTTTGACAAAGCTATTTCCTGATGCGGCACGATACAGATGATACACTGCACGCAATAACTGCTAAAGGCCATTAATGGCGATTCCGATACAAATCGCTTCTCATTTGTGATATTGTCGGGTACTCTAACGTACTCGTAATGTATTGGAATGAGTGTTTGGTGTTTGTTATATAAAGATTATGAATTAATATTGCTCAAAATCACCTGAATAAATGTAGTTTAAAAATTAAGTTTTTGTTAAAGAAGAAAACGAATTCTTCTCAAATGAACAAAAAAGAACTTTATGATATTATTATTCACAGTAAATATGTATATAAAAAAATATATGGTGTATTCAGAAACATTGGCGTGAACGACCAACAAAATTAACTTAATAATATTTATAATGCAAACGGTTGGATTTCGCGTCACCTAGGTGCTATTTTACGAAAAAATATAGTGCTTTTTTCACGTTACTTCAACTCAAAAAACACCCTACCCCGTTAGGTGCTTAAAGCTATAAAGCGTAAAAGAAAAGCTGAGTTACATTCATATTATTATCGCATCGCAATACAATTATCTGAAGATCCTATAACACTTTATCTTTGCAACAAACAATATTAGATAACAGGCGAGATATATTTCAACGGCCGCACGATAAAAGTAACTCGATCCCAGCTATTATTTAAAGGCATCCGAAGTGTTTTGACAGGAAAAATCCGACGCCCGTAAATCTGGGCAGCTCGGTCCCACGAGCGACGTTCCACCATTAAAACGATCCCGTAGCGTAGAGTTTTTGTCAACCGAGCATCGAACCCCGAAACATCGAATTAACTGTTCCGTCCGCGCATGAGGTATGACCCCCTAGGGACCTACCCAACTTTGGAGCGCGAAATATCATATCAATTTTGCTTTATAAAAATATGATATTTAAAATATACCCGAGGTTGGATTTTATATTGAATTTATAGGATTAATTTTTATAACTTTGGAAACATAATTAGCGGCGAGGGAATAATAATACTTGATTTATTAATTTATTACATTGTGTTTATTTTATTTTTTACATTTTTAAATATAAAGTTTTATAAAAAAAATACATTTAAAAATATAAAAAATAAACCCGCAGTTGGCGGGGTCTACGACCCAAGCCACCGGTGGTTAGGATCTAAGAGTTAGAAACCGTCTCACGATACGTGCCGTGTCTAATAACACTGCTTTTTGTATCTGGGTTTTGACCCAACAACCGATTGAGAGCCGCCGAAGATGTTGGTCGAGGCTCTTTGGTATCAGCCCATTGGCAGTAACGACTATCGGAACAATGACGGTTGAGTCAACATCCCACATATCAGTAACCTTGTGCGCCAAATCTACATAAATATTTAGACATCTTGTCTTTTTCGGCTTTCATAAGGTTATTATCATGTGGGATAGTAACATCAACGAACATTGCCCGGCGTGCCAGTCGATCCACTACCACAATATCAGGCTTATTTGCAACAATAGTCCTGTCTGTGATAATAGATCGATCCCAATACAGCGTTGCATGACTATTTTCGAGAACCGGTTGCGGGACATATTGATAATATGGCATTTCTTCAGTCACAAGGTGATATCGAAGAGCAAGTTGTTGATGTATGATCTTGGCTACTAGATTGTGTCTATGCAAGCACTCGCCGTTAGCAAGATACGAACAACCCGAAATCACATGCCGGATTGATTGTCCGGGACGGTGGCATGCCCGACAAATGTCGACCGTACCGTCCTTTATGATGTATTTTCGATAGTTGTTCGTCTTGATAACTTCGTCCATAATCGCAAAGATAGAAACCCTCAGTTTCCCCAAAAAGGTTACCGAAAGGTAGCCAAGACACAGATGCGAGCTGATCCACATCGGGCCCGTTAAGAGCTCGATAGAACTGCCCGTGTAGCTCCTTGCTCTTCCATATCTTCCTGCGTTCCGAAACGCCCAGTACTATAGGTCTCCGCCAGTTCTCGTTCGCTAAGGAGAGTGGGGTGAATCCTTTATCCGTCATAACTACAACACCATGCATTGAGCATGCATTATTAATTTATTATCATTATGAACAAAAAATAAATGTTTAAATTATCACCGAATAATGACGTTTAGTGGAATTTTGTAATTTTATATTTTAATTTTTAAAGCAGGCAGCAGTTTGTTCCCATTTCGTTTTATATTTTGTACCGACTCTGCGAAGTAAAATCACGGCTCTTGATACAAACAGCTGGAAATTCTAAGTCACTTATTGCGCCCTTAGAGAGATAGATGTGAGATACTTTTTATAAGTTGTACTTAAAGAATCAAGTCTAATAGAACGGAAAAGATTAATATAGTTATATACTATATCAATTCATCCTTACAAGTATTGAAAACTGTGCGATTATCAAAAACTTAAATGCCAGTTATCGAAGCAAATAACGTAGCACTGCTCGTAGCATTAATCGTAGCAATGCTCGTAGGATTTATCGTAGCATGTTCTTTGATTTCATGATAGGGAACATTAGCACTTGTCGATATTATTTAAGTGGTTACGTTTAAAGCTAGATTTATTCGAAAAGGTATTTTCCCGAAAGCCATCAATCTGCGTTACAGCAGATGGATTCCGAGAGTGGCGCCCCCCTGAGATTTGGGCAAATTATTATTTAATTTTAAAATGGATTCCCTTGCTAGAATTGCATAAACAGAATTTTGTTAGAATATTTATTATATTGAATATTATTATTTGGCTTAACCTGCTGTTTAAATATGAAACAAATTATTGCATTTGTAAGCCTCAGTTTTTAAAGTCTATTATTTTACAAAAAGATTAATAAAATGTGGGTAAATTATGTTTTAAAAATGTATAAATACTGGCGGCACTGACAGATTGATTCATTCTTGATCCAACGACGGAATTGTACACAGCTGACGTTTGTTATATATTTGTTTAAAAGAGTATAAAGAGATTGGATAAAGGAATATAACAAGTTTGTGTTCTCATTATTGAAAGTGTGGCTTACACATTATAAAATTGTATTATAAGACGCTCTTTCGTCATCATTTTTTGTAAGATAAAAATATAATAGCTTATTTATGAATTCGGTCCTGGAAATGAGCCCCCGATTTTTGAATCGTTTAACCTACACTTACACATTACACGTGTTTCAGAAGTAGTGGTTAGAAATACTGTAATTGTAGAATTGAATTTCATTCTATCATTTTTTTAATTATAAAAATAAAAGTACTACCACCTACGTACTTAATTCAAAAATTGTCTCTTCATCACAATTCCTATACTCAACTCAAAACTCCAAAAGCCCACACACACAAACCCTCCAACAACCTCTACCTCAGCACTGCTCAGCCTTCTCAATAATTTTCAATCCCAACACGAATTGCGAATCACTCGCTCCGTGACGACATCCTTAGGGTCGGCCGGTGATTCAGTTACAAATTGTCTCGACCATGTCCATGCTGAAGACAATGGTATTGGAGGGGGGGTGACATGCGGAGGCGGGGAGGGGGGGGGATGTTGTAAGGACGTCACGTGCTCGTGTTGATAGAATTGGCTCGGGCACGTGACCGCACTGCACGATTACACCCGCACATATACGTGAGATGTGAATACACTGACGATCGGATCAGCGAGACAGCTCTCGGTACAGCCGTAAGGATAAATACAATGGAACGTTTATCGGTGTGTTAGTGATAAGTGCGCGGTGCGGCGGCGGGTTGAGGGGAGAAGCGATTTTTTCGAAGTAAATACTTCGAATTAGATTATACCCACCAAGGACGATGGACTTTAAACTTTAGAGCAATGGGACGTAATATTGTGATTATTTTGGGTATAGATAAATGATCATGTTTACATACAAGTTGAAAGCCCGTAATTTTGAGTTACAAAGAGTTGATTCATAACAATAAGCCAATCACAGATAGCCAGTGTGCACTACATCCTCAATTATTTCGGAATGAAACTTTAACTATAACGATACGTTTCATCCAGTGAGTGAGATCCCGTAGATTCAATATGTAGGTTACGAGATATCGAATCTAATAGCAACCAAACAATGGATGCAAAACCGTATTCGTTGTCACACAGAATTGCGTTCTTAAACCTTTGTGTAAAATCCCTTTACTATCGGATGCGTCATCACTTTTATATTCATAAAAATATGAGCGTAACCAAGACGACCTATTTCTAGAACAATCGACTGTGTATAATGATCTCTATCGGCCCACCTCAGTATTAAATACGCTCTCGGCTCTCTCACGTCCTCTTCCGCCCTCCGTCCGATTACATGGCTCTATGTTATTCCACGTACTAGGAATATAAACCCAGCCGTTACAAAAATACATACCGTTTACTCTACGGGTCGCGTCTGCACGCTCGGATTGTGCGAGAATAAAATGCTTAACTCGATTCAGCCTATTGGATTAGGGGTATGGTCAAGTTATTATCGGTTTAATGTTAGATTATGGTTTCGGCTTTTTTTGGGTTTTGTATAAATAGAGGTTTGGGATATTTGTTTAGATTTTCGTTCTGTTCAATATGTTTCAGATAAAAAAAGAAAGTTATTTATCGCTGTTAGGATATTTGCAACCTAAAAAATGATCAAGTTAAATCTCAATTATCCAAGAGCAGGTGAGATTGTTCTATCATAAATATACAGACATAAATAAAAAGTAACTTCTAATCATCTCTCGTCTTAAGAAAAAAAAAACGCAATATCCAGTTGAATATAAATAACCTACCATTAAATTATTCTTTATACACAAAATATAAAAAGTATCCTTACATAATTTATTAAGGAACACATAAAGTAAAGAAGGCAAGAGAAATGTTGCTCGGTAGTAAATATTTTCCTAATCCCCAACTTAGTAGAATATTCGTCATGCCTTGGCGATGTTAAAAACATAAAAAACCCACGCACTTGGCAGCCATGCCAAAGCAGTGCTATTAATCAAAGATTTTCTGCATTTATACAGAAAATAACGTGGAGTCGTAATTCTGTGTCCCATAAATTAAACGTTATGTTAATTGGACCCGCGTGTGTCGGAATAAAACTCTATGAATAATAATGTTAAACGTGTATTACTTTGAAATATATTTATAAATCAAACTATTAGTTATTACTTTGGTAATTATTACAAAATGTAGTGTAACATACTGAAACAAGTTTTGTTGATGTCATCTCTCACCAATCAACACAGCTATGACGGCTTATCCATTACCGATTAATTATCATCATCATCAAAAATTGTCATTTTTGCTGGAAATTGAAAACACTTTAAGAGCTAATCAGACTAATAATACACTTGTGTATTTAAAAAAAGTCATCATGTTCTTCATTCAATCATACAATTTAAGGCCTGTATCTAAAAATCCTTTTCAATCGTATAAATCTAGCTCAAACATTTTTAGATCCATACTTTGTAATGCAGAAAGACTACCTCAATACCTGTATTATCATCTTGTATCGGCAATAGGTACAGACTTAGAATTAAACTATACGAGTATTTGAATTCATTTCAAATAGAACATTGCCAGCGGTCTAAGTGTATTGCAGTAAGGTTCCTCAGACAATCGACAAGTGTGCTCACAACTTGCACTGAACTGGAACTCATTGGAGCGATATCTGCGCTAATGGCTCGGACGAATGTCTTCACGAATATCTTTGAGTACTCAATGCACCTTATATTGAGATATGGGTACCGTGTTCATTGATAATTACGATTTTGGTTCAACGAATTAGTTATACTCGTATTTACACCGAAGTCCTATAGCGCAGTCGACTAGACACCAGCTTTATAATAGGCAGCGAGTTTGATTTCCGCACTGAGACAATTATTATTGAGATGCACAAATTTTTGTTTTGTGTTTTTGAGGCCGAAAAGTTATTCATCTGATTCCCACGACACCATTTTCGTATCTTAGAGTGTTGTCAGGACTATGTATGTGACTTTCGGTTTTCTTTTTCAGTAGTTGCACTTATCTTGGCATTAAATACCACTGTAGTAAACTTACCGTTCGAGTCAAAAGAGTTCACATATATTACGGAATAAGATTGCGACAAACGATTGAGTTGTCGTTGGTTCCATTCCCAGATCAGACAAAGCGTATTCAATTTGCCATTACAAAATTTTTACAGCGCTCCCATATCACAAAGTCGCGAAATGTGCCTGTAAATTCCGTGTTTACGTCAAAATCACGGCAAAATATATAGCAATTTCGGTGGCAACACTAAATTAATATAATGGCTATAATATTTTTAAGAGTCCCTCCAGTACATGTAATGGCCCCTAACCCTTTCAGATTACATCAGACGGGGCAGTAAATGGCCCATTGAGTCTCACCACGCTGGTGCTCACATAATAATAATAACGGGGCGAGCTGCTCTCCAATTTTATGCCCTCTTTTATGGACATTATCATTTAATTATCACATTCTATTAATTTGAAAAGTTTAAGTAATTTCCTCAATTTATGTGCGCTCTCTTTCAGCCGAGATGTAATCTCGTGGTCGAGTCCGGAATGACAGGAACTTTCTTAGTTTTGTGTCGCGATGTCTGCCGCAATCTGTATAACTTTGGTAAGTATTTTATTTTGCTCTAAAATTATTATTAACAATGTAGTTGTGAAATATTGGCTGTCTTTGTCATTACCCTTAACCCATTAACGGTGCGATTTTCTTTATATCTAACATAAATGAAATTAGTATAAAAAAAATCACTAATGTAATAAATGTTTAACACGAATAAATTTATATTATTATATTATTAAAGCTCTTTTAACTAAATGAATGAAAAATTTCATAAAGTTGAGAAAACCATTTACTGTTATCACTGCCAAACAGAAGATAGCTAAAGTGCTAAGAAGAAAAATATAGTCTAGGCAACGTCACTTAAATTTTATTCTCTCTGCTCTCAGCTCTGAAAGAAAATATAAAACACGTAAGGTCCGCTCTACATACTGTTAAATATATAATTTTATTTAACATACTAAAATAAGATTAGATTAAGGAACTGTCAGATGACAGCACTAGTTAAATTTTATGTTATCTGTATTTTTTTATGTGTATCTTTCTCTCTTGTCTATTATTGTCTATTACTGTCTGTCAAAGAAAATAAAGTCAAGTTGTTGTGCATCAGAAATCTCAATTTCATTTTATATATCGTACGTTGAATCCGATATAAACGCAAGAATCCAATACATACCAATAAACATCGATATAGATCCATCTCTACGCATCACGTAGAGCCTTCAAAGATGTCTTAAAAGGATCCATGGAATTGGAAAACACGCGAGCATTAATAAAGATTGTATTTGTATCAGAGAGGGCCCGTAGTCCGTAATAAGAGTGGCGGGAGGAAATTAAAATTTTTGCATGACTCGGCAAAAGGTCGCGTGTGTGACGCGCTACGGAAAATTACTGCTTTAATCTCCACAGCTGCGACTGCAGCGAGCTTTTTGTCTCTACAAAAGTGTTTAGGTGGCTTGATAGCTCACTGAGCTGGGTTATTGTTTCTTGCCCCCATCCGGGTAATACGGAAGCTATTTCAAACACGATCCTTCGTAAATGTTTTGTGTTTTTCTAGGAATACTTTTTGTAACAGTAATATGGTTTGTTTTTTTTAAATAGATTAACTATGTTGCCTTTTGTCATTGCCGTGTGTTGAATCGTAGGCGTTTTTAATTGGTTAAGGATAACAGTAGTTAATAATTATAATTTTTAATTATGAAATTATTTTTATTGTTCGGGTATGACATTACATTTTTTATTACAATTGGTAGCATAATTTTTATTACAACATTTTTCATATGCAAAATCACGTAAATTCTACAATTTCTACATATGACAAAATATTTCATCAAAAAAATCTCATGACATGATGAAGAGTCTTATTTCCAGAAAGATAGGCTCATTTCCAAGACAGACTATATGACGATTCACACGTAACACCTCTGTTAACCCGGCAGGCGTGAGTACAGCCTATTAGCCGCGAATATATCGCCAGCACCGAGACAGTAGCCTCTAAACAACAGTAGTGATAACCGTACGTACACTACAATAAACTGGCCGGCTCTGTTTATTGCTTGTCGTTTGTGACGTCATTACATCTGTTTCATCACGCTGGATTGAATCGAGTGAAATGTTTGAGTAAGGGTTGGATGTACATACATATTTGATTTTTTGCGGAAAATAGTGTCGTTGATATATGAATCTCAGAGTTCGAACTCTATAGCAATATATATGATGGCCTCGAGGATTAGGCGCGCGGTCGAGAATCTCGGCGGTCGCGGGTTCGAACCCCAGGCACACACTTCTGACTTTTCGAAGTTATGTGTGTATTCACATTGAATTATCACTTGCTTTAACGGTGAAGGAAAACATCGTGATGAAACCTGCACACCTAAAAAGTTCTTAGGAATTTCTTAGGTGTGTAGTCCGCCAACCCGCACTAGGCCAGCGTGGCGGACTATGGCCTAAACCCTCTCAATGGTAGAGGAGACCCGTGCTCAGCAATGGGCGTATATGGGTTGATGAAGAAGAAGAAGAGCAAAATGGTACGAATTATTCTAAGTCTAAGTTTTCAGATGTTTCTTGTCAATTAAAATCGATACTTTAATTATTAAATATTAGTGTCAACAACGTAAATGTAGGTTAAGAAAATGTAGGTTGTGTTAGTCACTAGCAAACCTATAAATTCCTGGACAAATATGTATAAAAGAATATGTCTATGTAAGGTAATGAATTGAAGAATAGATTCACTTAAAAAGTGTTACTATCATTAAAGTATGAAAAAAAATCATTTACCAATAACATACTAAATTTCAATCACCACGCAACAACTACTAGTTAGTCTAAGTAACTGTGCGTTCCATAGCAGATTGTAACCGGGTGTTTAGCGTCGACAGCGGGTAAGCTGGGGCACGTGCCTGTCGACCGCGCCGGCACATCCATTACAAGCGCTTGTGAGCACAATCACTCCTAGCGCAAACTTCGCAGCACACCCGCCGCCGCAACTCGTGACTGTCATCAACATCACGCACGTACTAACCTAGATTTCTTATTATATATGTCCCAGTCAGCACGAGCCTCCTCTACCATTGAGAGGGTTTAGGCCATAGTCTCCCACGCTGACCTAGTGCGGGTTGGCGGACTACACACCTAAGAAATTCCTAAGAACTTTTATGTGCGCAGGTTTCGTCACGATGTCTTCCTTCATCGTTAAAGTGATGATTCATTGTGCATACACACATAACTTCGAAAATTCAGGTCGTTTAATCAGAGGCGAGGAAACTGAGTATCAAGTAGAAAAAGACAATTACGTCTTTCAAAACGCAACCATAATACTTCTGATAAATACTGCGCTTAAAACTACCTTGGATTATAGAAAATGGAGAACGAGTGACCTGAACTATTTCATAACAACTTTAAAGAAAACAAAGGAATCTAGAATTCATATGAACGGCTGCCTCAGTTGGAATTTCATTTTCCGTCGCCCGTCTCGTTGTTGTGGTTTTTATTGTTCGAGAAATGTGATATCCGATGACAAACTCTGAGAAATCTATTTGATTAGAAGCGTTTTATTTTGCAAAGAATTCATACACACGTGTAGATTGGCTATCTATTGTTACATTTATTATAATTTGTAATTCGGACTCAGCTTAGTTGGTATTGTATGGTATCTACTAATAGAAAATGATTTTGGAGGATTGATCGACACATTGATCTCATCGGGACTGCCTCATGGTCTCAAAAATGTGTCGTGTTATCTAGAAGTTCCTTGTTCGATCCCAGGTTGGGCAATTTTTTTTTTATTTAATTTGGGAAACATACAATACAGTTTATTTTAAGTAGTTCTAAGTTTTAAAGTTTTCATACATACCTATTATGTAAAATACAAACAGTTTCCATTTATAAAAGTTTACTTAGTACTTTAGTTTTTAAATATGCCCGATAAACGGCAATACACTCATAACACTTTGGATCGTTACTAAAAATTCATACAAAACTGACCGTGAAGGTAAAAATATAAAATTCATTTTTAAAAGCAAAGGAAGTTTTATTAAATAAATTGTTGAAATTGACAGGAATTCCGTCGAATAAGCTCGCAGCGTCGCTGAAATGAACGGCGCTTAAAGAGCTTTCACTGTGATAAAAGTGAAGGCAATTAGTTGATTTACTTTCACATCGGCACGAATGTTTCAATAAATGTTACGGCTCTTCGGGCTTAATCAACTTTTCGCACAATATCAAATGAAGTAAGTTGTTTATTCATTGAAACAAAAGTAAAAATCGTATTGTAGCATGCATACTGAAATTAATTAATGGATTTCATTTGTGATTGCATGAACATTAAAACAAGGAAATTTGATTTTTATTACTATAAACCATGATGTTTTACAAATCAATCTATTGTCTAATTAACGGGTGTAATAAAGGAAAATACCATGAGATATCCATATGCTCAGTAGCTCACGAGGAATTTTATAGGAATGTGATGTCAATTAACTGCACTAATGTAGCGATTAAGTAGCCACCGTTCACGCCATTTAACACACGACTTAACAAGTAAACATTTTGTGTTCCAGGATGTTTTTATACATACATATATATCATCGTAAAAATTTTAAGTACCGTTTGATTTTAACATAATATTATTCGGTAATAAATAGATTATAATATTATATAATCAAACAGTTTTTACAGTAGGCATACATATTTATCTGACCACTACCAGGCTAGCATAATCTTATTGATAGTCGAAGAATAACTTCATCAGCTGCTAAAAGGTAACCAGCTTGCCAGTAACAAAGACTCAAATTAAAAATAAACAATTACTCCTCTTTGTTGGCAGACAATTTCGTTCTGAATTTAAAATTTAAAACGCAAACTGCAGCAGCCAGTTTGTGTAGTGACAATAGGGAGTGGTCGGCGGTCGGCCGTGGTCGCCTCGATGTTTACAACTGATAAATATTTATGAACAAACTTATTTAATTTGGAGCACCCTGCGACCTCCCGGCTCCTTGAATAATGCGCTCACAGAGAAACGGTTACAGACGAGACATAGTTTTCTTACCTCACTTCTTCTACATGAAGAATGGTCTGCTTAATATAATAAGGTTTTAGGATTTTTTATACATCCAGGTCTAAAAAATATTTGTGATTGGGTAGGATATAAACGGATTTCTTTAAACAAGTTTCGCTAACTGTTCATATCTCCCACGTTGTTAGAACTGTTCTTCAGTGACATTTTCATACTTTGTCCCGCGATAAAGCATCTCTTAAAAGAAAATTCTAATAGCACTTTCCTAATTTTGGAATCAAATCCAAGACATCTAGATTGCAGGAAACTACCGCGGGACTATAGAGGCAGTTAAAACATTTCCAATCAAAAACTTGACCCATCTACAATTTTTATGAATCACTACGAGAAACTTGGTTCCGAAAAGTCGGCATTGTCCGGGTTCACTCGACTGCCGGTCACTCCGGCGGCGCCGGTCACTCCGCAACACTCGCTCTTTTGTGCACGTTCGTAGCTGAGCATTAAAGTTTTTAGTTTCGTCCGCAGCTGTTATTACTGGCCGTTGTCTCTGTATTTTGATGTTGAATATTTCTAATTTTGTTTCTTAAATGTACAAAGATTTGGTAATAATTTCTGTTATGTTAGTATAGTTATTTTAGAATATTAATGATAATGTTATTTCGTCATGAAATAAAGTTGTCGTTAAATATACTATGCTTACGTAACAGTTCGTGGTACTACTAGAGTAACAGAAATAAAGTTAATGCTTTTCCATAATTTTTAGAAAAATAAATAATGTTCTCAAATAATAAATGCGAAAGCAACTCTAATGATTTATTCGAATTCTCTTGAAAGTTTATATGGCCTTGATGAGGGTTTTTATATAAAGATGGGTATATCATAAAATAATTACATTTGAGCCACGTAAAGTTCCATCGAATAAACAGCACAACAAAATCCACACTAAAAAATAACGAATTTTAAAAAACCCTGTGTAATATAACTAAAAGGCGGGATTCATAATTGGGATCTGTCGGTGTACAAATGAACAGCGCGACCGAACACAGTCCACCTTCCAATTAGAGTTAGCGCCGTGTTCTGGACGCGACCTTTAAACACTTCAGCCACGTAATGAAATAACCATTTCGTTTTGAAACCTTCTGTTGGGGTTTATCTTTATTCATACATACATAACCACTAGCCTGTATCTCGCAAAGGGGTAGACAGATGCATTTCTTCTCCCACATTTCGCTAGGTATCAGTCTGACGTTATAGTGAGTAGACACGTTATTGTTGTTTTTCAAATCACTTAAGAATATTAATATACTAGTTATAGATAATATATGTTTATGTATCATACTTCTACTGATAAACCGAACACTTTTATAAATTGTTACTTGTAAAGTATAAGCGCAGCGTGGGACGTCCCCCAACAAGGTGATCCGATGACCTTGTCAAGGTCGCGGGACGTCGCTGGCTGCAGGAGGCTTCCGACCGTTCCCGGTGGAAGTCATTGGGGGAGGCCTATGTCCAGCAGTGGACAAATATTGGCTGCTGATGATGATGATGATGAAAGTATAAATAAATCTACGAATTTTATGATTGTTTTCTTAGTATATTTTTTTAATTTTTCGTGCATAATAAAAGCTTGATTTTAAAATATGTTTTTCACCGTTAATTTTTTATTCATAGATCAGTTACATACATACATATGCGTATACTTTTGATCTTATATTAAGATACCAGACTTTTTGTGAATATCATCAACTGTAAGAGACTTTTTGTTCTCGCCATTATCCAGACCCAAAACTTGTACTTATTGGCAACTGAATCATTTTTAGATTTTGCTTGTTTTTTGGTTCTATAGATTGTTGGGTATATTTATTTATTTATTCACACTTTATACAAAGTTTGTGTAGGTGGACTTAATGCCTAGCATGGCATTCTCTAACTGTCGAACCTAGGGTGATGCAGAGATGAAATGAGGTAGGTGTGTTGAATGTTAAAACAACAATATTAAAGAAATATACCTCAGTGCCTGAAGACGAAAGTCTTCAATAGTTGTGTGTTACCAGTGATGACATATGGCACTGAGACGTGGCCTCTCACTAAAGGCGTCATGGGTCGGCTCAGGGTCACTCAACGAGCTATGGAGAGGGCTATGCTCGGGGTTTCCCTACGTGATCGAATCAGAAATGAGGAGATCCGTAGGAGAACTAAAGTAACCGACATAGCCCAACGGATTAGCTCGTTGAAGTGGCAATGGGCCGGCCACATGGCGCGGAGAACTGATGGCCGATGGGGCCAAAAAGTTCTCCAGTGGAGGCCACGAACGGGAAAGCGCAGCGTGGGACGTCCCCCAACAAGGTGGTCCGATGACCTTGTCAAGGTCGCGGGACGTCGCTGGCTGCAGGAGGCTTCCGACCGTTCCCGGTGGAAGTCATTGGGGGAGGCCTATGTCCAGCAGTGGACAACAATTGGCTGCTAATGATGATGATGATGAAAGAAATATAAACATATAACACACATACATATACGCATACATATATACATATATAAATACATATAGATATAAAATAGATACATACCTATATAAAAAACATAAAAAGAAAATTATAGTTGTGATTATTCCGCAGTTTCTCGAGCCAGCAATCGACGAACATTGTTCTTAAATGTACAACGGTTTGAGCACATCCTGATCTCTAAAGGGAGAGCATTCCAAAGGCGTACTGATTGTACACAGAAGGACGTAGATAGGTGAAGGTATATTCATTTACTTTTGTAAATGAGGAGATAAATAGGTCAATTTTTATCCTATGAACAAATTAAGGTAAATCGTTCTAAAATGTCTAAAATCAAAATAGATCAATGCTAAAAGTTCGCATGGGGAATGCGGTAGAGAATCATTGTCAACCCGAAAGCCATGCCCGTTCATTACTCGCAAATGTTTTCTATAGAGGCCACATAACTTTTAATTGAATCGGGGTCAACCGCACTGTCCCACAATGGGCGCTAAATGTTTACGGTTAAGCCGCGGGATGTTTTAGACCCCTCTTGTAAATAGGTGAAGTGATGGAAATGGGAGTTTTCACTCTTTACTGAGTTAAAAGTTAATGTAAACAGAACAATTTAAGAGTCAACTGCCGCTTTGATCCCACGGATTTAAGTGATGCGTTTGTTTAAAACATCTGGAGTTCGATTCTTAAGTTGAGCAACAAGTTTGGCATAATGTATTTCCAAAAAATAACAATGGGTTTAATCCAGGGATCACTTTTTTTTTTTTTTTTTTTTATGAGAAAGGAGGCAAACGAGCAAGTGAGCCACCTGATGTTAAGTGATCAACACTGCCCATGGACACCCACAATGCCAGAGGAATCATTGGTGCGTTGCCGACCTTTAAGGAATTTATAGGCTCTTTTCTTGAAGGTCCCCAAATCATATCCATTAGGAAATACCGCCGATGAAAGTTGATTCCATAAAGTTGTTGTATTGTTTTATATTGTTGTATTGTATTGTATTGTATTGTTGTCACTAGTTTTAATTGTGAAAATTATAATACGATACCTATACATTTATGCCGACTTAAGGTTTCCTTTTTATAAAGATAGTTTTATTATTGCTTAGAACAAAATTATCGCACTAGCCCACGGTCTTCAATAAAATTATTCATAACCAAAGATTTGACCTTAATGAATGACACGTTTTATCTCTCAAATATCAGTCACACCTCCGCCTCACCTCTACTTACCACAGATACTGTCAAATAACCGTAGCCTAGCCTGAGAATACAGTCTCGGTAACAATCAGGCGGTAAGGAAGGGCGTTAATTGCTATCGGCTGATGAAGGTCCGTGATTGACAAGGGTCTGCTCATAATGTGCCGATGTGCCGACGGAACAAAGCTTTAAAGACGTGATTTAAATTGATGTTTTATATCGAGGATTCAAGTATTTGGTTGAAGTATTAGGTTAGGCTTGGATTAATTGTTGCTTGAATTATGGATTGTGTTGTCTCGTTTTGTGAAAGATTAACTCGTGTGTAATATTAACTGGTTGTTATGTTGAATATGTGAATATAGAGAAAGTTTGAGTTGTAGTTTTATCAGTTTCTAACTCTAACATATAGATTATGTATATACGTACATAATAAGCTGTATATATAATATGATACTGGTGATAGTTAGAAGTGATATTTTTTTAATGACGCTCTACCTCGCTTGAAGCTCATTTTCTATTGACAATATTTAAACCAAGCGTAGCACGTCGTCCTTAGTGCAGTCCAAGAAAAATATTTGTGTGACGTACAAATATTTGTTCCAGGTGTAGTGGGACCATGGTGAGTGTATGAGGCCGATTTATAGTAGTTTTTGATACTAAAGATTTGTGTCTTTTTGGGGTCGCAGTGTCAAATAAATGGATTGTATTTTTTTAATTTTATCTATTTCATGCCATATCACCAAAGAACCAGAAACGTACTCCACTTACACCTTCTCAAACACATCAACCATCCCACCAAAAAAATCGGTAACCATTCGTAAAGCATTACTACCGTGTAAACGCATACACAAGGCGGCTCTAATGGGCCGTTGAACCCGGCCATGCCATCTCTTGGACCGGCGCAGTACGAGCGGTATCAATCTCCGACGCGCAACACTTTGCATTTTAGAGCCGTACATTATTGAGATGCGGGATTAATAGTCGCGCTATCGTAATGTGATTCAATGGGATGTGTTTAAGTCAGGCGTTGACTTGCTTTCTGTGTATCTGTAATGTGTAATTATTTTACATAGCGGTATGAATGGGTCTTGACAGAAGTAAAATTAACGTGAATCAATCGTGAGATAATCAAGCTGTTATGTACTTATTTCATTACATACATTTGCCAAATGAACTGCAACTGAATGAATAATTGTTAGACTTCTTTGTTTCAATTATCATATAATTTGTAAGTATTATAATATTTTTATTAGAGAGAAATTCTAACCTTGCTTTTGGAAGATTTTTTTTTAAGAAGCAAAAAAATTCCTTTTATAATATTTTTTTGCACACGGAAAAAAGTTATGTAAAATATGTGAAATGTCCTGAAAAAGCAATAGGTACAATATTTGTTTTAGCTTACTCAGAAACCTATTCACAAATCTGCGAACGTAAACGGGTGAATGAAGAGAAGCTGTTTTAAATTGCTAATGGCGCGATGTACTTAATAATTTTTAAGCGTGCACTGCAAGCGAGTATTTACGCCAGTGTTTATTTAACACGTGCATGATTAGTTAGAGAGGAAACAGTGACGCAAAGGGTAAAAAATATACTATATGAGTACAGACTACAAATTGTAAGGAAGATTTTGATTTAAAAAAACCTTTTAGTGTAGAGTCAGGCCTTAAATCTGACTTCAATACATTTTATATGTAATGGTTATAGGTAGAAGTTTTCTCATTTTGAAATAAAGTAGGTAATACGTTGGTATATAAAAACACTTCATAAACTTTAGAAACAAATAATAGATAGACACAACACAGGAATGATAAAATACAATATTTATGACATCAGTTATTACATATATTATAAAAGCTTTTTACTGTAAAGTTCCGAATGGGAATTTCTCCAAATTAAAAGAGGGCTCGTCCGGGATTTGAACCCGGGACCTCTCGCACCCGAAGCGAGAATCATACCTCTAGACCAACGAGCCGGTGTGTGTGACGTGGAATTTACGACAAGCTTTTAAGCTAAAGGGTCCGAATGAAAATTTCTATATAAGAGGAATAGATATCAAGATGAAAAAGGTAAATATAGTTTTCCTGAATATTTGTTCAATCAGACTAACGGCATCTAAGATGCTGGAAAGTATTAACCATATTTCGTGATTTCTTAAATTTGCAAAACAATTAAATAATACTAACAAATGTTTATATCATATTATGAGGACACTTACTATAATGTTTTACGTGCTTTTAATCCTCGTTTCTGTACTTAACGAGACTTGCAAACTTACAAAGGATCAAACATGTAACGTTTGACTATTAGCTATTGATCTTTTCCAGTACTGAATAGGCCTCAACACAACAACACGGTAGATATGTATATATAGCAATATTTCCCACGTAATGTGAGACTGCCAAGAAAAGATATGTTTTCAGATCCTAAAAAAATCCTTTTAACATTTTTGACGACTAAAGGCCCAAGGTCTGAATTCCACATATAACAGACATTCCGATAGAGCGCTATAAAAGTTTTTGAAGGAGGTCTATGCTGTGCTGGACAGCATTGAACGTCTTTTGACTGACAATGTACAACTGCACCTACACAATCCAATCACTCCTGGACCCATAACTTCATCATCATTTCATCATTCATCATCATCCCATATACGTCCCACTGCTGGGCACGGGTCTCCTCTACCATTGAGATGGTTAACCTTAATCCACCACGCTGGCCTGGTGTGGGTTGGCTTAGCAACGATACCTTCACTCACGTCACTCACTCCATTCCAAAAACCGCACTTGTCCTACTGCAGACCCCCCACCTGTGACGGAAGCGACGTGTTTCCATTACCGTGGGAATTTACATCGGCGTGCTGCGCTGACGTGGCGCAAAAACTATCGCCAACTCAGTATAAAGGCGTGAGTGTATGTATGTATGTATGTAACTCCGGTGTCACGCTACCGAGCGCGGTTGCACGGGTTCGAAGTTGAGCTGCATAGTGAGAGCTTAGATGTGTTTACGTCCTGTTGGCATAGGGAGTGTGGGGTTAAGTGGTAGTATGTTATGTTATATGTGGAGTTTTGATGCAGAGGTACTCATGAACAGCTTTATGGCGTTATTTGGTATAGTATATAGGATGTAATTTTCTAAATGTAACAGAAGTTGAAAAAATTAAATTATATCTTTATGAAATTTGACACTGTGGATAAAACGTTACGAAAATCCAATAACTTACGTCCACACATGACGGAATTCATTGCGCGGTTATTTCAAGATTAGTTTGCAAAACAAGTACACCTCGTCTGACGTTGTCTATGCGATGTAACTACACTGTAGAAATTTTAAAATAATTAACAGAATATCATGACCTATTCTTTTGCCTTGTTGTATAATACACTGGTACAACCTATGTCAGGAGGCATACAGGAGAAAAGCCCACTTTATTCCACATCGGAGTGTTTACGTTGCAATGTAGTGTTATCGGCTTCAGCTCTTGAACAACAAGAGCTACATTGCCGCAACATTCAAGCATTAATAATTTGTACTACGATAATTGCCAAAGCTGAATTCTATTAATTATACACGGCGGCTTTAGGTCGTCAGCTGTTTGCTTTACCTGATGATTATGACGCTAAAACTAGAGGAAGCCGATGAAATGGTCTTTTAGTTACCGGGAAATACTCAAGAAGCATTGGTCTTTAAATTAAAATGTTTACCTAGATGCTTCATGAATAGTGTTTTTTAAATTCTGATTTAAGTCTGTAAAATACTCAATAAACGGCTGCAGGCTGATCCATTTTCATATGAGACTTTATTAATATTAATGTCTGTAATAATCCTTTAGACTGAATAAAAATGCCGTTGTCAGTGCATTTATGAACGTAGGCCTTCCCAAGAAAACGCCAACCTTCTCAATCTTGAGCAGAACCAAAAGAAAAAAAGCAATATTCCCCAAATGACAACTCCCGGCAGATTATTCGAGTACGCATGTATATATTTAAGAATACCTGCCAGTCCCACTTGCCGGTTGTAACACTTGTTACAAACTTTGTCCTGGCAATTTAGACGTTGTAATGAGACTCAACACTGTAACGCGTTGTACGTCGGTGCAGAACTCGGTCCCGCGGCACAAAGTCGAGGGACGACAAATTGGACTCTACTCTCACTGCAATGTAGTGCCGAAGTAGAGCGCATTGCGAGACGTTAATGCAAGACAAGAGATTAAGTAATTTATGTAGAGTCATATTTCAGCGAACGTCTTGAGTGGTGTATTAATATTATTTGCAAGGAAAGGTTTTATTTTTATAGTGAAAATGTACTGAAAATGTAATGTATGTTTCATATCTACAAATCTCTATGGCTATATATTTGGTATGTTTGACGCTCAAACGCTATAACCAAATACTATACTTAAGGATCGCCATTTCATCCGCACTATTTTAGGAAAGTGAATTACGTATTTGTAATAATCGATTTGATTTATAAAGTTTGTTTTAATAATACATACTGTAAAGAGTTTTGTAACATTACCTGTACCTGCCTAGATTGCGCCTAGTTTTCGTATCTGTAAAATTTTGCCTCTCGATTATTAAAGCCAATATAACCTTTGTGTTTAGTTATCCAACAATCAAAAGTCTCACATATACCTTTCCCAACGTCATGTTATTTTTTTCGAAGGCGATAAATTTTCTTTTTTAATAAATTTCATCTGAGCTACAAGTTTTATGTATAAGATAAACTAATATCGGACGATGACAGAGCACGTTCCGTCACTTGAATTGTGGAATAGCAGAGCTTAGCGAAAGGTCACTGGTAGTCCCTTGGGCATGTATTGAACGCGAAAATGTCGGGCAAAACTAAACTGTAAATGTCTTATTTGCAGAAAAAGCTATAGATAAGGCAAATAGGAGCCTTTAAATAAAATGCCAAATATGAAAAAATGCTTATTAAAAGTAGTTTTAGTAACTAGATGTAATTAAAATACTTTGAAGACAGTATCAACTGAGTAATTTTAGTAAAAGCCTTTTTAAATTTCATTGACTATTTAAATGCTGTAGTAATTAGTTTATAAATTTACTTCATCAATTATATATAATTTGTATGACGAAGGTAGGTACGTGATATTTATATTATTACATATAATAATACTTAAACTGAGTTTAAACCGACACAATGGCGTGTGTTTATTGAAACTTAACAAAAATTCAATAATATTTAGTAATATAATACTTGGTACAAGAATTGGCTACATACATATGTATTCCCGGTTAGTTTAACCGTAACAAGCGATCAGTTAAATTTGCGGTTAACCCGCGCGGCTCGTTGGTCTAGAGGTATGATTCTCGCTTCGGGTGCGAGAGGTCCCGGGTTCAAATCCCGGACGAGCCCGATCAAATCGAGTCCTTTTTGATACTTTTATAGTTGAGACTTTTTGGATAGGAATAAATGATATAAGTTTATTAGTGGCGACAAACAAGTAAAATCAAAAGAAATATCGGAAAATATGAGCATGTATCTTTCGTCAGCTGTGACGATAGTAGTATATCGAATCAAAATAGGTTCGATTTTGCAAAAGTATGAACAAATAAGATATTATGTTATTCAGTCTTTTTAAAATTGCAAACACCAAAAATTCGTGGGCATTTCTATTAAGAAAATACCCTCTTATTTTCTCATAGCTTACTATGTACGTCACATTTAAAAGCTAACACGAGAATTCTCAGAAATTTTAAGTGTAAAATTTAGACAATGTCTTACAAAATCCTGAACCGAAAACCAATTCTTCAGAGATCGAAGGCGTGCTACGGCGTAGTTGCATCGCTACGTGAACTGCTACGGTGCTACGTGCCGCCGCTGACGAGGTGGCATGCCTTCGGGAAAATCTCGCGACGTGCGATTTACGGGAAATAAGGGATTTATTTCCTTTATTCTTGGCTTGAGGAGAGGTAATTTGCAAGAATATTTAGAGGTTGGCTTGGAATTTATTACTTAAAGTGAAAATCAGGCCACGTATTTGAAGACTCCGGAAAATTCAATTTACTACGAAAAGATAGATATTGATAGTTTCAAAACTTACATAAGCTATACGCTGAGTTTATAAATAGTAGGTTCGTATATCCAGATATGAAACGAAAAGATTTTTAAGGTTTTTTAAGACTAAATTATATCATGAAATTGATTTTCAAGAAAAAGCAGTCATACTCTTCAGTCTTTTAATCTTTCCGAAAATTGTCAAAACGAACATGGCAAATAAAGAATCAAACCATTGGAAAAATCAACCACAGTTATAATAATAACAGCAAGTCTTAATACGGCACGACCTTATCGAAAATTCACATAAACAGGATAAAGGTATTTCAGCCGACCTGAACAAATATGAATCTTACGAAATCACGTAAAAGTTCCGACTTCAGCTCTCACCTAATCAAAGTTTGTCATTTCTGAGAAAAAGGCGCGTGGGTACGCCCCCTGAATATTTTATACCTCTGCTATTTATATGTAGGTATTACTTATAAATATGATTTCTCATACTTCAGTTGATCAGGCTTCGTTTTGATAAGAAATTGATTGAAAACAGCTGAAAATACACCTTATAACATTACGTTGTAGTTTATTGATGCCTCCTTTTTTTCCTACCTCGTGGTCTCGCGATACAAGTATATGCAGAGCAATCTAGAAGTCCATTTTCCATAAGAAAATTCTAAATAAAATGACCGAAAAACAACCACATTCTCGCCACCTATTTACGAGAGACGAAAACACAGTTGGGGAAATTTAAGTGCAAAAATGCTCCTTTGCCTACCTTTATGGGACGTACAGACATAAATATATGTATGTATTATATTGCTCTTAAAGATTAATATGGTGGCACAAAAAATTTGGTGTTTCACATTTTGCAGTATGCGATTTTTTTTATTACCGTTATGTAGTATAGTATTACCCGGAATATACTCAGAGTTAATTCTAAATAACGTATGTGTAGATTTCTGATTCAAAACGAAGATCTTCAATGGATTCCAAAGCAATCTTTCAAAATCAACCAGCATCCGTTTAGATATAGAAGATATTTTGTGACTTTTAGTGTATTTTCTATCCGTGTCATGTACATTCAGTACATAATGTAGAAAACTTCGTTCGGTATTTTATCGTTTTACTCAGTATATTAGAATTACTTTAAGTTGTACATTATACGAAGCATCTTAAAATAAACATTGAAATAAAATTATTCTTAATACACTCAATATAAGATCGCCTAAGACGTAAGAATCCAAATATCTCTTGCACTGGCTAAAACTAAATAAAGTGTTGTCTCAACGGATTACCAAATATTTGTGCGTGGCGTGCGCGGCGTGTGTTCGCATCGCGCTGAATCAACTCGCGACGGTTGTTGTGTGACAAACAACACCTCACTTTGGGCGTTATTAAATGTTTTTAGGTTATGTTCCGCGTTCCACTTTTAAACAAAGTTGAAATTGGAACTAAAATGTTGCATCCTTTTTTTTAATAGTTTGTTTTTATTTTTTTTAAGATTATGAATATGATACTGGCATGTTGAATAAAGCTATAGCAAAAATAAAAAGTTTTGACAAATAGTTAGTTTTCAATGGTAGAGCCATATCAATGTGCCATGTTCCGATTACTTTGTAAAATTGCCGGAGGTAAAATTACAGGCGATGAGATTAATTGAGAGATTAATTGTGGTTTATTGTGGATACACACGTAACTTGAAAAGGCTGAGGTTTGAACCTGCGACCACCAAGATTTTCACCGTGTCTAAACCTCGATAAAAAATTCATAAAAAATACTGCTAGATATATATAATCCAAGCATAACAAACAAAATACCATAGGCATTTTCTATCAAGTGCATCAAACACAAACCGACCGAGCTTGTTTATGCACATTAGCCAAACTCACTTTCCGACGCGATCAATGTCGATTAAAGACCGCAACGCCAATTAAAGCCCAATCTATCCGAAACATAATCACGCCGGCGATCATTAACCCTTGTTGCGCTGGTTTATTGCACGTTACATAACATACCCCCCACTCCCGAGTTTCCACCCCCCCCCCTCTTCACCACTCCCCCCACTCAGTCATAACGCCGGGGTACGTGTATCTCATTATGATAATAAGATATTGTATGAGCTGCCGAATGTGTGCTAGGATGATGTTCGGAGTTCGGTGACGGATGTGTTTAACACCGACACGATATAGAAGGGATTAATCTAGTTTACATTATTTTTAGAGTGTGGAATTCGAAATTTTTGATGGATTGCCTAAAGCTCGAAGCTATGGCTACATGCCTACAAAATGTGGTTTGAAGGAAAGCTAATAGCGAGGGCGTTACAAATATGTAAAAGGATATAATATAGATACACTTTCGTAGAAAATACTATAATACGTAGCGAATTTAAATAATAATAAAAACACCCAGCAGTCACGTACATACTTCAGAATCCATAATAAGATACGAGTTATGTGATGTGGATATCAGAAACTGCGATGGGCTTTTCTAGGTCACAAACCAAGTCTAAACAAATATTTGTGAATCACACAAACATTCCACTTGGTGCAGGGATTGAACCCTCGGCAACACGTTTCACAAGTTGGTGTCTAACTGCACTTCGTAAGTTGTCACTATCGATAAATATTAAAGTTTATTTAAGCTCCATTACAATTTCCTTTTTTCAAGCAATGGATACTAAGTAACTCAAGAATACTTGATACTGAAAACTCTTTAATGCAATATCAGTAACTTAACTCTTCCATTTCGAAAATAGATTTGAATTTCAACAAAGCTGGAAGTAAATTTCCATTTAAATATATTTATCAAGCGGAAACAAAACGCAAAATATATTTTACTGCTTTTGTATGTTTCATCATTTAAAAAAAAATTTGTTGATTTATTCCCTAAAAATAATTCCTGATTTTACCATCTTCTTCTTCATCAACCCATATACGCCCACTGCTGAGCACGGATCTCCTCTACCATTGAGAGGGTTTAGGCCCATAGTCCACCACGCTGGCCTAGTGCGGGTTGGCGGACTACACACCTAAGAAATTCCTAAGAACTTTTAGGTGTGCAGGTTTTATCACGATGTTTTCCTTCGCCGTTAAAGCAAGTGATAATTCAATTTGAATACACACATAACTTTCGAAAAGTCAGAGGTGTGTGCCTGGGGTTTGAACCCGCGACCGCCGAGATTCTCGACCGCGCGCCTAAACCTCGAGGCCATCGCTGCTTTACCATAGATACGTTAAAACTAAATATTTACACCATCCTCGACCGTTGAGCAAAAAAATAAGATAAAAAGGCAAAAAATACCCAAGCCACAGTCACGAGTTGCCCTGTCCATATTTCAACCCATCGATAGAGATTAAGAGAAGATATATTGCACAGTAGATAATTTTAAATTGATTTCAACTTAGTGGCGCCGTGATAGAGAGGCGCGACGTGTTTTCCAAACTGTACATTATTAAGAGGAAAGGCTTTGTATTTGTATATACAAAATAAACTAAAAAAAATATTCAACAGATTTGAGTGATTTTTGGTATGGGCATAGGTTAGACCTCAGGAATAAACATAGGCAGTGATTGCCTCGAGGTTTGGGCGCGCGGTCGAGAATCTCGGCGGTCGCGGGTTCGAACCCCAGGCACACACCTCTGACTTTTCGAAGTTATGTGTGTATTCACATTGAATTATCACTTGCTTTAACGGTGAAGGAAAACATCGTGATGAAACCTGCACACCTGAAAGTTCTTAGGAATTTCTTAGGTGTGTAGTCCGCCAACCTGCACTAGGCCAGCGTGGTGGACTATGGCCTAAACCCTCTCAATGGTAGAGGAGACCCGTGCCCAGCAGTGGGCGTATATGGGTTGATGATGATGATGATGATGCTTTAACGGTGAAGGAAAACATCGTGATGAAACCTGCACACCTAAAAGTTCTTAGGAATTTCTTAGGTGTGTAGTCCGCCAACCCGCACTAGGCCAGCGTGGTGGACTATGGCCTAAAACCCTCTCAATGGTAGAGGAGACCCGTGCTCAGCAGTGGGCGTATATGGGTTGATGAAGAAGAAGAAGAGAAGAATTCAGAGGCTATAATTGTAGACGAAAAAAGGTGGGTTCGCCCCCTATTGTGTAAAGGTAACGTGGACGAAATGTAGGTGCAGAGATGCACCTCTACCTACTCTTTCAGGGAGTACCAGTGTGAATGCGTATGTATTTATATAATTTAATAAAATTAGTCCCGGGCGAACCCAGGAAGTAAAATTAGTAATATGATATTTTTTATAAAATTTGATTGTATAAATAATGTTAATATTCCCCAAGTGAGATGAGAATAAATAAACTTTATGGACAATAATTTGTGTTGGGTTTGTTTTGAGTTCTTTGGTTTGATTAGGCTTTATAAGCTGAGTTAATTTTGTTAAATTTTACTACTTATGTAGACAGGATTTTGAAGGTAGTCTCAGAACTACCTGATCAATATTAGTTTAGGCTAATGTTTATTACGGATTATTTTAAAATTACATTAATTATATACTACAGTTGTCAATTATTATAAAGCAATGATGGCTTAGGAGCGCGTTAAATGATCCTCCATAGATAAGCATCTTAATTTTCGAAGTTATATGTGTATTCACAATTACTTTCCACTTGCTTTAACGGCGAGGAAAAACATCGGGATTATGATAAACATTAATGAATATAAATATGAAATACTCTACCGCTGAACAAAATATAACTACGCTCGGTCCTAAGAAGTCACAAAATACATTTAACTCAAATGTAATAAAAGTAATGCAGTAAAAGATATCCCAGTAGAAGCTCGGCTATATACTAAAATAATTAAATTGGAAACTGGCTTCTATTCCTGCATTCTGATGTAATACCGCAGGATTCACTCGGCGTGCTCCGCTCATGAAATGTTGAAACAGAATTACGCTTAATAAAATCAATAAACTTCAGTGTATTTAGGCTCTTTCCTAACTTTATTACATACCAAATAGATTAGATTACTTCAAACTGTATTTCGAAATATGTTTAATAAGATTTATCATTTACGATGATAAAATTTATGATAATGCTTTGGTTAATGTAGGTGATACTTATAAGTTGATACATTCAATTTGGTAAAAAGTATACAACTAAATATTTATATATGTAGTATATGATATTTCGACCAAAAATATTTCTACGTCTATTAACTGAACCGAATTTTATAATTGATACAGACATAGACACCCTAAAAAATTCTCTACAACTTACGAATACGTAAAGAAATCTTAAAGAAAAGGAAAATATACATTTTCATCAAACAATTTTCCATATCTAAATAAGATTTAGGGACACATTTTCGCAGTAGACGAGGCAGTTTCAGCATACAATCCATTACCAAAGACACTGTGACGTCACAGTCTACCGTACCAGGTAAGCAAGTTATCAGTGGTAGAGCAAAGCTTACACGTCGGTGTGCTGTAGGGCAGCTAATCCAATTATTCTCCCATCTGTCTGTGAACGCATATCGGCGATACAACGGCCCGGGGCAACGCTAACGTTTCGTTTACAACTAAATATTATTTAATCGGTTGACTAATGGCACTGTGCTTGTAATTAATCGTGGGTTAATGATTTTCTGATGGCGTAATTTTGTATGCAGCTATAGTAATATGAATGTACGAATAATCTCTTCTATGTCTGTATAGGGTAAGTAGGGAAATATTTGGACGAGAGAGTTACTTCATCGAAATAAAACATGTTAAGAGGAGGGCCTATTATTGTTTACTGGAAATATTATCAAACTCCGTACAGTAATTTAATACAACATCCTACATCATTTTAATCACCAGCCCGCAGAAGGCCAGTATGGTGAACTAAAACTTAAACTCTCTCAATTGTAGAGAAGGCCCGAGCCCATCAGTGGAAGAATAGGCTGATGATGGTGTTGATGATAATGTATAATCATTTTCGGTAATATGAAAATTGAAATCACCCATATCGAAAGATCACAGTGACAATTTTTTACTTATCCTTACAGTTATACAAACCTTTTCGATTCCGAATTTAATAATAGATTCCGAAACGCGACTTGCATCGCAATGCGAAGCTTGAAGCAAAATGAACGCCATTCAATTAAGTATTTAAATTCGAATAAAAAAAATATCAATTCACTTAAGGAATTTAAATCCGAAATTATGCACGTTCGGCTGAAATTAGCATATTCCTATTAAATATTTCCACGAGTGCAAGACTGCAAGCCAATTTGAATTCGCGAGCACTAATCATAACATTCCGAGCACAAACATGAACAAATACAGTACATATATAACTTCCCGCTCCGTACAATTTCTTTCCTGCAATCGTTGAAAGCACTCTGTTCAATAAAAATGTTGAACATTTCTGAACTTATTTCATTTCTGCAGTACAAGGCTTGTTCTGTTGGATATAAATTGATTGCTAGTTAGCGTAGATAGATATCGGTCCATTCGACCCGTATTCTTAGTGCGGGCGAAGATAAAGCGGGATTAGTACCAGTGATTAATTAGATCTGGGACGGGTTAACACCTACAGCCTTATTCTGTTGCTCTGGATTTATTTTTACTGCCCTACTATTTTCCCTCCCTTTTTAACCCTAAGATATTAATGCAAATGTAAAAGGGATAGACTAAGTCGATGGTATTTGAAGTGTCAAAGGTTCTGAGAATAAGATGTCGGTGAAAGGATATTTATGTCAAATTTGTAATGGCGTAAATCAGGGTAAGCTATTAGGAGACCTGCCTCCAATTAAACAGCGATTCTGAATAGGCTCTTGCTGTAAGGGCAGGTAAACGTACTGGAAGGGAATCTGTTTAAATGTAACAAACATAGGTAAAACTTTAATCTAGACACAATGACGAATAACAGGATTAGTACTATAAATCTCAAAAAAGCAGTGATGGCTTCGAGGTTTAGGCGCGCGGTCGAGAATCTCGGCGGTCGCGGGTTCGAACCCCAGGCACACACCTCTGACTTTTCGAAGTTATGTGTGTATTCAAAATTCAATTATCACTTGCTTTAACGGTGAAGGAAAACATCGTGATAAAACCTGCACACCTAAAAGTTCTTAGGAATTTCTTAGGTGTGTAGTCCGCCAACCCGCACTAGGCCAGCGTGGTGGACTATGGCCTAAACCCTCTCAATGGTAGAGGAGACCCGTGCTCAGCAGTGGGCGTATATGGGTTGATGAAGAAGAAGACTATAAATCTAAATACTTCAAGGAGTGTTACATAGAAATAATGACACTACACACCTGGTGAAGTGTGACACAATATGCTACAGCTTGTATTATGGTGCAACTTTTCTTCAAACACATACATATAGGAATCAGGCAGTGGCGGTACTTCCATAGAAGCCCGAAAGCCCGACTTGCCTTACATAGTTTCGAATAACGAACTTAACGATTGTTTCTTTATAAAATAACGCTATAAACGTGAATGTGAGTACTAACCGGTAGGTATTTATTAGTCCTACGTACCAAAAAAAATATGCTGCTACTAAATGAACATTTGGGCTTGCCTTAGTTTGACACCCTAGGCACGCCACTGGAATCAGGATGCATTCATATCACGATCGGGATCAATCCATAATTAAATAACGAATGGGTAACGCTCATTGGGCTTCTATGGAAGTACCGACACTGATAAGCATCATCATTTACATCTAACATTACCAAAGCTCTTTTTGGTTTTGTCAGACCTAAAAACCGTTGGATCACAGACTGCATATTTATTGATGATCCATATTATACTACCTATTAAGTCGCCATCATAAAAATTCATCTTTTGTTGGCGATTAAAATCTCATTATGTCATAAAAATAAGAGGCCGCCAGCCTTCTCCTCTTGCTCCGAACAACAGCTGCAGCTAAAAATACGATATCCGGCCATTTAGTAAATTGCTTTAAAATATATTTCCAGAACGTTCTGCGTTGTACATAAGCTGAGTTCAATAGGGCTCAGATTAGATTCTGGTTTGTAAAAATATTATTTTGTGACTGCCTCGTGGTCTTAGCACACAAGTATATGCGATCTAGATACCTCGAGTTCGATTCCCAGGTCGAGTAAATCACGGAGTCGGGAAATGTGCCTAAAAAATTACAATAGTTTTGCCTCCTATTACGCGAGACTGTTACATTACTAGCGAAAGGCGTAGAGATGCACCTCTGCCTACACCTTTAGAATATGTAGGCGTAAGGTTTAGTACTTTTATTTGGTCAATGGAAAATAAGCTTAAAATCATCAAGCATTTTTATTACCCTAATTTTCATTCTATAACACCTTCATTTGTTATCGGCGCTGCCATTAAACCACGAAATACGAACTCCTGTCTCCACCAATCGCAATAACTTCTAATCCTTAAAGCCGGTGGACAATAAAAATCTCGCTTTTTAACAATAAAGTATTCTTAATCGCCATTAGCCAAGTCACTGCGAGTGGATTACGGGACAAATTGTGGCCGAGGCCCATTACGCCGCCCTACCCCGCTAAGTTTCTACATATCTACATTTCTACATCTTTACATTTCTATGTCTCTACGTCTCTACAATTCTACATTTCATACATCTCTACATTGAATTGAAAAAGAGCAATACTAGAGCTTATCGCTCGTTCTTCTTTAGTGATCACGGCCTTCCGAACAGGGTGGTAAATTTTTGAGATGACTGAACCTAAGTAATGTATTTCACATTTAATAGATTCTATAAATTATATATCATTTCTACCATACATCTCCACATTTATACCATTAAACGTGAAGATAAACAGAGCATTTAGAATTATAATAATCATCATCATCCAGCGTAATTGTAGGTTCAGTTCTCCGCACCATGTGGCCGGCCCATCGCTACTTCAACTTGCTAATCCGTTGGGCTATGTCGGTTACTTTAGTTCTCCTACGGATCTCTTCATTTCTGATTCGATCAAGTAGGGAAACCCCTAGCATAGCCCTATCTAATCCTGCTATCTAATATTCCTATTTAACATATTTGACCATTGTATGATTATGACCTAATTGGTTATTCACAAAAGCGGATTTTATTAGGATTATGAACGTGGATTTATGAGGTTATTAAAGGGAATTTATCGCTCGCATTTATAGAAATGTATACGTTTCGTGTTTTCGCTGCAGAATAACTTTGGTTTCTAGGTACTGGTGAATGGAGCAGTGGATTTACGTAGCTTGTAAACGATGGCTGTAATGAAACTTACTTTGACGGCGGCTGAACATTTTGGTCTTTAAAGGTAAATCACCTGTATTTCAGTGCAAGTAATTATGCGATCCGATTAATAGAGGTGGGATTTATGTGTATGAATGATTAAAATAATAATTTCATCAGACGGCGCTTTTGCGGTTTTTAGACTGCATATTTTATCCGCTATTTAAAGCTAATAAGAATTTTAAAATGAAATACTCAGTGATAACAAAGTAACGAACGTTTCCGTACCCACTTATCTTCAAGTATGTACATATCAGTCTCATGTAACAGGCAACGAATCCTCATCCTAATTAAAATACCAAATTACACTGTCCGAATCGAGAATCGTATCCGAAACCTTTAGATCGAACGGCATATTCTTTGCAACAAAATCACGAGGAAATTCGTTTTTTGCCTATTTTTAAACATACATGTTTAAATTCCCTCTTTATTAAATTTTCATATCCAAACATGCAAAGTCACGAGCAAAAACAAAATATTCAAAACAACCTATTTGTTTTAATTGAAATCACCGTTTGGAATAAATACAGGCGGAAATACTTCCATATTGAAAATACCACATTCATCGAAACTTTATTGTGGATATAACAAGCCTTAGTGAAAGAAAACACCGCAAAGTAATTCGAACTTTTGCGAAATAGCAATTTCCAATAACGTTATGTTCGAGCCAGACATCGCTTCACTAAATCGTTCGTACTATGGAAATTGTTGGGAAGAATCTTTGCCTTATTGATGTTTGTGCTTGAGAATATTTTATTGAAGTAGCTTTAAGTATCTATTTCAGTATTTTTATCCATTGGGAAGGGTATGACAGTTTTAAGACTGCGTTATTATAATAACACAATTTGGCTCTTTTAGATACTGGAATGGGTAATATTGAGATAATGATAAGGCTTTAAATTGTCAGAACGCTCAAACAAAGTATCTTTAGAAGAATGCTTTTTTCGCTTTTTTAGTTAATATAGATACCCGGGCTAATATCACCTTACTAAATAATGTCATTTAATTATACAAACAATAATGGTACCATAAATTATGCCTTTAACAAAACTCATTAAATCGCCACAAATTCAATTTAGCATTTATAATGTTAGTTGGAAAATTTATGGGCGGTTGTTAACAGTTTCAGTTAAAATAGCCACTTTTCACCAGTTATAAATAAATAAATAAATAAATAAATAAATACACCTAACAGTCATACATAGTCCTGACCCCACATTAAGATACGAGTCTTGTGTCGTGGCTATCAGAAACTACGAGAAACTTTTTGATCTCGCAAACACCCAGACCCGGAACAAATATTTCTGAATCACACAAACATAAAAAAAAAACACTTGTGAAAATGCCGCGAAAAAATAATTTCCCGTTCTCTACATTACGTGTATTAAATAAACCCCAATAATTTATAGTAAGCAATCTTTTAAAGCGCCCGACGGTGCCGAAACTCGATTACGTTCTGTATCGTAAGCGCGGATTTCTCAGTATTTCCGATACATTTTTGATAAAGGAGTGGAGATTTCTGTATGGCCGCATAAACGTCGAAGTGCGGGCGCGCCACTTAACATTCCCTTCCAGCCTCGGATTTTTTCTTGTTATTTTCTGTTGCGCGGTACTTCTTATTTACCCTTGGGCAGGCATTCAATTTGACAGCATATTGTTATCTTTCCTCGTATGTTTTACCGATGGCGCAACCGTCCCACTCGCTTCAATTTATGATAACAGGGCTGTAACCAGCAAATAGAATTCTGTCTCGGTGTACATGTGAACGTAAAATTTATATATATGCTGTGTTTAGGTTCTACGTGATAGAAGCTGAGGACATTATATTTTCTCTCACAATATTTGAAGAGCTCTTTTTTTGACAAATCACACACCTACTTATATTTATTAGTTTTATATATTTATGTATACCACCGCCTTTTCAATACTGAAATATCTAGAGGCTGAGCAGAAGTAACAAGATCTTCAACCAATCGTCACAATCCCTGATTCCGTCACACGGGAATATGTAGATACTTATCGGGATCAAATTATTATATTTATTTTTATTTATTTTATTTTATTGTTATATTAACTATTACTGTTATTTTCGAAATTCGATTGTAACATTTTACATGAAAGTAACGGGCAAATTTTAGTGCACCAAATAATACAAAAAAATGTGAAAAACAATTTTCTCAAATGTAATTGGTTAATACAATTTAGCTTTAGTGTGAAGCCTTCACACTAAAGCTTTCTTCATACATCCCTGTGGCCAACCCCTAACCATCGGAATGAGTTCCCAATAGCAGACGTAACGCGCGATGTGCCGACACGGACACGACACGATCACTACACGAGATACGGCTTATAGCCCAGGCTAGCTTTACCAGAGAAATAAGTTTCTTATAAAATATTTTTTGAAAAATCTACTATACCATTTTTGTTACCCCAGTGGCGTGCCATAGGAGAGGCTTATCTCCAGCAGTGGACGTGAAGGGCTGGTGGTGATGATGATGATTTTTGTCCTTGCCGTTAGCATGGTAGGTATTTAGTAATTATTATAATTATCAATTAGTCGTTATTACGTTACCGGTCTTTTAACACCCAAAACTCAAAACTCCTACTGCTAGGCACGGACCCCCTCTACATCAGACAGGGCTTACGCCATAAAATCTCACTAAACTCACTAAAGACATACCTATTATAATTTTTAAAAACACACTCATTTGCATCTTCTCTTTATCTTCATCAACCCATATACGCCCACTGCTGAGCACGGGTCTCCTCTACCTTTGAGAGGGTTTAGGCCATAGTCCACCACGCTGGCCTAGTGCGGGTTGGTGGACTACACACTTAAGAAATTCCTAAGAACTCTTAGGTGTCCAGGTTTCATCACGATGTTTTCCTTCACCATTAAAGCAAGTGATAATTCAATGTGAATACCCACATAACTTCGAAAAGTCAGAGGTGTGTGCCTGGGGTTCGAATCCGCGACCGCCGAGATTCTCGACCACGCGCCCAAACCTCGAGGCCATCACTCATTTGCATATCTCCGTATATTGATTTACTGTGAAGCAAAAGGAAAAAAATTAAATACATTTTTCGTGCCTCAAAATTAGCGATAACATCCATTCATCTATACTCTCACTTGACCCATAAGACTACATTTTTAAATGTACTTTAAAAGCGGTGGTCAATAAATGAGCCTCTTGTAGTGAGCAATAAAATAAAATGTAAAAAGTATCCTTTTCCAGGCAGCGCGGTATCAAAGGGAAAGTCATGACTTAAAGTTCCTTTTAAACTTGTGCTACGTGCAGAAGAGGGTTAAAAACACTGGAAGTGGGTGTCTGTTAATCCCGGTGTCGAGTGACGAGCGCCGGCGGGAGACACTCTCTTCATTTTCTCTTAACTCTACTAATGATACTAGACGTAAGATAAAGCGCGCCCCCACTCACACCGAATGGGTTTTAAACGTGTTGGATATTTTAATTTGAGTTTTTTTTTCTCTCATATAAATTTGTGTTTTATGAGGTGACATTTTTTGGTGGATTCTATTTCCATCGTCGCTGTACTAGACTATGAAATTAGTCAGAGAAAAAACGTGTAGAGGGACAATGGGAACTCATATCACTTTGGTACTTCACTTCTTCTTATTTTAATATCGGTATTATCTGTTACAATATTTAAGGTAAACTAAATTTGTAATAGAAATTTAAACAAGCAATTACAAAAACAAGTTATTACATGCTAATTGTGTTTATTTCTTCAAACACACATTTACCTAGTTGTTTTACTAATCCATCACTTTTATTATTTTCTTATTTCACCTTATTTATTTTACACAACGGTGTGTACTACAGCCGCAGTTCATCTGTCGACTTCCCTCCGACGTCAACTTAAATCGAGTTGAAGGTTTTGCTCGGCGCTGCCTGCGCAAGGGTTGCGCGGACCGACCAGCCGCAACCCTTACATTTGGAACTGTATTGACAGCAATAAACCGCATTGTGACACCACAGGAGAACCAATCGATTTGATTGGTTGAAATTTTGGACTTATAGAATAGTTGTATTTGTTTTACGGGTAAATTTGTGTCGGCGTGTAAAAAAATTGTTATTTAGAGGTCCTGGTTTGATTTCCGGATTATAAATAAATTATTGAGTATTTCTTTGAAAAATCCAAGCCGCATAAAATAACACTTTGGAGATTAACACTTTTAAACGGTCAAAACGGTCTATCTGCATAAAATATATAATTTTTGATAAAGAGTAACAATGCTGACAGATTTAGCTTCATCGCGAGTGTATTTAAGTTTAATTTTGCTCCACTGAACATAGAAGCTTTAACTTTGCATGCGATATGAGATTTGTGCTACTTCAACGACTGTGCTTCTGTGATTTTTATATTCAATAGGTAATCTTTTAAATCTCTGTAGACTATAAGAAGATGGGGATCTATAAAAGAAGTTACTATAATTATTAATTAATTTTTAATGCTATGTGGTTGCTATCTATATTGCTTCAATCTTTCTGTTGGGATTTGATACGCAGGTAGGTAAAAATGTTATCGGTTCTCTAATAAAAACATGGGCTCTAGAACTATGATTCCAAAACAAAGAGAATACAGATGTCTGTATAAGCTAGTTTTCTATCTTACCAAATACCTGAATTCTAGACATAATTATTGCTTTTCCATATTACATTTATCGAAAACTTCCTTCCAAGATTCCGTATGTAAACTTCCCTCTAACACGAGATAATTTTACATAACAAAGTTAGTCTGCGCCATTAATCATGGTAGTATTGTGTGAATCACGATTCACGAGCCTCCGTCGGCTGACAGCGTGCGTTCGATGAATTCGTACAGAGAATGATACGTTTGACGGGGAGTTATCGCTAATGGCAGTTTTAAATGGGTTGGCATGTTGATCGATACTAGGAAGTTGTCTTATTTGACAAATCGAACGTAGGGATAGGGGGACGTATATAAACAAGTTTCGCGAGTGAGTTTTTTAATGTAATAGGGAATAAATCTATTTAGACTATGTAGGTGATGTTACTTAGTATTGCAAAGTTAAAGTGAAATTTATTTTCATTAAAATATTACAAGAATCTTAAATTTTAAACTATTTTCGCTCCGAAGCATGATATCGTTGTAGGAAAGAAACTTAATTAAAAATATAATTAAACTTGTATTTTTTTTTATTTTGCAAAATTTTTCAGAAACTATTGTATAAAACATTCATAAATCTTCTAATAATCGAAGGGTTACTGCTTTTTTTTTTCTTCTATTAGTAGGTAAGTGACAAAAATCTAAAATTTTTGCACACTAAAATAAACCATAAAAATACAAAACCATTGAAAACCCAAAAATACGACGCCTTGCATAACCATATCCCTTTTTATTTATATCCATCATACAGCCAAAGGGTATTAATAAACTTTAAACACTAAAATAGTTTATGGAAAGTTGTGTGGATTCCATTATGAAATACCTAGAAACTGAATAACGGTGGGTATTGAATACTTGGCCACCGCATTTCACCACTCGCGCTAAATGGAATGGAAATATTCCGAGGAGTTCCGGCTACTGGGAAATATCATGAGTTATTGGATGACATCGGCCGTATATATTTATTTGTTCTATGTTTAATTTAAATTTCAAACTCCATAAGAAAAGTCTGAAGAAGCTGAAGGTAAGAAGTCCATTCAAATGCTGTGCATACAATCGCTATCAACGTCATCAGTCCTAATACATCCCACTGCAGGGCACAGGCCTCTTCTACCATAAGATCACCACGCTGGCCGGGTGCGGGTTGGTTTAGAGCTGCAGGTTTGCTCGCGAATATTTTTATTCAGCCAATAATAACACTACGGGCAAAACAAAGACGTAATAATACACACTTTGTCCATCCCTTTGGGAATACAAGCGTGAGCATATAATTTTGAATTTTTCAATACAAAGCACATTCATTTAATACAGATGGTTGTATAGCAAACGTTTAAATTTTTATTTTTTAATGAGATTCTTTTACCGCCAATGGGTTTGTTATCAACGTAGCTATTACCTGCCTCAGTTTCCGATCACGGTCTGAATACACCCTGTTTAACTTACAGCCTAATATCGTCTATACGCCTACATCACTTATATATTCAAGCACAATTGTCTTACACTAGGTCACGTAACCATACCGATACACACTCAAGATGTATCCGTGCGATGATTTAGCTCGCGAGCCCGATCCGTCATTACTAATGCATCAGACAAGTGCGGGTTGCGGCCGAGGCCAAACGAGGCCAAACGAGGCCAAACGGGGCCAGGCGGGGCCACCGCGGGGCCGGATGAATAATGTAACGCGGGCTAATTCAATGTGTTGCGGATTATCTACGAATAGAACTCGATAATGTCCAGTTATAGATGAGTTACTCGTGTTTGTGTTACATTGATTGGTGAAGATTGGAAGGGAGTAATTTTACTAGAGTTTTGTGTTGTGGA
Organism: Cephonodes hylas; assembly: GCA_030295005.1. NCBI lineage: Eukaryota > Metazoa > Arthropoda > Insecta > Lepidoptera > Sphingidae > Cephonodes > Cephonodes hylas. The sequence continues at coordinate 11,075,497 of AP025380.1, read as the reverse complement.
TATTAATGCTGTGCTGAATGTTAACGCTCTATCTTTCAGGTGATAAAAGAGTAAAAATAATTGATGTATTTGTGTTTCCAAAGTACGTAATAACATATAGAAGTAATAAAAACTTTATTTTCCTTTTTTTATGAAGACGGAGGCAAACGCAAGTAAGGCGCCTGATTATGACTAAGGATTATGACAATTTAGGTCCCCTTAGATTCGCTGAGCTTCATTGCTCGGCGCCAATACTGTGCGTACCGCTGTTGATCCTGGAGTACAGGAGTTGCAGTGGCGGGTGTGTGGTGGGATAGGGCCATACAAGGCGCCTGATGTAATAAACACCCACAATACCAGAGGAATCATTCGTCCATTGCTGGTCTATAAAGAATATATAAGCTCTTTTCTTGTCTTTTGTCTATTCAGTTCACGACAGTATGATGGCTGACCAAGAAAATAAGGATGTGCATATTTGAATCTGTATAATGTCTGAGTGTGGGGCTGTACCTTCTTAAATATTTACGGGTATATATATATAAAAAAGGAAATATATAAGCAGTGATGACCTCGAGGATTAGGCGCGCGATCGTGAATCTCTGAGTTTCGAAGTTATGTGTTATCACTTACGTTAACGGTGAAGGAAAACATCGTGATGAAACCTGCACACCTAAAAGTTCTTAGGAATTTTGTGGTGGACTATGGCCTAAGCCCTCCCAATTGTAAAGGACACCTGTGCCCAGCAGTGGGACGTATATCGGTTGATGATGATAAAAAATCTACTCATAAGATTCAAAGCCTATTATATTCAATGCATAAGACACCTTTACCTATTAGCTAACATAACATAAACAGATATTGGGTGACAAATAGTAAAACCTAGTGTCTTGCTGATTAGACCATACTATTATAGACATATTTGTAAATATATTATTACAATCTAATACGGAGTTTTAAAGCTCACAACCATGGATTCGTCCATAGAAAGTTCCTCCCGGAATGAAAATCTGTATATAAGTATTACACTAAACTAGTACATTTACATATAATTTTAAAGGCCTTTCCTTTAAATACCTTAGTAGACGCAAATCTAGTCAACATTTTTCTAGTCCCACAAACCCTAACCAAGAAACACTTCAATGTGGAAATAGGCTGCCCCTCAACCTATTTAGTACAAGCTCATTTCTTCCATAATCACTAAACTGGGTCTTGTAGCACGCCTTTTCATAGCCACGCAACGGCTCATTGAAAAGGGACGTAGCCCCATTTTTTTTTCAGTTACAAGTCAGTGTGTCATAGAAGCGATCTCCTTTGAATGAATGTAGGTAACACATCACAGTGTGGGCTAGTGCACTAGTTAGAGAGGGGGGATGGCTGCGGGGAAGTGTTGGGCAGGGGTGCGGTGGACGAGGGGGGGGGGGGACAAATATGGGCCGAACGGGTGCGCGATGCATTACACAGTGCAGGTAATGGCAGTGCGCTTGGTTGAAAATCTTACGTGCTTAGGTTGGCTGGACACTTGATGGAGAATTGAGGGGGCTTGTAGTGAAAACGAGTGGTGAGATGGATTTTTGTGTGATCTGCAATAAGGTACGGGTGTAGGTTAAGAAGGATTTCCGCAATATAAGACTTTTTTCTTAGGCTAGGACCGGAATGATGTGTGTCACTGTTAGGAGTATTTATTAATTAACAGAGCAGCGTGCAAAATCAAGATTGGTCGAAAACAGCTCATGCAACTTTTCATATCACTAACCTAAATAAAATTCAATAAATATGTTGGTAAATATTTATATAACAAAGAAGTATCATTGGTATGTTTGATTCACGTTTATTTATTCATCATCATCATCAGCACATATGCTTATAGTGGCTACTTATATGGGCCCAGATACTTATGTACATACGCACGTCCCACTGCTAGGCACGGGCCTCCTCTACCATTGAGAGTGTTTAGGCCACAGTCCACCACGCTGGCCTAGTGCGGGTTGGCGGACTACACACCTAAGAAATTCCTAAGAACTTTTAGGTGTGCAGGTTTCATCACGCTGTTTTCCTTCACCGCCAAAGCAAGTGATAATTCAATTTGAATACACACATAACTTCGAAAAATCAGAGGTGTGTGCCTGGGGTTCGAACCCGCGACCACCGAGATTCTCGACCGCCCACCCAAACCTCGAGGCCATCACTGCTTTTTATTTATTAAGTAAATAAAATTATTTACAACACCGAGATTTCGCAGCATAATCTCCCAACAATAGTGTAATTAAACATACCCTACTAGGATCGAACAATACGGTCGACTGCATGTAACACTGTTCCAACAATAGTCTAATCAAGTAGAACATTTGCATTTGCAAGCGACACAACGTTGCGCCACTGTTGCGCGTCTACTGCGCGACAGTCCGTCGTGTGTCGCGACATGAATAATTCACTGGCGACAAACAGCGAGTTTTGTGCCTCAACCGCACCTGATGTTGCGCGACACTCGCGCACTGTCGCGCGCAACATGCACGATTAATCGGCAGTTTTGTGTAATTTTTTGCTTAGATATTTGTTCGAACGACTGAGAATGAAGTTTCTAAATTGGATTTTGAGCATAAGTTGGTAATTGGAAGGGAAAGCAGGGCAAAGTAAGTTTGAGTATGGCAATGTGTTATATTTTTTGTTAGACCAAACTGTACTAGTCTTGCTGGGATGAATTTTAGATATGGCTGTGCTAAAATTTCTATGTAAGCATTCGTAATGCGGTTATTAGTCGCTGCAAACAAAGATCCTTCGCCGTGCTAAGAAAAAGTATAATTTGACTCAAATACAGTACAGTATACGAGTACATGATACGAATATGCTCACGCCTTATAACTAAGGCTCGACCGAGATCTCGGTCTCGGTCTCGGTCTCGGCATTCTCGGCTACAAATCCTACCGAGAAATTCGTCTCGGTTCTCGGCTGTTTCTAGCCGAGATTCTCTGTCATAACCGAGACTGTAACTTTTTTCGAATCGGCATTAAAATTTTACCGCGCGTGGCCACGCGTAAATATAGTACAAGCTCGGTAATCAAAGAAATGCTAATATTTTTGAGTATTGGTTTTTGTCACCTTATAAGTTGCTTAGTGCTTAAGCTTGCAACAAATAATTTTTTAACTGCGCCGCCTACTAGTTAAGCAAGTGAACAACTGTTTAGGAGAGCTGGTCAATTTTATGTCGAGGGACATGTAGTAGTAGTAGCGTATTAAAAAAAATCTCGCTTTGTCTATTCTCGGTCTCGGTTCTCGGTCTCGGCCGAGACTTTATTTTATTCTCGATCTCGGTCTTGGTCTCGGCCGAGAACAAAAAATCCATCTCGGTCGAGCCTTAATAAGTTATAACTTAAAACTCTGGTAACCCCTATAAAATACAGGCGTAAGTATTTGTTTAGGAAATTCTTTAATGAATTATAATCTTTGCGATATAACTTTTAGTCACTAGCTAAATCAAATTTTACAGTCTTTAGCCTTCTAGATTTTTCAATACACCAACCTTTCCCCACACCGACCTTATACTAAATAGCTAAGCCAAGTTATAATTAGCCGCGCCACTATCCGGCACAATAGGGGCTCAAACTTCGTCCATTATGGCGGCACTAACACCGCTCTCGGCCGCAGGGGGCAATGGAACTGACTAATCAACGATTTATTTGTCCCACCTCGGAACTGGGGCTACGGATTGATTAATGGCCTTATTATAGAGTGATCTGAAACGCGGTGGATGAAGGAAGGAGGTAATCAGCTATAATGTACCATGAATGGAATAGCCCTGTAATATTTTTGAATAAAACCTGATCGGCTTTCTTGGTGGTGTGATGTAATAAAAAAAGGCCGTTTTATTTTGAGCATTGGTTAATTCTTTTATATTGCTTGTTATGTTTAGATTCTGTTCCGCGATGTTAAAGCAAGATTAGTTTTCTAGTAAAAACAGAAGTAATCAATGTTTACTAACAATGCTATTAATATGCACTGACTTAGTCTCGCTACCGTTAATCAAGATTGCTCCTTTTACTTTTTAATAGTTACCATAGTATTACTTGTTTCATTGGGCAATATTTATATTATATTTGCGCATCCGAAGCTCAAAAACACCTACAGTTACAACCAAAAATCTCTTATGACCATTCTAAAAACCATACTTCTCACATTCCCACAAAATTTACCCACCTATCCACCATCCCGAAAATTACAGAAAAACCTGTCAAATTAGTGGTGGACTGTTTACACGTAACAAATTCTAATTAGAGGCGCGCAGCTGTGGCCGTCAAGGGTCACGGGCGGACGCCGTCCGATAAATCACGCCGTAATGACGTCATATTAATCACGTCGCCCACCCCGTGACTAATGCACGCTTGCATTTCATACGTTTTATTGGATAACAAGACTGGATTTGGTGAATCTTCTTTTGATTGCAAAGTTTGAAATTTCAAAGATTTGAAAGCAAAGTTTAGCCAAAAATAAACTTCGGGTCTGTTCTTACATCCAGTATGCTCAATAGTATGCACGTAACGTCTGGTGTTGTTCATTATACAGACCTCGTTGAATCTAGGAGGAATTTCCGTGCCTTTCAGCGATTTTACCATGCCTATTATTGGAAGTCTGTATAACAGTTCGCACGTTAGGTCCAATTTAAGCAATAGTTATCTATCCGTGGTGCGTTACTTGCGTCAAATTTTTTGGTAATTGTAATTGTCTTTCTTTATGTGAGGTTAAACCTCATAGCTCAATGTTTTGTCACCCGCTTTGCTGTGGAGGGAAGTGGACAACTCTTTGTTTTCCAACTCCTCCTTTACATTGCTTTTCTGATTAACTTCGTTGCGGGATTGTGACAATTTAGGTCCCCTTAGATTCGCTGAGCTTCATTGCTCGGCGCCAATACTGTGCGTGCCGCTGTTGATCCTGGAGTACAGGAGTTGCAGTGGCGGGTGTGTGGTGGGATAGGGCCAAAAAAACCATTGTGTGGGTTCAAAATTATGCATGTGGCTTTTGAGTGTATTTATTGCTCTAATATAAATGGATTATTAAATCAAGTAAAATATATGGAAACGCGTTCGTTCTCTTCGATTGTATACTCTATTTTTTCTATAATATAATTTTTTACTAAATCCCATACTAAGCAGTGATGGCCTCGAGGTTTGGGCGCGCGGTCGAGAATCTCGGCGGTCGCGGGTTCGAACCCCAGGCACACACCTCTGACTTTTCGAAGTTATGTGTGTATTCACATTGAATTATCACTTGCTTTAACGGTGAAGGAAAACATCGTGATAAAACCTGCACACCTAAGAGTTCTTAGGAATTTCTTAGGTGTGTAGTCCGCCAACCCGCACTAGGCCAGCGTGGCGGACTATGGCCTAAACCCTCTCAATGGTAGAGGAGACCCGTGCTCAGCAGTGGGCGTATATGGGTTGATGAAGAAGAAGAAGAAGACTAAATCCCATCATTATATAAGCCATGAAACTATTTAACAAAAAACACTTTCAATGATGTTATACTGGCTTTATAAATGAGCCACAAAATACGTGTGAAACTAAACCTTTTTAACTAAAACATTTAATTACATCAAAAGAGTGTTTAAATGAGGAACAAAATTTATATGAAATATTTCAAAATAATGATAGCAGGTAGTGTGAGTAAACGCAATGTTAGTGGTACAGAATGTTCCTGTGAATTAAGTCCCGTGGGGCGGAGCGCGGACTAAGCCTTTGCAATATAGAAGCTACATTTACTTCTGTGCATTTAACAGCACATCTATCCCAACTTACCCTACATAATTCTTAATAATGGTGATCTTAACCTTTAAGTACACGCGTTGTTTATGGTAACGTTCCGTCACGCGTGGGGTCCGGAAGTATCCCCATAAGTATTTTACATTTATGCTCCGTATTTTTGAAAATTTCATAAATATTAATTTAAATTAAAAGAAAAGACATATTAATACGTATAAAAAGTTTTTATTACTAGCAAAACAATCAGTCTTTACATAGTGAAAAAACATTTATCGAAACAACATCTTGTACATAGCAATTTTTTAAGGCACTTAACTAATGTTCTTAAATTTCTTTTAATTATCAACTTTTGACTAATATATTCTTACTTTCTAATAAAATAGGAAACAAAGAAACGTAATCTAAGGAAAACTAAACAATAATCATACTAATACAAAAAATCACAACCCCTCAATATTACTGTCGGGCGCTAAAGTAAAAAAAAATATTTTGGTTGGCATGGTAAGCAATAAGTAATTGCTACTGAATGAGGCTTACAAATAGTTTTTTTTGCATGATCTACAAACAATAGTGCTCTTTTTATCCTTAGACCTTGGACAAATAGAGCACCTCCGCTTCATTTTTGGAGCACTAGAACCAGCCTCATCTGAACTAGGCAAAGGCTCTTCTTTGTCGATCAATTTGCATATAGCTCTAATATCTTTGGTCAAATTGGGGTTATTTTGCAATCTTTGGCGTCTTCTGATATTTGGTGACTCATTTTTGCAGTTTTCAACAGTAACTCTGAAAAAAAAACAAATTGAAAAATTAGCAAAGTGAAAAAAGTTACTACGTATAATCACGGGTGGGGTCCACAGGTATCCCCGCACGAGTAAAAAAGGTACTTACCTTAGCGGCAACACCACGTAAGTCCACCCGTCGAGAGCGTCGACAGCGCACTGAGATTAGCCAAAATGGTGCGATCGTAGCTTGTCAATTTGAAAAAATACAGTTAAAAAAGAGCGCGTGGGGTCTGCTTAGACCCCGCCCGTGACGTTAAAGGTTAAAAAAATTATTTATTTAGCGGTGAAGGAAAACCTCGTGATAAGATATAACTTAAACATAAGTGATAAGACATACATAATATACATTAAGTAACATAAAAATTTTCAGGTGTGTACTGTACACTCTTATTGGTGTAGGAGGCCCGTGCCCAGCAGTTGGACGCTTTTGGGCTAGTAATTATAATGATATGATTTTTTTTATTTTTTTTACGAGAGGAAAGCACCTTAAGCTCCCCTGTTCGGTACCTCGGAGAGGTCCTGAGGGGTATGTAGGGGTCTCTGGCCTACGCCAGCATACCGACTAAAACCTCTCGGTGACCATCACGCGCATTTAGGACGGTTTTGCGGCATCTCAGGGCAGAAGTGCCCTAAATGATCCGCTGCCGCCCAGCGCACCGTCCAGTTATGGACCCCTCCAAATTGGGAGGGCTTGGTATGCCCTACACTTACTCTGTTTGGACGTTCACCTTTTGTGAACGTCCGCGACAGTTAAGAAGAGGCCACGCCCTCTGCCACCAATCTCGGGGTTGCTATCATAGGGTACCGCCCCCGCAGTACGCCCAGCCACCCCAGTTTCCCCTGTTAGTCGCCTCTTACGACAGGTAGGGGATACCGTGGCGGAATTCTTACACCCCCAATCCACAGGGCGGAATTATAATGATAATAACACATACATAATATGTTTGATTCGGGATACGAATACAAGCTCTCTAGACCACACATATTTATACCGCAGAACTAACGAGGTACGAAAATAATCTATTCAATACTCGATGCAGCCGATACATCGTGCACAGATCAAAGGAAATTCAAATGAGTTAGAAGTACGTGCGTTACGTTAGTTTCGCTTGAGGAAACTTCGAGAAAACTTTAAATTTGAAACATTGAACGCAATTTTTCAAAAGTAGCGCGATTATAAAACTTCGCCCTCGTATTCGTTCTCAAAACAAGTTCTCTGGACTTTATACAGGGCGAGCTACGTGCGGAACATGAAACTGGTGCAGAATTACTTTGTTGTTTGCTTAGTTAGGTGTTTTATTTTTATATCTGCTCTTATAATATAGAAGAATATTACCAACTAACTTTCACGTACCTCTGATGTAAGTAGTGATGGCCTCGAAGTTAAGACGTGGTCGAAAATCTTGGCGGTCGTAACCCTAGATACACGCTTTCGACTTTTCGAAGGTACCTACTCAAAATAAATTATAAGTTAATGTAACGGTGAGGAAAACATCATGAGGAAACCGTACACACCTAAAAGTTCTAAAGAATTACTTACTATATCTGCGCGCACTAGGCCAGCATCACGAACTAAAGAAGAAGAAAGAAGAAGGTCTAAAACCCGCGGACAATTTCATACCTTGAACTGGTAGCGGGAATGCGCTAATGAAAAATCCAATGGCACTCCTGAAACCTCGGACTTCTAGGTCGCATAGCATAGTTGTACTGCGAGACCACGAGGCTATAATCATAATACTACATGTGATAACTGATTCAAATGTATAAAATGTTGTACGTTATCAACCCATATATGTACGTCCTACTGCAGGGCACGGGTCTCCTCTAACATTGAGAGGGTTTAGGCCATAGTCCACCACACTGGCCTAGTGCGGGTTGGCGGACTACACACCAAAGAAATTCCTAAGAACTTTTAGGCGTGCAGGTTTTCTCACGATGTGTTTCTTCACAGTTAAAGCAAGTGATAATAATTTATTGTGAATACATGAAGCAGTGATGGCCTCGAGGTTTGGGCGCGCGGTCGAGAATCTCGACGGTCGCGGGTTCGAACCCCAGGCACACACCTCTGACTTTTCGAAGTTATGTGTGTATTCACATTGAATTATCACTTGCTTTAACGGTGAAGGAAAACATCGTGATGAAACCTGCACACCTAAGAGTTCTTAGGAATTTCTTAGGTGTGTAGTCCGCCAACCCGCACTAGGCCAGCGTGGTGGACTATGGCCTAAACCCTCTCAATGGTAGAGGAGACCCGTGCTCAGCAGTGGGCGTATATGGGTTGATGATGATGATGATGATGACACACACCTGACGTTCAGTTCAGTAGGTTAATTTGAAACCTACTCAAATGGATCTACTATACTTTGAATAGCTACATCAAAAGATATTAATACACTTATGGAGCACAGGTTCAGATCCGCAGCGAGCGAATTTAATCTCGTCTCGAGTTTAACTTGTCTCGGTGCATATTTCAGATGCAATATCCATAAGAGGCCGTTTGTCCTCAACAAACCCCTCCCTCCTCCTTCTAACCCCCGCGGCCTCCTCACAGCATCCTCTTTGGAGTAAACGTAATCTGGTTCAAGCTGAATGTCTGTTCTTGCAAATAATGGTACATGTTATGAATTTCTTTCCCTCTGTACGCTGCATCCGAGTACGCTAAGCCTTATTTCGTCTGCGAGTTGGAGCAATTTGTATGAGCTTTTAAAATGGGTCGGCTTACTCGGTACAGAGTACTTATTTGATTTTCTGTATCTGTGTCTTTGATGTTGCAATATTGTAGTTTATTAAACTTAAGCATGATTTATCAGTATATTCGTTTGATTTACCAGTGTACAAAGCACTAGTATCTGTGATGCTAAATCTTTCACATAACTTTTTATAAGACACGTGCACTCACTCCTGTGTCCGTTATGGAGTAGATACAGTGGATTTTACAACCTACGTTTCATATCTCGTCGTATATACAGTATTTATACCGTGATCGAAAACTGAGGCAGTTAATAGCGAGGGTAATCACAAACCCAGTGGCGATATTAAAAATCCCGAAAAAAAATAAAAATTTTGACGTTTTCCATACAACCATTGGAGTTAAAAGTATGTGGTTTGTATGGAAAACCTCAAAAATTTTATTTTTTGTCGGGATTTTCTTTAATGCCAGGGGGTTTCTAATCACTATCGCTATTACCTGCCCAAGTTTTCGATCACGGTCTGAATACACCCTGTATATAATTAATAGGCTCGTCCCCTGTGACGTAGTATTTAAATAATAATAACCAAAACACGGGTGCAAAATGCATAACCATACGAAGATACAATCTTTTTGTGTTTATGTATCTGTTATTTAAAAAAAAAGAAGGAAAATTTTTGTGTCAATTCAGACAATTCGTCATAACATTACACAGGAGCATTAAGATAAAGAATTTAAGCGACACGCGGAGTGTATTTCAAAGTACTTTAGGCGAGAATCTCGGAACGCTTCCCCGAAAGCCATAAAAGCATTAACACATGATTTGATTTTGATTCACGTAAAAACCTGTTCGAGTCAAAGCGAAATCGAATGAGGCACGATCAATTGATTACAAAATATTTTCTCAGTCACCGCGCGCGACCTCTTTAGGGTAAGTACACAACCTTTCAAATGAGAATTGTGTGAAGGGTGAAGTAAAACGTCGTGATGAAACTAATGCACACCTAAATTTATAACTTTAAGTAAATAAAAAAGAAATAAAATAAAAGCTTTTAAAATAAATAAATAAGAAATTATTAAGAATGTGGGCTGATGCCCATGTACGTCCCACTGCTGGGCGCGAGCTTCCTCTACCATTGACAGGGTTTAAGTTTTAGTCAACCACAAAAATTGGCGAACCGGCTACCGTTCTTGGGGGATAATTCCAAACTCCCTGCAGGTACTAAATTCCCTAATGAAAAAACGCAAAAACACTTTGCCTGGAATCGACCCCATAACCCTGAGATCGCAAAGACATATACCGCAAGTCCACGAGGCAGTCAGTCACTACAATTATAAAAAAATCAATTTATATAGACATAAGTTACAGCTTTATCAAATCAATGAAGACTCATCCTTACGATTTTTTCTTATTGAGCAATGTTATTTCGATATAATGCCCTCCCTAGAGAGTTCTTTGGTCAACTATCAATGGATTGCTCAGAAGGAATATTTAAGTACAATACATTATTTATTACCAAGCATTTCGTATTTTGATCCCAAGTATTGTGTTTGAATGATGTTTGTATTGGATTTAAAGAGTTTTTTCGCTTTTTTTATAGAATTTTATGTTAGCTAATGGCCTTAGGGCATTCAGACTAGTTTATGAACGAGCTTGTTTATAAGATTATTATAATATTTTTTTAGATTTATACTTCTAGTAATTGATCCATTTTCAATGCCTCTAATACGTTTTTGTGAAATGAAGTAAAACGTATTGAATATATAGATACCGAATACATCGCTTAGATTCAGTCAGTTAAAAAAATAGTTTGCTACCCTGTTCAGAATGCAGTCATTACAAGGGAAGGACGGGTAAGAAACTCTAGTGTTGCTCTTTTCCAATCAACAGATAGTCTACAATATTGATACAAAGACTACATTTTCCGAATTAGAACAGCTCATTGATATAATGTCAGACTGTTAAATTGAATATGATGTAACATAGTCATCTTGAATGTTGAAACTGACAACATTATAAAAACGATTATGAACATGATAACTGAAAGAATGTGGACATCAAAACAATATCTACTCCAAGCAATCATATATAACTATTCCCTTGAATCACATCAAAGATTATCTAAATCCTCGCAACATTCTATGTAAAGAATAAAACAAAAACCCAGCGGGATTGTGGTGTGTCGCGCGTCACGCACTCGTGTCGTTCGCAACATAAACACTGCGCCGATTATTAGAAACACAAGCGTGTTTGTCACGACGCGACACTGACTTGAAAATACTAATGTCGCGTGAATGTTGACACGCGAATCACTTCTCGAACGGGGAAATATTTACACTATTTGTTTTGGGGAACACTCTGTATTTACACGAGGATTTTCTCTGTTTTGTCTTAAGAATTTTGTTTTAGAGGTGTTGCTAAATAAATAAATACACCCAACAGTCACATACATCTGCCCTGTGGCAAGGGGGCGTCAGAATCCCACCACGGTATCCCCTGCCTGTCGTAAAAGGCGACTTAAAGGGGCCCTTGGGGTCGCTGGACGTGCTGTGGGGGCAGCGCGTCCTCACTAAAAGTGACCCCGAGAGGGGCGGCGGCACTGTGGCCTGTGTCCGTCGCGGGCGCCCATCCACAACCGAGGCGCCCGAACCAAGAAGTGGGGGTGCAACTGCGCCCCCTAAAACTCCGAGACGGCCGAGACAATTTCGTCTCGGAGGCGCACCGGGCGGCTGTGGTTAACGGTGTGCGCTTCTCGCTCACGTACCATGGTCGCCCAATCTGGCGCAGAGATGGCCACCGGGGGGTTTTGGTCGGTATGCCGGTTTAGGGAAATTGTTAGGGACCCAGCCCGGCACTAACACCTGCGCGGATATGACGTCGCCGCGCGCCGGGCTGGAAGACCGGTGACCCCGACATACGCTTCCCGCCCCCCTCCCCCGGGCTGGCGGGAAGTAGAGCCATAAACAGCTTTCCCCTCGAGAACAAACAAAAAAAAAAAAAAAACAGTCACATACATAGTCCTAACCCCACACTAAGATACGAGTCTTGTGTCGTGAGTATCAGAAACTACGAGAGACTTTTCGGTCTCACAAACACCCAGACCCGAAACAAATATTTGTGGATCACACAAACATTTGTCTCGGTGCGGGGATCGAACCCGCGGCCACTCGTTTCGCAAGCTGGTGTCTAGCCAACTGCGCCACGAGGCTTTCAGATGGGGCTATGTAAGAAGTAGTGCTTCGAGGTTTAGGCGCACGGTTGAGAATCTCGGCGGTCGCCGGTTACAACCTCTGGCACACACCTCTGACTTTTGGAAGCTATGTGTGTATTTACAATAAATTATCATGTACTTCAACGACACCTAAAAAGTTTTTAGGTATTTCCTAGATGTTTAGTCTACTAACCTGCACTAGGCCAGCGTGGTGGACTATATCCCTCTCAGGAGAAGAGGCTTTTGACCAGAAGTGGGACGTATACGTGCTACTGATAATAATTCATTATTTATGGTGGATGGTAATGAATTTTCAGTGTCTTAAGCCGTTCATTCCATATTTTTGTCCTCCATATATCCATCTTTTATATCCTCCATCCGCCTTTTATATTTACATAGTTGGAGTCCTACATCATACCAATCTAATGACACCCAATAATAACAAAGAGAGCTGAAAATATCGCGAAGCTTGAAATGTGGGTTCCTCTATCTTCAGTCTTGAATTTAATATTTTAATTGTGTATAAAACAAAGAGGCGACTTAAGCGCTCCTTACAAGATTACCGTCAACTGGCTTCAGAGATAATTTCATTGAATTTCACGTCGTTCAGATTACTCAGCTCGATACCCGAGTTAGTCACAATGTTCTACGTAATGCTTCAATGGCTTTTGTTCCAACATTACATTATGTGCCGCGTCCTTATGCTTTAGCTGGGAAATTCGTCAAAATTTCGTATTCCGGGAATAAAACTAAAATATGTAAAATTTTATTTATGCAAAAAAGTACCTACTAAGATTTATCGATTGGTTTTCGCGACAGAAACCAATAAACATCTGTACAAAGATGTCCCTTTGGTATTTTTAATAACATACAACTGGTTTACTAAAATACATACTGGTAATACATACTACATTTAATTCGTAGATTAATGAAGATTTAGAATGCCATTTAATGCTCAAAATAACCAGAAAAATGTGAGCCCAGTCGTAACTTTTCTTGCAGTGACAAAAAAAAGTATCGCTTCACCCCAAAAAAACTAGAATCGCAGTGTAAAAGGCAAGATGGGAAGCACTTCTATTCCTCACTAGTCTCATTACGTCCGAAAGGAGGTTTGCCATCTAAATCGCCTTGCCATTGTCAGTCGTTAAAGGGCGAGAATTCAGACTCAGCGCAATAATGGAGTGTTACGGTTCGCTTGGCGTCAATCAAACGTTTTCTTCTACGGATAAACCTTATTTTTTTCTTTATTTGCTCTAATTGAGTTCTTGGAAGAATATCATTCAAGGGTAAAACTATTGGAGAATTCTTAAGAATTACATTGATTTATAGATTAGTTCCCTTATTTTTCTTAAAGTTTATACGTTAGTTAGTTTCCTGTTTAAGCCTTTTAATTATATTTACCCAAGGTTCTGTTGAAAATGAAAAATATCATGCTCCACTTATACAGGGTAGTTAAAAACCTGCAAGCGTTAAAAAAGTCCCGACATAAAAATTGACGTTTTCCTAACATCCCCGTATATGTAATACCTTTGGTTGGATGGAAAAGTTAGATTTTTATTTTTGGCAGGATTTTTTAGCAATCGGTTTATTATCAACTTAGCTATATCTGCCTAAGTTTTCGGTCACGGTCTGAATACACCTGTATAATTTCCAGCCTATGCCTATATCACTAATACATTCAATCACAATTGTCTTACACTATATAGAGAGGTTACGTAACCGCCAATGGTTTTGTAAACACTGTAGCTATTACCTTAATTTTCGATCAAGATCTCAATACTGTATATGTTTTCTATCCTCGTGTCACCAACAATGGTTTAAAAATTAAGATCCAACAATTCTGCCTACCTGTGTTCCCCAATCGTCAGTATATCTTGCATTTAACGTCCTACTGGGCCCGGCGCCCGACACATTATGAGCACGTGTTGGTGACAGGTTATTTCTCTCTGTAATATAAGTCTACGCCAGCCCAACTGCCTCTTGACAAGCTTTTTATATGACTGCATTGATATGACATTTTGACTGGTAGATAAAGTGATAAAAAAACTAAGAGACACACAATTATGATCATGTTAAGATAAATCTTCTATCTTTTTTTTGAGACTATATAGTTTGAAAATTTGTAGCAATGTCATAATACAAAATTACCTGTAATAATCTATAGATTAGATTCGTGATGTGCTCTGTCTACCCATGTGAGATACTGGTGTGAGTAAATGTGTACGTATGTGAACTTAAAAAAAAAACACATGAAATTATAATAATTATACGAGGGTTGTGTTTGGGGACTAGAGGTAAATTATATAGCATATGAACAAAATATGCTATATTATTTTAATATACGACTCTGAAATTAATATCGGGAATATTTCTTATATATCATATTACATATATAATGGACACAGGCCTTTTTTAGTATTGATATGCCATTTAGGTACACTTTATATTGACTCAATCCACATCAAGAATATAAAACCTGAATAAAACAATGGAAACGCCTGCGGATTTAAAATAGCAAACTGTAAAACGATTTGAAACAGAGACAAATGTGGTAAAAGTTCCCCGCAACGCATTACAAAGTTAGGAGTTTTGTAATGTGACGGCTTTATGACTATATCGCGACCTGTCTAGCGAGAGGGTGACAGGCGAGGCAGTGGATTTTTTCTTAAAAACTCTAAAAAGGTTGTATATACTCGGCAGTACGTGATATTTTCTCATAATTTTAAAAGAAATAAAATTGATAAAACAAATCAATAAATGCCAACCTGCACTCGGCCAGCGTGGTTGACTGAGGCCTAAACCCTCCATATGGTAGAGAAGGCCTGTGCCCAGCAGTGGGACCTACCCCTATATGGGCTGATGATGAAATCAATTGAGGCCTATAAAATCAAAGGCAGCTAAATCCAAGTGAGTCAAATATTCAGTAATCTACAAAAATCGATAACTTTGTTTAGGTGGCTATGATATTTTATATTTTAAAAGAGATTTATAAAGAATGTGAATACCACTAAAAATCAGAATTTTAAATTATAAAAATACCACAATATTTGAGTACAGACTGAATAAATTTGTATTTAACTGTCTTTGATTCCAACTGGCGTTTAGCTGGTTTTGATTTTATAGGCCTCAATTAATTGTTTGACGTATGTATATTGTATATGTTTGAGATGTGCAGATAGAAAGCAAAAGAAATGTGTCAGAATCGTAGCTTGAGGCACTCAATAGTATCTATCCCTGCCTATCCCTGTGGGATACAACCTTGGGTTTTTTCTCTATTACATGTGACGTAGATAAATCGTGAAACCTGGTTGCAATTATGTATGTAGCTCTGCCTACCCCTACAACGATACAGATTTGAAAATTTCAACTGTAGCAACAAGTAACATTTTTAGTAAATGTAAGGCATTCCCTTCTAATTCTTGCTTCACTGGATTTTTAATTCAATTTCCTTTAAAGCTTAATACTGGCCCCGTTCGCTCGGGAAATATTCTAGTGCATAAAATAATTGGGTTCCATTTTCACATTCCGGTTTTTGTTCGTGTTTAGCGCTACGTATTGTAACAGCAGACATTTTTGTCGCGCAAAATTAAATACAAGGAAATATCGCAGCGGACTACATTCTTCTGACATTTTTTGTGCGATAGAGACCGCGGCGCACCTTGTGGTACAGACTGACGGAACGACTTCGAACCCCTTCACTATTCTAATTACTTACACTTTTTTCTATTTGTAAAAAAATCAATGTAGAAAATAATCGCCAATATTATTGGTACCGACAATTAATTACAGACGACTTTTGAATGGTTAACTAAAGGAAGTAAAATTAAACGAAGCATAAATTGTATAAAAACTTCAGATTAAGCAGTATTAATTATAAAGAGAAGACCAGGGTCCAATTGTGTTTAAGGGGTAAGACTGTTGTTATTTTGCTTCCTTAATACTGTTGATGAATTGGTCAAGAATGAAGAACATAAACCTTTTTTGGTTAAATTCCTATACTCACTATTACATGACGGAGAAACGCCAGAAACGCTATACTTTATCCAAACCAAGACTTCTCAACACGCGGTCACAGAACCAAAGAAGCCAACCAGGCCACGAATTACATCCCTAATGACAATTTCGATGTAATACGTTGAAAATAAGAGCACATTTCAGCTGGAATCAAGTTGCGAGCTTAATGAGTGTAGTTGGTGAGAGTTTCTCATTTGCGAGAGGACTCGTGGCGCTGTGACGGAAGCGCTGCAAACGCTGCAAAACTTCGTAAATATATGCATGCACTACTTGGGTTGCGGTCCGCTTTGTATTGCCCCTGGAAATATGTTTGCTTTTAATAATGGTTTCGAGTTTTGCTGATCATTTACTTAAAGTATATGAACGAATGGACTATGGCCTAAACCCTCTCAACGGTAGAGAAAATCCGTGCCCAGTAGTGGGACGTATATGGGTTGATGATATATGAACGAATAATTTGACTGCTTCAGTGTTTAAAAGGCGCAAGTGTGTTCGAGAAGTAGGTTGGATAATCTGATAGATTTTATATTAATTTTATACTCAGCCTATCCCCGTTCACTGCTAAACGTGGGCTTCCCCAAGAAAGCGCCAACTATCCCGGTCTTGAACAGCCCTCATCCATCCGTTTCCTGCCACCGCATTTAAGTCGTCGGACCATCGTGCTGCAGGACGTTCTACCCTAACTAACTTACTCTGTTATATTTCGCCAGTAAATCTCAATAGCAGCGTATGTAAATTACAAAGGCTTGATAACATATCGGTAAAAAGTGATGTGAAAAGATGCATCTATCTGACACGTAGGTATGTAAAAAATTTCAAGTTTATGTAAACCTGTCGCGGAAAAGAATCAACAATTATCAATCTGCTTATTGCTATCATGCAATAAACCTTTCGACTATAAAGGTAATCCCTGCTTGTAGCACATTATCTTAACAATTGTAGAGAGATTGTGAAAGCCGCCTGTCAACGAAAGAATGCACATTTTCTATCTTAAGGCACTGCTTACGTCAGCAATCAGATTGTACACCTGGCATCATATATTAATTCTACAGTAACTAATTTTTGTAAAAATTGTGTTGGGCAATGCTTGGAGTTTCTCTGGTGGATAGAATTCGTAACGAAGTCATCCGCCAGAGATCCGGAGTCACCAACATTGCTCGCAAAATTGGTCCGCTAAAGTTGAAGTGATGTGGCCATGTCTGCCGACGGTCGGACGGCCGGTGGAGCAGACAAGTGTTGGAGTGGAGACAGCGCTTAGGCAAACGTACTGTAGGACGACCTTAGATTGCCTGCATAAAATTGCCTGGAGCGATAAGACCACCACTCATATTTAATACTAAGTTTAGTTTCTCCATTGATTCACTATTCAAATACAAAAGAGTTTAAATAAGTAGAACAGTAAAGGGTTATCATCGCTCGTTACACGTTAGTTCATTCGGTGCTTCTGTACCACGAGGTGTGACGCGGTATCAGCCGCATAAAAATGTTAGAAGAATGTAGTCCGCTGCGATATTTCCTTGTATTAATTTTGGGCGAGAAAAATGTCTGCTGTTACAAAACGTAGCGCCAAACATGAACAAAAACCGGAATGTGAAAATGAAACGCAAATATTCTATGCACTAGAATATTTCCCGAGCGAACGGGGCTGGTATTTAGCTTCAAAGGAAATTGAATTAAAAATCATGTAAAGCAAGAATTAGAAGGGAATGCCTTACAATAGATACTTGTTACTACATAGTAAAGGTACTCTCAAATCTGTAACTTCGAAAGGGTAGACAGAGCTACATACATTGTTGTAACTAGGTTTAATGTGTGATCTATGTAACATCTATCATGATTTACTGTCGGCAATTGGCTTAAAAAATCCCATAATAGTGACGTCAAAGCACTTGTAAGTCTTTGGCTTTGACAGATGTAAAGGAGGAAAAAACATTTTTGAGCACATTTCTAGGAATGCCTTATAATTACTACTAGACACTTGTTGCTAGAAATGTACCCGTGTGTATATACGGACTCATTGTCTTGCTGCGCAAGTATTTACCATCCGATGTAAAGGTTTCGGGTTCAATTTCAAGGTCGAGGAAAGTGTTGCAAGATCTTTTCCATTAGGAAATTCTCAGTAGCAGTACGGAATCCGAAAATATATTCGAATGAAGGTAATCAATTGTAATGGTCAAATACAGCATAAAACGTGTATTTCCTTGTTTGGTGATCCATTTCACACTTCTAAGTCGCGTGTCGAATGATTGCGGTGGGAATTCGAACCTTTGACTTTACAATCAAGTGCTAATTAAAAGAGTTACCGAGGACGGTCGTATTTTGTGTCGTCTTTGGATGTTTATTTGTTTTTATTGATTTACTCTACTTTATAATGTAACAAGACTTCGATCGAAAGACAGGATTATCTATCTACTGTCTGTCTACTATTAAATAATGATGATTACAAACACTTAAAGAGATAAATAAATAAAGAGTTTTTATTATTATTATTATGTTTACATTCTGTAGAAAGCCTAAGGATTTGTGTTAATATTTTTAAATATTATACAGATGTTAACAAACCGTGATCGAAAAATTAAATGCCTAGTTATGTTGACTGCAACTTACATTTTTATCTTTATTTATATGATTCTAAAGTAGGTATGCTTTTGCGGTTTGATAGATACTATGAAGTGAGTGCGATCGAGAGGACCAGGGTTCGATACCCAGATCAGGCGTAATGCTATTCGTTTTTTCATGACGAAATGTTATAATGTTATGTATATTGTATGTATATTTATGTACTTCTACGTTTAAATATTACTCACTCATTTATGTAAAACATCTTTAGTACCTATACACCTACCTACCGATTTTCATCACTGCATCGCCCAAAAGTAGACTGGCAGAAAATGCCGACGGCATTAAGTCCGCCTTTATACATACGTGTATATAAAGATTAAATAAATAAATAAATAAATGTTTAGGAGCGTCACGGAGTCTACAAAAATGCCCGAAAATAAGCGGGTTCTCTTCAAGACAAGACTCACACACACCGTGTATGTGGCGTATTAACATTTTTGATAAAAAAATCCTCGATCTTGTACGAACACGTAAACTTTAGGTAACAAGCGATATAATATATGCAGCAGAATCTAAAAGGCCCTGTTCTAAATATATATAATTAGCTCAATATTTGAACAACGTAAAAACCCACTATAGCTTCATTTTATTTTCTCACGACGAAATGGTTATCTTACCAAAATATATATGTACTTATAATAAAAAGTTTGCCTTGAGAATTAATTCTTATTTACATTATATAGGTCAAAATGAAACCAATTACTTTGACACAAATATTTCATAATGCAGGATAAGAAAGAATTCTTATCTAAAAAAGAAATTTTGGAAAACTTCAAATTTAAAGAAAGCATTAGGAGGTTTTGTATATTTTTTGCTATATGAAATCAAAGAAAAATAATCGTAATTTATGCAATATAAATAAATAAATAAAGACCCCTTTGAGGTAAAGGGACATTTTAAAAGTTGATATAAGAATATTCTGACATTCCTCGTATAAAAAACGTCAGGTTAAAAAAAAAACAACTTCAAAAAGAAAATTGTATGTATATCTCTATTGAAAAGGACTATAGTTTGCATTGTACTATCTAATTGTTTTAAAGTCGTGATGGCCTCGAGGTTGAATTAAACGACGTTAGTGGCGGGTTCAAGCCCCAGACACAAACCTTTAACTTTTTGATGTGTGTATTTAAAATGCACAATCCTATTGCTTTAACGGTGAAGAAAAACATCGTGACGAAACCTGAACATCTAAAAACTCCGTATATTTTGTTTATGCACACAGCCCGATATAATCCGCCTATACAAATCAGGCTAACCTGTGGGACTCTATCATAAAAACCGTTGCCCAGCAGTGAAACTTAACAGCACCGTGTCAATCCACGGGCGTCAACTAGTTTCAAAATAAAGACATAATTGCCGGGTGACAACGCGCAGTCAATACAAATTATTGCACCGGCTAAAAGGATTATTATCTCCCGCCAGATATACCCGAGACACGCGATTTCTCAACCAGTCGAGGAGTATCGTGCGCGCTGACAACTCACTAAAAAGTTTTTATTCCGTGCCGCGACAGTGCTTCAGGTAATAAAAATATTTCCTATGTGATTATGCTGTCGAATTAAGAAGGCGGTGTTGTGTACGCGGGTCGTACCGTGAGACGGTTTCTCAATTTGAACTCGTAACCATCGATAGTTTCGGTCTTAGGTAAATGAATTTTGTCTTGAATTAAAATATATGTTGAAGCTTTGAACATAATAACAAAGAGTTATTCAATTTGGTCTAAGTGGATAAATGTAGTAACAATATTCGCTGCACCATAATGGTATAAGGTCAAAATAGAAAAAACTGGGTTCGAGCTAATTCGGCATATAAAATATAGGACATAGACTATGTACTGTAAAACAAGGCCACATAATTGTAGGAATAATTATCTTCATTCAAGTCATAAATAAAAAACAAATGCAATTATAAAAATAATGAAGTAATAAATAAAATAAGCGCGCATTTACACCTTTTAGCACACTTGCCACCTAAAAAATTGCGAGAAGCCTTGAATTTTTTATTTAGTACTCTGATAGCACTAACTATACAGCATTAAAAGTATTATGTCATATGTTATATTAGCCAGTAGGGACAAAAATACGGGTCAAGTAACAAAAGAGACATTATAACGGATAAAAATAATAACTTAAAACACCCAACAGTCACACATATAGTTTTATATTTTATAGAAGGTCTGCATATCTTTAAACTGCAAAATAAAATATAAACATTGTTTGCTTTCATAAAATTATACACTTAAAAGAAAAAATAGCCAGTGAAAAATCCAAATCTAATACTTAAGATTTAGGAAATGAGGTCCAAATTCGCGGAAAACCTTCAAAATTTAAAATTCGATATATAAATTTGAATTCCTTAAGGTTCGTGCCAACTTGCAATTGCAACTGTTGGGGAGTAATACTCACATCCAATTTAATCACAGGATATTTACCTATGGATGTAAGATTCTAGGTAAAACAAATAACATTATGATTATATTTCAATTTAATAAATAATTTATGTTTGTTATTTTCACGGCTATGCATGGATTTGAGAGGCCTCGGGATCGATTGCCGGCTCGGACAATATGTAACTGGATATTTTGATAAAACATTCGGATAGAGCACGGAAGCTGTAAATGTGCTGTAAAAGGCAAAGTTCTCGTCCCGTGTGTGTTTTTAAACAATGATTAAACGTGAGTGAAGCAGTGATGGAATCGAGGTTTAGGTGCGCGGTCGAGAATCTCAGTAGTCGCAGGTTCGAACCCTAGGCACACACCTCTGATTTTTCGAAGTTATGTGTGTATCACTAGCTTTAACAATGAAGGAAAACATCGTGATAAAACCTGCACTCCTAAAGGGTCTTAGGATTTTTTTAGGCGTGTAGTCCGCCAACCCGCACTATGCGAGCGTGGTGGACTATGGTCCAAACCCTCTCAATAGTAGAGAACACCCGTGCCCAGCAGTGGGACATATGTGGGCTGATGATGAAACGTGAGTGTTAAAATACTTCTGTTTACACTTTCTATAATACAGGCTTGAGCGTAAAAAGTGGTATTTGGTTATGGTTTGTTTTTTATGTCCAATGATATAAATAAAGAAGAGGGCACTGCGCTGACCTCAGATATTGTGATAAAGTCTTATGTATAATTATATAAACAATGAACAACTTCAACAGAATCAGCTGTAGATAATATACCAACTGTTTATTATCGATAGAGTCAACCAGCTATAATATAAAACATTTCAAATGACTTAATTTTTTACGAGACGAAGTGTAATTTTGAGAAAGAAAAACCGTAAAATATTTATTTATTTATGTACTTTATTTATTTTTAATTACTTTGAAAAACAGACAGGAAAATTACAGTCAAATTGGAGTAAAAAAACAGTATACAACAATTTCTTTCTACTAAATAAAACGAAAATAAGGTCGTGAAAAACTATCTATTATTGTATAAGTAAAAAAATATACTTTCATCTTACTATTTTTAATAAAATAAGAAAAATATTTTTCAATGAATTGATCTTTTTATACGTATTATTTTTTTTAGAAAAGAATAAGAAAGATGCAGTCTACTTCAGGTCAAAAGGGGAGTGTCAGGGTCTCCGAGCCCAGGGGTTGGAAAGCATTCGCAAACTCCATAATTTCTCGAGGCAGGCTAAAAGTTAATGCATATGAGTAAAAAGTACATACAAATGTTAAATATAGTGAAACAAAGGGCGGTCTTATCGCTGCATGCTATTCCTCGCAGACAATCGTTAGAGAGAATGAATGGGAATGTAGAGTGGTCGGTGTCGTAATACTTTATAGATAGACAGATAACTCTTTATTTCTCATCTCATCTCATCAGCCTATCGCCGTCCACTGCTGAACGTAGGCCTCCCCTAGAAAGCGCCAACCATCCCGGTCTTCTGCAGCCCTCATCCATCCCTTACCCACCTCCTTTCTCAAGTCGTCTTATTTCTTTACTCTTTATTTATTAAAAGGAATTTACATAAAAAAACAATTGTCACTAAAAAATTGAATATTAAAAAATATAAATATCTTTGAAATGCACAATTCACACTAAAGACATATTATACTCGTACATATTAAACTTACATGCGAAATATAATAAAAAAACAATAATTTTACTAGAAATAAATACGACCGGTATTATACTTTGGGCGTAGGTAATTATTTTAAAAATATATGTTATTGTCTCTTAAATTAAGCTAACGAAGTATTCCAGTAATATCGATGTCACATGGGGTATTGATAATATTTCGCTATATACGGGAACAATACAAACAAATAGAAGAAACAATTTTTTTTTAGCAATTTCAAGCAATTGCGTAAATATCGTTGACATTACAAGGGCAAAAATTGAGACATAAACTTTTATTGAAATTTTGTTTGATACATTTATTGCAATTTTGTTTTGCACATCCTACCTCGGCTACCGAAGCAATCTGCATGTGATAAGAAGTCGTGATAACAGTGAGTATGATATAATAAGTTCCTCTTGAGATAACTCAATGCGTGAGTCTAAATCGAGAACATCAAATGGTAAACATACTAATCCGACTCTATCATATGGCTTTTGAACTCTATCAAGGTCTCTACGTAGAGTTATTGTTTTACGTAAGATAATGACTTGATTTTTTTTACTGCTTCGAGGTCTCGCGGCACAAGTATGTGTCATGCGATGTAGAGGTCCCGAGTTCGATTCCAGGGTAGGTCATTGTTACTGTTTTTTTTCATTTGGAAATTCTCAATTCTCAGAGACTAATGATATGCCCGAAACACGACAATAGGCTTACTCTCTATTTCGTGTAAATGATACACAGCTGGCGAAATGGCGGGGTAGAAATACATATCTGCCTATCTGTTCAGGAAATAAAGGCGCAAGTTTATGTTTGTAGTATGTACATTTGTAGGTAATAATAATAATAAATACATGTGATTTCGGGTTGTTCGTATCTTGCTAACGGCGAGTATTTGCATAGACACAATCTAGTAGCCAAGATCATACATCAACAACTTGCTCTTCGATATCACCTTGTGACTGAAGAAATGCCATATTATCAATATGTCCCGTAGCCGGTTCTCGAAAATAGTCATGCAACGCTGTATTGGGATCGATCTATTATCACAGACAGGACTATTGTTGCAAGTAAGCCTGATATTGTGGTAGTGGATCGACTGACGCGCCGGGCAATGTTGGTTGATGTTACTATCCCACATGATGATAACCTTGTGAAAGCCGAAAAAGACAAGATGTCTAAATATTTAGATTTTGCGCACGAGGTTACTGATATGTGGGATGTTGACTCAACCGTCATTGTTCAGATAGTCGTTACTGCCAATGGGCTGATACCAAAGAGCCTCGACCAACATCTTCGGCGGCTCTCATTCGGTTGTTGGGTCAAAACCCAGATACAAAAAGCAGTGTTATTAGACACGGCACGTATCGTGAGACGGTTTCTAACTCTTGGACCCTAACCACCGGTGGCTTGGGTCGTAGACCCCGCCAACTGCGGGTTTATTTTTTATATTTTTAAATGTATTTTTTTTTATAAAACTTTACATTTAAAAATGTTAAAAATAAAATAAACACATGAGGAATAAAAATAAATAAATAAATACACCCAACAGTCACATACATAGCTCTGACCCCACACTAGGTTCCAAAACCTGTGTCGTGGGTATCAGACACTACGAGAGACATTTTCGGTCTCACAAACACCCAGACCCGAAACAAATATTTGTGGTTCACACAAACATTTGTTTCGGTGCGGGGATCGAACCCGCGGCCTCTCGTTTCGCAAGCTGGTGTCTAGCCAACTGCGCCACGGGGCTGTCAAAGTCAAGTTTATGCATGTATGTATGTATATTTGTAGGTATTAAGTTTATGTCAATCCATACTAATATTATAAATGCGAAAGTAACTCTGTCTGTCTGTCTGTTACGCTTTCACGTAAAAACTACTGAATGGATTTTAACGAAACTTTACAATAATATAGCTTATCAGGATAAGACATAGGATACTTTTTATCCCGGAAAATGTAGTATTCCCGTGGGAATGGGTATTTCTGGATCTACCAAACCGATTTGAATGATTTTTGGTATAGAGATAGGTAGGGCTCACAGAATTTACATAGGATAATTTTATTCTGGAAAATGTATTCCCGTTGGATAAACATGTTAAAAATGCAAAATTCTTTCTGCACTTAACCCTAGAGTCTACGCGGACGAAGTCGCGGCCAAAAGCTAGTCTGTGATATAGATTTAAATTATAATTATCAATCCCAAGTAACAGTTGAATTAATGTAAGATTTTTAATTTATTTCTCTATACGAAATGTTTCAATTTCATGCAATTTTTTTATCCGTTATGGCATATACTAGTGAAGTTAATATGTAAATGAATAATAATTATGAGTCATTACTAATATTATGATTGAGGAAGTAAATTTTGTTGCAATAATTCCAAACATTTGTTCCAATATTTGTGTTCAAATGCGTGATTTGCTAAAGTCAAACACGGAAAGCAAAACTAGTTTTCATACAGATGTTGCAAAACATGTTTTGGAAGAAATTACTTTTAGTCATCTCATTTAATTGCCGCGTATATTTGTATAAGAATATGACGATAAAGCAGAGTAAATGACACAATGTGAAGGTTATCTTGATAAGAGATAAATCGGCCGTGTGTTGAGCAAACAGTGCGGGGGTTCGGTTCATGTGATATGGCAAAACCAAGGAAATATTCCGAACAGTATTTTCCCAAGAGCTGTGCTTGCTTTTGGCATATTTCGTGATTATATACAGGGTGTACTCAGACCGTGAACGGAAACCAAGGCAGGTAATAACCATTGGGTATATGAGACTATAATACACACTTATCAGTGTATAGAGATACATAATATGCATATCGACCTATGCATAGAATAAGGTTACTAATGGCTATAACACCAAAGTACTTTTTATGTCTATAATAGAGTTAAATTGTTTATATATTGCACTAGTGAAGTAATAATTATCATACCTTTTGTTGTTGTTTGAAGAACATAAAAAGTTACTAATAATTTTGTGCCCAATTAAGTTTAAATCGCTGAGAAAGGGAAGTTGTGCAAAAGCACATATAACTTTATTCTGCGCATAGGTCGATATTAAAGTTTGAAAAGCCGTTGCAAGTGAAGAGCTATGAGGGAACAGATGAAAAATTAAAATCATAACTCTATTTTAGAACATCAATGAGACATTAATATATTTAACAATTTAGAGATAAGCATGATTTTTATTTACTTTACTTAAACTTACCCAGTTGGTTATTTTAGTCATGCCAATAGGAATAAATACTCAGATAGATTCAACATCCTTATTAATTAAGCTTATTGTTTTGAGATTCAAACCGTCTGTGTACGATAAATAATAAAAAGTACTCTCACACGCAATGAATAGACAATTAGTTTCCCGCTACAGTACAGTTGTGACCTCTTGTTTCTGCGTGATAAGGACAAGACAATTATGCAATTTCGCGTATTGTTTTCCCCGTTTCATAAGATTGTCATTGAAAGACTCCTACCTTAAACAAAATATACACATTTCTACAGTAAAATTACCGAAGTTGAAATCCAGGATAATGTGGAATGCTTATTTATTAAAGACAAACTTCAAGAATTGGTGACTAGAAAAGCCCATAGATTTTTTGTCCGAACGGTAACATCTTCTTCATCAACCCATATACGCCTACTGCTGAGCACGGGTCTCCTCTACCATTGAGAGGGTTTAGGCCATAGTCCGCCACTCTGGCCTAGTGCGGGTTGGCGGACTACACACCTAAGAAATTCCTAAGAAATTTTAGGTGTGCAGGTTTCATCACGATGTTTTCCTTCACCGTTAAAGCAAGTGATAATTCAATTTGAATACACACATAACTTTGAAAAGTCAGAGGTGTGTGCCTGGGGTTCGAACCCGCGACCGCCGAGATTCTCGACCGCGCGCCTAAACCTCGAGGCCATCACTGCTTTTTTACGGTAACATGGTAAACATTAAACGTATTCGTATTATATACTCAGCCTATCGCCGTCCACTGCTGAACGTAGGCCTCCCCAAGTAAGCGCCAACCATCCCGTATTCGTATTATCGTCAGCCAATATACTTGTCACTGTTGATCACAGGTCTCCGCTATAACTGAGAGGGTTTAGTCGATTACGGCCTAGTGCGGGTTGGCGGACCCACAACCTAAGTAAAATTAAGTGTGCAGGATTTTTCACGATGTTTTCCTTCACCGTTAAAGCAAGTGATATAATTCATTGTAATATACACATTTATGTAACTCCGAAAAATAATTGATTATTATTATTGGGGTCTTAATTAAATAAATAAATAATAAATAAATAAATACACCCAACAGTCACATACATAGTCCTGACCCCACACTAAGATACGAGTCTTGTGTCGTGGGTATCAGAAACTACGAGAGACTTTTCGGTCTCACAAACACCCAGCCCCGAAACAAATATTTGTGGATCACACAAACATTTGTCTCGGTGCGGGGATCGAACCCGCGGCCGCTTGTTTCGCAAGCTGGTGTCTAACCAACTGCGCCACGGGGCTGTCAAAATTCCGTGATTGCCGAGATTCTTGACCGCATGCTTAAACCTCGAGGAACCTTAAATATTATATTTAATTATATTATACATTGTTTTCCGCTTACTCAAATCTCAACGAGCGTTTAGGTATTTCCGTATAATTTTCGTGTGTTTATATTATGACTTCTCAAATTTTTGTTGTGTCACATTTGTGATTGATTCTCTCTCAATGATTTGCAAATTTAATTTTTTGTTTAATGTGTCTGTTTACAATACTATTAGTGTTATCACGGTGACAATGTTTCTTTGAACCGTTAAATAGATCGGAAAAATTACTTTATTTGTTTACAAACTCAACGTTTTTATAGCTAGGTTCGTGTATTAACTTGTCATACTGATGTGAAAAAGATTGAGTAACTGG
Organism: Cephonodes hylas; assembly: GCA_030295005.1. Lineage (NCBI taxonomy): Eukaryota > Metazoa > Arthropoda > Insecta > Lepidoptera > Sphingidae > Cephonodes > Cephonodes hylas. The sequence continues at coordinate 11,047,468 of AP025380.1, read as the reverse complement.
CGTTTTTTGCGCAGAGTTCAACAAAACATTTTGGATTGTACTCTATCACATAAGGTTTGTCGCGTTGGTCTAAGTTATGTCAGTCGGTAGTGTAATAATTCATACAATCATTTCCATTGCTCGAAATTTCTTTGTAACAGATTTATGTGTTTTAAAAATAAAAAAAATTTCAAAGTTATTGTCAAGTTACAAGCTCGTTTATTTAATAACAATTTGATTGTACGACGCAAAAATGATTTTGATGATTTACGGTTTAGAAATAATTTACATCTAAAAAATATTTATAATCGCGGAAACGTTAAAAACTTAATAAAACCTATATTCAAAGAAACAAAAATTAACGTCAACACACAAAAAGTGTCTATAAAAACACATCCTCAGATTTTGTTAATAAAACATAATTTACCTCAAATTACCAGTCTAACTAGTTTATGTTTTTTTTTATGTTATGCTGTTTTTTTACAGTTATGTCTCACACAGTGGTCCGAGGCCAGCCTAATGCATCCCAGCTGTATTTGGACGGAGTCTTGAAGGAAATACTCGAGTGTAAAGGAATACCTGACTCGTTCAGTGAGCGGGACAAACTTTCCATCGCCGAAATCACTTTTCACTGCTTGAAGAAGAAACCTCAGGATATTTATATGGTGCGAATTTTTATTTATCATCAGTCTATATGTTTTAATGCTGGAGACGGACATCTTCTAGAACTAAGAGGGGCTAGCTTCAGTCATAACGCTAGTCTAATGCGAGTTGGCGGACTAAAGAAATCCCTAAGAACTTTTAGGTGTGCAGGTCTCATCACGATGTTTTCCTATGCAATTAGAGTAGGTGATCAATTCTTTGTGAATACATACATAACTTTGAAAGATAACTAGTCCGATATTCTCGAACGCAGGCTTAAATCTCAAGGTCATTACTATTTTTTAAATGTATATTATTGTAAGTGGCTTTGGTTGCTAACGGAAACCGAAGTCTGAGGTCATGGGGTTAAATCTGAGAAAAAAGTATTGGGTATTAAAGTCTTTATAATTAGGATTTATTACGGTTGAACTGTGAATTGTTGCCATAAAGAGGCCTATGTCCAGCAGTGGACGAATTAAAGGCTGTTGATGATGATGATGATGAACTGTGACACTACACATAGGTACCTATACCGACATCTATATCCCACAAGGGCTAGATAGAGTTGTATGTATGACTTACGCCGCATTTTAATCGCAAGCCAAGTTTACTATCGTTTACCCAACAAATTTCCAAATCTGTCACTGTTGAGACCGAGACTCGAACCCACACCACTACACGAAAGTATTTACGCACGGTACGAACGTAAAAACTTTTTTGCGGAACTTTATTATGCACAGTATGTTTTGGCCTTCAGATTACGTTCAAGGCAGCGATAAAAACGATCAGAGCAATTTTATCATTCAACTACGTATCAAAAATACTGCCTCATTAATATTAATGCATACATATGCCTATGCATATAACATGTGCGTAGTTTGTGGCCTAGACATCCTAAATTCGAATCTTGCGCAGTAGACAAAAAAAATAAAAAGACTAAAATCAAATGAAATTCAATGTCACTCAAATAGAGATTTAAGTATGTGTAAAAAATTAGGACTTTTTTCCGATTTGAATTGTTATTACACCTATTATTATTAATAGTCTAAAATGTAGAAAATATGAGTACACTTACGCTAGTATGTGCTTATGGGCTATGTTGAATTCTACACACAGATTCGATCTCACCCGGGATTTGAACCCAGTGTCACTAAGTAACACGTTACTCATGTTCGCCGGGAGCAAGAAGGCAGATGCTTCAACGCACGTTTGAATAAAAAAAACTCCATTCGAAATTTAAAAGATACTTTCATTTTCCTTGACATTTCAATTACCTCATATTTATTTAACAAGCCAGTTGTTCTTACGTCGATTCGTAACGTTCAAAACCTTTATTACTTTGTTGGTAATAAAATTTTATCCGAAGTTCAGTAAATACAGTGAAAACGAAACAGAAGATTCAATTAATTCTTACGAAAGCATTTACATTCATTAATGTTGGTATTTTTAATAAAACAAATGTATTCATACACATTCAACAGTTCTGACCCCACACTAAGATACGAATCCTGTGTCGTGGGTATCAGAAACTGAGACTCAAATGTTTGTGGATCGCACAAACATTTCCCACGATGCTGGGGTCGAACTCGCGACCTCTTGTTTCGCAAGCCGGTGTTTAGGAAGCTGCGCAACGCGAAATATATTTTTTTATCAGAAATTAATATTAGCTTAATACATACCGGACAAATGTAGTGTAAAGCGTAAACACAAACTTTTTTTTTTTTCATTGGAATAATACGTTTTATGAATATATTATTATATTATACACACATAAAACAATTATGTATATTGACTAAATCGATCAATACGGTTTCTGATAGACCGCCCTTAATATACTTTTCAAAGTGAATTTGATTTTTACGATGCAATTTCATGAAGTCTTTTGTATTTTACAATAAGTTAGATTGGCACTGCGTTATGCGATTATCGTTTTACATAATGTTTATCAGTGAGCGGGGTCATAAAGTAATCTTGTATCATGTCATTTCATCTGTGCAATTATAGTTTGTTGTTATCCGTGATATCATCAACGTATTAAGAATTGTTTTGATTTACGATTACATTGAAACTAAGATTTATTTTGAGTGGTTCGACACGTGTATGCAAGATCAGCTTTTTTATTAGTTTTTAATAAGCATGATGTTAAGTTATAACCATGAACATCTTTTTATTAATAACAAATTACAAACATTCGTCGAACCCGCAGCCTCTCGTTTGGCAAGCTGCTATCTAACCGGCTTTTTTTTTTATCACGAGAGGAAAGCGCCTTAAGCTCCCCTGTTCTGTACCTCGGGGGAGGCCGTAAGGGGTATGTCGGGGTCACTGGCTACGCCAGCATACCGACTAAAACCTCTCGGTGACCATCACGCGCATTTAGGGCGGTTTTGCGGCATCTCAGGGCCAGAAGTGTCCTAAATGGTCCGCTGCCGCCCAGCGCATCGTCCAATTATGGACCCCTCCAAATTGGGAGGGCTTAGATGCCCTCCAATTAATCTATTTGGACGTTCATTTTGAACGTCCGCGACAGTTAAGAGGTCACGTCCTCTGCCGCCAATCTCGGGGTTGCTATCATAGGGTACCGCCCCCGCAGTACGCCCTGCTACCCCAGTACCCCTGTTAGTCGCCTCTTACGACAGGTAGGGGATACCGTGGCGGAATTCTTACACCCCTAATCCACAGGGCGGACTATCTAACCGGCTGCGCCACTGGACTGTCATTATTGTCTATACCTTGGTGTTTTTTGCTGAAGAATATCCAGAATTGCAAATATGTTTCAGATTCTAGGTAGCTCCAAACTCGTATTTGTAATTGGTACATGGCAACAGACTTTAGGTAGATAAAGCAATAAATCTCTCCTAGTCTATTTATTACCAAAATGATTTTGCTTATTTATTTTCGTTTTACTACTGATTGTCTCACGATCTCGCGTCATTAACAAGTCTCAAGATTATCATCAACAGAAAATCTCGAGAGGATATTCCATTAGGAAATTTTTACTAGTATTGATATGCTTGCGTGGATAATATTGTCTCTTGTAAACGGTGGTTGCTAGGCCGATAAGAATACCTATCTATAAAAAAATCATCATTAGCCCATTTACGTCCCACTGCTGGGCACATAAAAATCCCATCACTGCTAACAAAAGAATACCTAGAAGAATACAATAATTAAAATTAACTAGTCATAATTCATTTTCCCTGCTCTACATTCTATTTGGCGGTCGGCGCAGTACGTTTTCAACTTTCAGACATCCTTATCAGCCGCCATGTCAATTCAATCACCCTTTTCTTCTTTCATATCTCCTCTCACGCACTCCATCTATCTTTTTTTGCCCTTCCTGTGCCCCATCCTGCGACTTTCATACTCACTACTTTTTTACCATGTTTCGCCCCCTCCTCATAACATGACCATACCTACTTACAATCTGCTACAGTATGAACAATATCTTCTAGATCAATGGAGCGACGGGCGAGAAGTTCACGAACGAGCAGATCTTGAAACGCGCCGTCTCGCTCGCACGCGCGATTGTCTCCTTGGGTGTGAGAGGGAAGACCGTGATCGTGGTGATGAGGAACCACGAGCACACAGTAGCCATGTACTGGGCCGTGCTGTTCGCCGGTGCGCTGCCTTTCATGATGGACCCTAATACTACGGCCTGTGAGTAGTACTGTAATTTGTAGTATTTGTGAGGAATGGTGTAAGGGAAAATGTGGATTGCAAGTTGATTTTGTAATAAAAATTGAGGGTGATTTTAGGTAATGCTAGACTGAAATAATGAATGACTGTAGAGTTACGAAAAAGATTTTATGTACTCAATAGGTAATTCAATAGGGTAATATTTGAAAAGCGTAATTTAAAAAGCCCTCGAATGCGTGCATGCATTAATGTTTCTGTTAAACCAACAAATATGAATAAAATAGTAAATAAATGAAAAATAACTAAAAAGAACTACTTTATAAGATTTAACAATCTCCAATAAATACTGAATCCAATACATTGGCTCGGTGTAATAGTGACCTGAATGCCAGTACTGCAGTGTATCTGGTACAATCCGAGCTTACTAAGAAATGGTATGGCGCTTGTTAGATACAAACGTGCTCGCTCGGACGAAACTGTTGGAGAAATAAGGATTGGCTTTTAAATGTTATGATGACGTCAGAGAAAACGAGATTATGTAACATTTAGTTTCTTTTTTAAAATTAATCAATGATGATTATATTATAAAAATTGGTCGAAAACTAAAATAGTCAATTTTTACAGTTATTAAATTAAAAAAAAAATACGTTTCCCACCCATCATTAGTAAAACTTTTGTTTTTTATTTTAGCTCTCGATCACGGCCAATTTACACTTCCAATAGTGTAACAAAATATTATAAAACATTGTACTATATAACACGAAAAGAATACGTACGTATAAAGTATAAATTTCGCTAAAAATTCGCTCTGGCTATTTATATTTGAAAAATACGAAAATAAAACCTAAAAACGGTTAGTAGCTTTATCTTCGATCTCTCAATTACAGCAAGCTACTCCATAGTAATAATAAAAGTGTACTGCAGATATTTTATGCAACTGCAAAATACATTGAATCTCTAAAATGTTAGACATAAAATAGACCGACATAATTATAACGACCGCCCAATCACATTTATTATTCTTTGACTCGGCATACTCTACATCGATAACACTATTTAAGTATTATATTTATTTATTAGCAACTACATACAGGGTGTATTTAGACCGTGATCGAAAACTGCGGCAGGTTATAGCGGTAGTGATTACAAACCCCCTGGCAATATTAAAAATCCCGATTAAAAATAAAAATTTTGACGTTTTCCATACCACCATCGGTGTTAAAAGTATGTAGTTTGTATGGAAAACCTCAAAAATTTTATTTTTAATCGGGATTTTTAATATCGCCCCTGGGTTTGTGATCACCGTTGCTACTCCCTGCCTCAGTTTTCGATCACGGTCTAAATACACCCTGTATATTATATCGACTAGTTTACAAAACATACGTAAAAAATTATAAAAAAAATTGTGATGACAAAATTATGGCAGCCAAAGAAACAAAGTATAAGTATGGCTGACTTGTAATGACGCCAATTATATTAACAATTGCAATCGCAAGGTTCTTTTTTTTTTAAATTCTCATCAGCCAACTTTATAGTCTTATTTACCGAGCAAGACTAGACGCCAATGGGTTCTTAATCACCGTAGCGATTACCTACCTTAGTTGTTAATCACGGTCTCAATACAACTAGCATAAAATTTCAACCAAATTGTATTTACAGATGAAATAAGCTCGTTTCTGAAGCTGCTTGAGCCGCACTACGTGTTCTGCGATCAGGAACTGTACAAAGACGTGAGCAAGGCGATGGAACTGGCCCCGAGGTGTAAAACCAACGTCCTCATCTCTGATGATGACCAGCACTTGCAGGAGTTCACAGCTGGATTCAGTGATGACGTCGACAGCTTCCAGTAAGTTGGGACACGGAATCTACTATTGTAGTCTATATTTCGACCTATGCATCGAATAAAGTTATATGTGCTTTTGCACAACTTCTCTTTCTCAGCGATTTAAACTTATTTGGGCACTGAATTATCAGTAAATTTTTATGTTCTTCAAACAACAACAAAATTTATGATCATTATTACTTCATTAGTGCAATATATAAACAATTTTAACTCTATTACAGACATAAAAAGTACTTTGGTGTTATAGTCATAAGTAACCTTATTTGATGCATAGGTCGATTTATAGTATTTTTATATGGTGCTATCAACACCATACCTGGTAGTCAGACTGGTAGTAAATGAACGACATTCCGCTCTCCCCAATCTCAATCAGATCTCAGAAGCAATGGGTATATTTTATTGTACTAATGTGAATTTACAAGGATAGCTACATGGACAATTTTGTTTAGAAAGTATTTTAACAATATAGTATGTGAAATGTGTCACACTGCTGAATTACGATATTAATTCTGTAAAAGCTGTGTTGATATGAAATAAATAAACATTATCGACTGCCTCGTTGTCTCGCGGTACAAGTATGTGCCGTACGATCTAGAGGTTCTAGGTTCGATTCCTGGGTCGAACAAAGTGTTATTGGATTTTTCCATTGGGCAATGTTCAGTAGCAGCACGAAGTCCGGAAAAGTGCCCGAAAAACGGCAATAGGCTCCCCCTTATTACGTGGGACTGATACATACCTGGCGAAATGTGGGTGCAGAACAGCACAGGGGAAGGCTGTGCTGTGGTTCGGGGAATACAGGCTTGAGGTTAGGCCGGTTAAATACAGGCCGGTGGAGCAGACAAGTGTTGGAGTGGAGACCGCGTTTAGGCAAACGTAGTGTAGGACGTCCTGCAGCACGATGGACCGACGACTTGAGAAAGGTGGCGGGTAGCCGATGGATGAGGGCCGCTCAGGACCGGGATGGTTGGCGCTTACTTGGGGAGGCCTACGTTCAGCAGTGGACGGCAATAGGCTGAGTATATAGGCTTGAGGTTATATATGTGTGTTACCACTAATTGTGACACCCATTCTATGCTTCCAACGACTCCAGTCCCTCTAAAGGTTTTCCGAAAGAAATCACCTGCGAGAAATCTGCCATTTATGACACTACCTTATTTAATTTGTTCAGAGTGGCAGAATCTTCGCCAGAGTCGTCGGTAATGCTTCTTCCGACGAGCGGCTCGACTGGACTTCCTAAAGCAGCGTTCATGTCGAACAGAGGGCTCGTGGCACAACTACCGATGACTTGGTAAGTGTATTTATAGGTAATCATTTGTAACAGGAGCCAAATCATGCAGGCTTTTAGTGGTGAAAGTCTAATCAAGAATCTCCTGTTTGACACCTTATGATACATTTTAGTAATGACAATTTATACCGACGTACTAATTTATGATACATTCAAAAAGCATATAATAATTTAAATGGCTTAAGACCTGGTGATTCATGTAATAAGAGGAAGATGGCTGCATAATATAATTGTATTGGTTTACAACCCTTCAATTACATCCCACCAGCTCAACCAACTGTGTTTCCTAGAGATGTAAATTTGGCAAGCGTCCCCAGTAGTGGGGCCTGTGTGGGCTGATAATATCTCTTTTGTATAAGTAAGCAATATCCCACTGCATCTGTTGATAAACTACTTATATTCATAATAATATCTGTGCTGTAGAGCATCAAGTGTCGAAACATATCCAATTTTTATCACCCAGCTCGCTCCTGTAATTGAGTGTTTTTTTTTACTTCGATTCTTTTTCGGCAGGTCATATCACACGCAGTTCCCGTACCCGACCGACTTAGTAATGCTCCTTACGACTCTTCAATGGATGACGTTCACCTTAGCTTCTACAATGTGCGCCGTGTACCACGTGCCTCTGCTCATATCGCCCAAACAGACCACTGTGGAATACGTCATCGAAATGATTGAGAAATTTCGGGTAATTTTTTTTAGTCTTCAAAAGTTGTTTTTAAATATCTATTGAGGTGAATAGGTGTTTTGAATGAGCTAAAGGACCCGGCTGTAATTTTCAAGGCGTAAAAACTATTATTAAGTTTCTTTTCATTCTAGAAATACTTTACTAACGTGTACTCAGCACGAAGAACGAATATAGTCCCAAAAAAACGATAATACGGTACTACTACGATAAGCGGTAATAGATTCGCCTCATTGTTATGTTGGACTTAAAGAACACAGCTTGTGAAATGAAAGTTTAGATATACACTGCTGTTAGGCTTTTTGATGCAAAGGTGCAATAGTTTTATAAGTTAGGAATTAAGAAAGACCAGAAATTCGCTTGTCTACAACGATTTTTGCAGTTTAAATTAACTAAATACAATAAAGTTTTAAAGCTTACTTCTTTACCGACAAGGTTCTGTGCGGAATATAAGATGCACCTTGAAAATATATTTTTCACAAAGAACTCTTTCTTCATTAAAGAAAAAACTATTAAAACCTAGACGAAGCAAAAAATAATTTCTTTAATACTACTACTTGCTTTGGCGCCTTGATGGATTAACATAATCTCTTATAAGATCTTAAGAAACAACCCTGAAAGAGGGTAATTATTTTTAGTAAGCCATTCAAGAACAATCTAGAAGTAAAAAGGATGTAAAAAAGGAGTAATGGCCTCGAGGTTCAGGCGCGCGACTGCGCAGTCTCGGCATTCGCGGGTTCAAACAACTTTTTAGAAGTTGTGTCTGTATTCGCAATGAATTATCAATTACTTTAACGATGAAGGAAAACAAGGTAATGAAAACTGTACATCTAAAAGTTCTTAACAAACCAAGATATTTGTAATATCTGGTTACACAGACATATTACTTGTTGTTGTTTTATCGTGTTTTTTTTTATCGAGTTATATTTAACTAAAGACAATGGTACAACAATTTCAAGAGCGATTTACAATCATCTCATTTCATCATCAGCCCATACACGACCCACCGCTAGGCACGGGCCTCTTCTAGTAGTAGTATCTCCACAACGCCCATTCGCTAAGAGAGCATCAAAAGAAACCACGCAACTATCGGTTTTAAATACACGAAAATATAGAACTACTTTTCTTCCATCATAGTTCTTGTTACATACAACGTTATTTACATCTTTAGACATGCACATAAAACAATTGATATTTTCATTTCAGCCAACGTGGACATTCTTCGGGCCAGCGTTTGGAAAAGGTTTGATTTCCGCGGCTAGAGCTGACCAGCTAACCTCATTGAAGACTGTCATTCTACTCGGAGCACCATCTACACCAGAACTTATAGCCGCTTTCCAGGTAATCGCCTCTATTTAATAAAAAAATAGGCTCAGGTTCAGTATCAAATTTTTAAATTGTATCAGCCATGCAATTTTCACCTAGTTCAGTAGCCCAAATACATTGTCTAGTTATAAGCTTTTTTTTAGTTTACATGAGTATTTCGAGCTGTACAGGGTCCTAAATGTCTCAAACCACAACACCTTGTGCAAACTTTGATCTGCAAAAAAAAATTTTTATTTAATTAGATTTAATTTAATTAAATTAATTTAATTAGATACCCTCATTAAATTATTAATTGCTGCTCTTCTCCTACTGGTCATGAATGATGATATATAGTCTATCAACTTCTTCGATGCATAGACTCATAAAATTACGTCCCATTGCTAGGCACAGGCCACCTCTTGGAAAGGCTTTTGGCCTTAATCCGTTCCCTGGTATTGGGCTGATAATTTTTTTAACAAATGTTAATATTTTACGGTGAATGTACATAATGTATAAGGTTAATATTGTTATATATATTTATAGGAAAAGTTACCAAAAACAGCGCATCTCAGCGACGGCTACGGAACCACGGAGACTCATGGATTCATCGCTATCCCGGACAGAGAAGCTCCAGTCAAATCCAACGGGAGGGTGTTCAATATACTGCATTACAAGGTAATTTCGTGTTTCAGACTTCAAAATTTTAATCATGATGGGCACGGTTTTCCTCTACCATTGAGAGGGTTTAGGCCATAGTCCACCACGCTGACCTAGTGCGGATTAGCGGACTACACATCTAAGAAATTCCTAAGAACTTTTTGGTGTGCAGGTTTTATCACTATGTCTTTCCTTCACCGTTAAAGCAAGTGATAATTCAATGTGAATACACACATGTCTTCGAAAAGTCAGATGTGTGTGCCTGGGATTCGAACCCGTGCGCCTAAGCCTCAAGGCCATCACTGCTTAATGTGTATACCATGATATATGTGTAAACCGCCTTCGAAAAAATGTATTCCTAAAACAAATTATGCAGTGAATAATAGAGAAATAATTGCGTATCCTTATTACCATTTGATAATGTGAATAACAAACAATGCTCAAAGTACTTTTTAGAAGAGAAATGTATTATGTAGTGTGGGCTCAAAACTATGTGGTTATTGAGTAAATTATTGTTTATAATATTTTTGTAATAATATTTTCTACATAGTAGAGAAACCAGTATACGAGATTCAAACAGCACGAATTCTCGCAGCCGGTCCGATAGAGGCAAAGTGTAAGTCGTGATTGGAGCGTATCAGTTGGCAAGATGCGCCAAGTTTTCAGTTTTCAAGTGTTTTTGCCTCGCTGTGTAAGGTAGCTCAAAGTATTATACGTAAGCTGCTTAGGAAACGCGGGGGTGGGAATTTTATTTTGTATATATACTGGCAACTTTATCATTGGGGGTGTTTAGTTCTTCCGTAATGGTGACTTCTGTTGCATATTAGGAAAATTTTCGGTCTCTCTTCCGTTATTAAGAAGTTTCAAGCACAAAAAGTATTGATAACTTTCCGATTACGGAAAGGAACCCAAAATCATTTACGAAGGACCCTACTGTAATCAAACTATTATTTACTTAAAGATTGAGGTATGTACGTTTGAGTTAAAATAAGAAGTATGTTTCAGATGCTGGACGACGACGGTGTAGAAGTGCAGCCAGGTAACAACGGAGAGCTGTGGGTCAAAGGACAATGTATAATTAAGGTAAATATTTATACTTCCTCAGGGTATCGCGGTATAAGTATGTGGCAGTATAAAGTCTAGATTTGTGCCTAAAAACGGCAACGTACCAACCCCCCCCCCCCTCCTCCGTATTAGTGATAAAAATGTGAAAAAAAAACTTAAACAAATGGATGAAAAAATGGACTACTGCTTACCCTTCTGCCTATGAATGAGATCATGTCATGTTTTTAGCAAAGTTCTAAAAAGATTCTAAGTTGGTAGTTGAACCCAGTAGGTGGCGCTGCTGTCGACATATCCTTTAAAGCCTCTGGGTAGGACGACATCTGCCGGGACAGCCAGTTAACATTAATAATGATTGGCCTGGTGACCTTATAAATTTCCGAATTCCCAGGGGTACTACAAAGACGTCGAATCCTACAAGGAGTCATTTGAAGACGGTTGGTACAAGACTGGAGATTGGTTCTATATGGACGAGGACGAAAGGCTCTTCTACATAGAGAGGAGGAAATTCAGCTTCAAATTTCAGGGAAACCATGTAAGTATACAACTTCTCTTAACTTCTACATCAACTTTATGTAACAGCAAATATACAAATTTGCGTATGTTTTGATGCAAATGCGGGTAGTAGTTAGGTACGAGTATGTTATATACGATCGCATTACTTTTATACACTTCTTAGCACATTTAAAAATCTGTTCTAATATGAACGACTCATAGCAATTTATCTAAATAAATGTTGGTACAAACGAGAAATTTAAAATATAAAATGCATCATACACAAATATTTAAATAAGAAGCTATTCTGCGGAGATAAAACCAGATTTCATCTTGAAAACGAAATAAAGAATTTATCAGATTATTAAAATCTATGCCATTTTAGAAATTCATGTCTAAAAAGGTTTCTTACATTCACTTTAAGTAGATTATTTTGCTGTTACACGCAAAAAGCAGCTTTGAAATTAAAAAGTATCTTTAAACGATTAGTTTTGAGTACGTATTGCATCTGTCTTGTGAGAGATTTCAGGTTAAATTCGGACGTTAGCAGTGTTCTTGAATTTTATGTTAGGATACCAATAAATAGTATAGCAGAAAGCTTAAGATAGGTGAATTAATATACCTTTCTACCCTAGTTTAAAAATGTAAGGTGCAGTCGTATTTGTAAAAATTTTTTTCTCGCAAGTGGAAGACATCGCAAGACAGAAATGCAACTTTGGCTACGTTTTTGGGTAAAAAAGCTGTGATGCTATGTATGTATGCAGGTAGAAGATTACCTCGTGAACAGCGATAATTAAAATGGTTATAGGTATATTGTATAATACATATTTACTAGAGCCGAGTTTTCGGATCAATACTAAACCACAAAAATAAAAATACACAGTTTCAAAGTTTAAGCATATTAGCCAGTGCATTTATCCCAGTTATAATAATTCAATAACTTTGGTTATAACGACATGTGTTGAAGTGACACAAGTAGGTACTTAACTAATGCCTCCATAATAAATAAACGAACACTTCATTTCAAAATAGTCTTTTATTAAATGTGTGCAATTTTTAAAACAAATTTCTCTAAACGTTACATAACTGCAATATGGGATGTTAATTCCATATTCTAATGGAATTTCGTTCGGATACGGAAAGTATGGCCGGAGGAGGCGATAAATTGTCGCAGTATTATTTCTTACCAATCTAGCTAAGTGCTCGCAGCGGCCAACGAAAGATAGGTGTGCCTTTTTATTGGCACATTCATTTAAGAGAATTCGACGGTTTCACTTCGGGAAATAAAAATGTGTTTTCATTCGCAGGGTAGTTTTGAGAAAGGGAGCAAAATGTGATATTTATCGTGTGTAACCCCAATTGATGGATACAGGAAAAATCTATATTCAAAATGGTCTAGTTAAAAATTGTCGTAGCAAAATTCGTACTAATTAATAATTATTTATCAACAGTATTTTTTAAGTTGGCGTTAAAATAAAATCCCATTCTAGGAACTTTTGGAACCTAAAAAGCGGACACTCTGGCTGACATAATTTATTTACATCTTATCCATCTTAAAACTTGAGCGTGGATATGACTATCCTCTCACTAGCAATAAATATCCTTGCAAAATATCAATTTACCGCTTTCATGACCAGGTATCCCCTCAAGAAGTTGAAGGGGTAATCAGCTCGGTACCAGGAGTACAGGAGTGCATAGTATGTGCTTCGGACGACGGGCCCGCCGCCGCGGTTGTATGTGACCCGAAGTACGTCGTCACTAGAGAACAGATACACAAGGCTGTCGACTGTGAGTATTTAATCATTCATTTTAAGCCATAGTCGTTAATTCACAAATGTAATGTTGTTTATATTTGGGGCATTCACATTGCTAATTTTGGCTCTATCATCTGTATTACACTAAAATAAGATTATTAAAAAATAGTTTAATTATTAGGCATTCATTATAAGCCTAACCACGTCCACCCACAAGTTGGACCGACGATTTAGTGAAAATCGCGGGAAGCCGCTGTATGCGAGCCACTTCCGATAGAATATTTTGGAAGTCTCTGGGGGCAGCCTATGCCCAGTAGTGGACGTCTTTTAGCTGATGATGTGTGTGTGTGATTCATAAAAAAAATCCTAGCCACAGGATGAAAATCGAATAACTCATGTATGTATCAAAAGCGGTCAGCCGTCAAAGTTCACGTGTACCTCAGCACGTCGAGTACTAGGGACGCATAAAAGAGAATCGGCAACAAAATATTCTTGATCACAGGTAGTTAAGCTTTAATGTTTTACAGAATTAAATAAGCAGTTGTAACATAAGGATATCAACCTCAAAAAATCAAGCGACTGTTATGTGTTGATCATCTCTTTATTCTCATATCTTATGTCATATCGGCCTTAATGAACAAGGATTAAGAAGAAATAATATTGACGGGCATGTAACACTAACTACACAGTACTTGGAGAATTAATAATAATAGATTGTACAGGGTGTATTCAGACCGTGATCGAAAACTGAGGCAGGTAATAGCGAGGGTAATCACAAACCCAGTGGCGATATTAAAAACCCCGACAAAAAATAAAAAACATTACGGTTTCCATACAACCATCGATGTTAAAAGTATGTGGTTTGTATGGAAAACCTCAAAAAATTTATTTTTTGTCGGGATTTTCTTTAATGCCAGGGGGTTTGTAATCACTATCGCTATTACCTGCCTCAGTTTTCGATCACGGTCTAAATACACCCTGTATACATTGAAAATAACCACTTTTAATGCCCAGTAGTTTCAACGGCGCATATTTTTAACTAAGTGATATTTATTCAAGAGTGTAAAAAGTACATATCCACATGATATATATTCTGTACTATGTTGTACTTTGTGCTATGTAAAAGTATATACCCATATATACATTTTAATGTGAAAGAAGGCAAACGAGTAACAGGTCAGCGCATTTTATGAACACCTACAATAGTTAAGGAATTATAGTAATAGTTAAGGAATCATCGGTGGTTTGCCGGCCTTTGAGAAAAATATAGGCTCTTTTTCCTATCATCCTCAAGTCGTCTCCGTTCGGAAATCCATCCATCCATCAAGATGATCGGGATAGAAAACTCCCTTTAAACGCTATTGTTAAGGAATTAACAATGTCCCTTTGTCCCCAGCGACGTTAAGCGACCACAAGAGACTCCGAGGGGGGATAGTGTTCGTGGACTCCCTCCCACACACACACAGCGGGAAGCTGCAGAGAGCTGACTGCAAGAAACTCATTCACAAGCTTATTGAGACTGGAGAATGCATATTTTAATTAAAGTATTATTTATTATTAGGAAGGTATTTTATTTTGAGTACCCTGAAGACGCTACTCTAAGCAGGAAATGTTCAGTCATCATCTTCATTATTCATCATCAGCCCATATTCGTGCCTCTGTCATCTCTACTACTGAAAATATTTAGGCCTTAATCCACCACGCCAGTCTAGTGCAGATTGGCGGACTACACATCTTAGAAATTCCTAAGAAGATTTAGAGGTCAATGTATAGGTTATAACTAATCAAGGTTTCTTATCAGTTAACAATGCATACACGACTTACTCCTAAACTCATTAAAAGAGAGATATTACAACCTTAGTCTATCCTATTACGCTCCTCTCTCCACTACTTCATTTAATCCCAGTATTAAAAGTATGCAAAGTGGGATTATTAGCGATGCAAATAGATTTTATCGGCGAGATAACAGACTTAAGAATTAATATAGATGATCGATTGACCTATTAAAGGATTTTATTAACCTAGAATATTGTTTTTATACCCAGCAATATTCTAGGGAGGACGCCATAGTTGTCAGGGAAGTGAAACTTCTATAGCAAAAAGGGACTTAGTACCAGCACGTTTGTTATAAACATGAGTACTAGGAACTCATGAGTCTACAGAAGTTTATATTCAAAATATCAGTTTTGTTGTGTGACTGTGGAACCTGCAGTATATTAACTAAACATTGTGCAGAATATTCATTCTGTGTCATTGACGAATGATGAAATATATTGCACATGCGTATTAACAGCATCTCGTGTAAAAGGAAATAGCAATAGCTCGATTCTCTCGCCGAGATAGCTTATGGTTTTGCTAAATATTTTTTCCGGTTTGTTCGTGTGAAAGCTGATCAGAATGTCCAAGAAAAGACAGATGATGTTCTTAGGTTTCGTTTGTCGCTACCTTATAGTAACAGGATTGCATAACCTTATAGGTATCTGCATTGTCACAGGTTAATTTTTTCCGCTAGAGCATGAAATAATACCCTTAGTAGCCAATCAATGGATATTGAAATATTTTAATCTGGATAACGGTACCGAGAGGTCAATAGTGTATTTAGGATATTGGTTGTCGGAGGACGTCCCACGCTGCGCTTTCCGATACGTGGCCTCCACTCGAGAACTTTTTGGCCCCATCGGCCATCAGTTCTCCGCGCTATGTGGCCGGCCTATTGCCACTTCAACTTGCTAATCCGTTGGGCTATGTCATTTACTTAAGTTCTCCTACGGATCTTCTCATTTCTGAGATTTGATTTCGTAGAGACCCTCTCCATAGCTCGTTGAAGGACTCGGAACCGGCTAATGAGGCACGTAGTGAGAGGCCATCCATTATGCGATAAAAAAGTTGATACTAATTAAAACAGCGCACTGTCAAAACTCATCACAAAATCTAAGTTGAGCTTAGTTTTGTTTAACAAATTATAACAGAACTGGGGCTTATGTTAAAATTTTTAGCAAAGCTCCGCAGTATACACACTTCACGTTGCTGACATAAGCCTCTTAGACGACTGAGGAGGGTTAGGTCTTAGTTTAATTACATATCTATATATGTACATGCAGTCACAAAAATAATAAACCAATTGTATGTTTAACGTTGGAATTTAATGAGGAAAATTTTAAAACACTATCGCTAAATAAATATTTTAAAACCGAAACCAAATACCGAATATTTCCGTCCGAATCTTCAACTTAGCCCAGTCAAAATTGTTATAAACATCCGTACCAGGAATGCATGAGCGCCAAGCGTTGTGCACTGCCACAGAGTATGATATTAAGCGGAAGTCTCGTATTGGACTCGCCAGTGCATACAAATTGTTTGATCAGTGTGTTCCGGACCATTGGAAATAGGGCTTGCACGAAAAATCGTTTCAATATGTCGCACTTTGAATGTAAATCTATTTTGTAAAAATATTACCGACTATACTTTTAAAGTCTTATGTTATTTATGTCCTTAGAATGAGACTGCAACGAAGTTCCAGTAAATTTTGTGTTTCAGTTTAGGGTTGAGACACAAACACAATTAGGATAACATAAAATTCGTCGAAGCGAAAACTTTGCAGTATAGCCCGCACAAAATAATTTGAAACGAAACTTGTTCTATTCCTAATTAGAACTTTGTAGGTCTTTACGAAGTTTTGTTAAAAATTAGAAACTTATTATATCAAGTAAAACAATTGATAATTAAATGTCTGTAAAAGATATGAAAATGATTTAAGGAAAATTATAATATCAACCAATATGATCTGGCTACAGTGAGCGTAATTGAATTAGGAAAATAAAACTTTGAATCATGGACATATTTAATGTCAAAAACAACAATGATAACAGAAGTCAAAAAACGATGCAGTGTGTCAATAGCCCCAGTTTTTATGCAATTAAAACAAAAGCATGAATTACAAAATAATGGTTGCAATTCTGGGCGTAGTGACAGCAAAAATCCTGTCGATTTTTAATTACATGACTGAGTCAGAAAAATATTTGTTACTCCTATCTACAAAAGTCCGACTATGAAAGAGCGAAAAAGGAATGTCTTAATCCCACTACGTTTGTTATAAACATCGGTACCAGGAGACCATGAAACAACAATAGTATGAACTGTCACCGCGTAAATCTAGTGCGCAGAATATAGCCAAACTTCCAGTGCATAAACAAAGACTAAGCAATTTATTTAATCTGTGTCATCGTTATACAAGAGCTGAAAAGCGCCTGCGTGAAATGTAGACTTTGTATCGTTTCTAAATATCTCTATACAAACTCTTATAGGCTTTTAAGGTTACCTCATACTGTTTTCGTTCTTAGAAGTGCGTGAGAATTCATTAAGATAATAAACTTCCAAAACGACTCCATTTCCCTATTAACATTAACGATTATTGTATAAATTTTAACTTTAATACAGAGGAAACGAATAAACACCATTAAATAAGTTGTTATTTTTTTGGCCGTGGGTGTCAAAACGTATAGACGTGTCCGTATATCGACTGAGTTTGAATTCACAATTTTAATTAATTTCCCGTTTATTTATACTTAACGACTTCGTAATAGAGTTGTGTATCACTTACATGTGAGTAAAACATAATTTTGCCCCACCTGCCGGGACATACACGAACAAAACGTTAAGCAAAAAATCTTACCGTCATCGTTATGGCTCAACTGGCTGATATTCAGGAGGCTCAGAGCAGGCTGGAGGACTGTTTTGCGATGAGGATGAGTGGACTTGAAGCTCAGCTTCTGACTAGAGTTCCCGCTAAAGACACCGTTGCCAACATTTTGGTATGCGTGCTTGCTGGACGCAAGACGGTACCATTGTAGTGAAAATCGGAGATGACATTAAAATCACTACGCATGAAGAATACAACGCACTCTCACAGCACACACCACTACACACCACTAAACGCGGCACTGATCGCTCACCCACCTCAAATTTGAACGCGAAACCGCGAAAACCTTAGTTAATCGTGAGCATACGAAACACGTACATATATCTCAGTATCATTCACGCTATGTACTGTGCCAGTATTGTGTTTTTGTGTGTTTTAATTATTTTTATTTTTTTTTTCTGTCTATACCTTATGTCATCCTGATATTATAGTGTTGTGGTTAAGTTCGGAAATGTTGTTAAGTAATTACGTTATTATCTTTATTTTGTTTTTTTTTTCTTTATATTATATTCTTGTGTTAGGGCTGGCGGGTGGCACAGAGATTGAATAAAGCAATTGGTGGTAGTTTTTAAATTTACCTATTTATATTTTATTTTATAGTGTTTATATCAGTTGCTGGCTCGTGAAACTGCGGAATAATCACAACTATTCTATCTATTTTGATTATATATTTATCTATTTTATATTTATATGTATTCATATATGTATGCGTATATGTGCAATATATATATGTATGTGTATTATATGTTTATATTTTGACAATAGTGCTGTTTTAATATTTAACAAACCTCATCTCATCTCTGCATCACCCTAGGTTCGACAGTTAGAGAATGCCATGCTAGGCATTAAGTCCACCTACACAAACTTTGTATAAAGTGTGAATAAATAAATAAAGCAATGAAGAGTATTTTGAGAACACTTAGCAAGCTTCGAGTTAAGTTTTTTGCTTAAGTATTTCAAGTTCTTAGGCTTAATGACTATTAATTATAACTCGAGTAGGTACTGGCGAAAATCGCTACAATATAAAATATTCTAAAAATTACAACAAAAATAAAATTCTATAGTTTTAGAACAATATTTTGGAAATAGTTTTTAAAATTAATATTTTTACATTCGCGTTTCGCTGGTTACATACATACATATAAAGACTACAAAAATAACACTCTATCCGACACAGGAACCAAACGCGGAACCCCGTTTTACTTTTCCTACTTAAGTCGTACAAACAAAACAAAAGGGATTTATTAATTACGTGACGTAATACCGCCACGTTTGTCATAAACATCAGTACCAGGAGACCATGAGAGCGAAAAGGTTTCAAGTCACAGTACAAAAGGAAAGGCGTAAGAGGGAAGGGCAGCATTCAGCGCATAAACACAAAACCTCGCAATAAATCTCAACTGTGACATCGTGGAATTAGAGTGGAAAGCGCATGCGTGAAAAATGAAGTTAAATGATGCTCAGTTTTAACTATGGAGCAGAATCTATATCTTTACACACCCATATATAATTATATTTTTTCTTACGAACAGTAGCATTTTTCTTGGTATTAACGTTAAATAAGTTGTTACATCTATATATATAAAAATGAATTGCTGTTCGTTAGTCTCGCTAAAACTCGAGAACGGCTGAACGGATTTATCTTATCTTGGTCTTAAAATGTTCGTGGAGGTCTAGGGAAGGTTTAAAAGGTGAAAAAAATTCGAATAATTGCCGGGAAAACCCTCAAAACAGCCCTTTTCTATTTCCCATACAAACGTTATCTAAATAAAATGGAGAGTCAATTTTTAATTTATTACCGCTGCATAAAGTTCAAATTCGCGTGCGCATTGGATCTAATGTCGCGTTCCGACTAACTTCAGTTGTTAATCTGTCAGATTATTTGTTTATATTTTTTGTAGATTTGACAACCAACTAATATGTCAATTCATCCTGTCGCACTTCAGAACACGGAAAAAGTATATTATCTTTATCTATATATATAAAAGAAAGTCGTGTTTGTTACAACACTTATAACTCAAGAACGGCTGAAGTGATATGGCTGAAAATTAGTGGGGAGGTAGCTTAGAACCGGGAATAAAACATAGGATACATTTTATCCCGTTCGACAGCGTTCCCGTGGGACTTTTCATTGTTTTCTTTATCCATACAAAAGTTTCGTTTTAATAATTAAGTCAATTTGAACTTTAATACAATACAATAAAGTTTAAATCGTAGTGGAGGAGTTCTATGTTATAAAAATGAATTGCTCGATGTGTTCCTAAGCGCAAATCTCGAGAACAGCTGAACCGATTTCGCTTATTCTTTTTTTATAATATTCCTTGAAGTACGAGGATTGTTCTTACGGAGAGATACATTTTAATAATTGCCTGAAAAGGTCTAAAAATAATACTTTTCTATATTCCCATACAAAAGGTGCGTAATGATACTTAAGTCATTTTGAACTTTAACACCATACAAAATTTCCTGTCATTTAACCCTTAATTGATCTGTTAGGTCCCAGGGACTCCACACGATTTTCAAAGCGTTGTAAAAATTTTATTATTTCACTTATAAGTTCACGCGTCTCAGTACCTTCCTCCAGCAGCCCGCGGCGTGCGGGAGCAAAAGGACGTGCGTGTGCGCTCATAAATTGGTGAGTTATTACGTTCATGGAGTCCACGGGACTCCACCAGAGCGTTTGTGTAACTTTTTCACTAATTCCATAACTTTGTATTTTTGTAGTTTTATGATACAATTTCTTCTTTTTAGGCTACAAAATAATGTTCAATAGGCAAATTGTCAATTTAGATGAACCAGATGCTGAATCTATTATAATGGGATAGGTAACGACGAAGATTTAGAGTCTGACGTTGACTATGAACCGTCGCAAGTGCCTCAAAATATGCCTGCGGAATTGCTCTCCGAGTCTGAAGAAGGGTGAATACCTTCGGATCACGACACAAATTTGGAGTATTCAGCTGGTTCCGATAATGAAGATATCAGGGTCTCGGGTGTGCTGTGTGCTGTGCTAATGTATATTCATGCAGTCGACGTACGCGACGTTGGCCAATGGCAGTGTTTCTCCGTATATTGGATATGAGTGTATGGAATAATAGCTATGTTATTTATAAAAATCAAGCAGGTATCAGTCAAATAACACGTCTGAATTATCTGAAAACTTTGGCTAAGCAACTATACGCAACAAATTTGAAATCGCTTCTATACTATGATAGACTTCCTCGCCAGCTGCGCGAGTTGATATCTAACATCGCAAAAGATCTTGGGTGAACGAACATCAAGATGATGACAGATTGCCTAGAAACCAAAGAAAATATTATCAAATAATTCCCTCACGCCTAAAGAGAAAGACTGAATATTTATGTCATAACTGTAAGCCAGTATGTTTAGGCTGTACTAGAAAAAAATTGTACTCATTGTGGTGCCACAACTAGAGAATAACCACTGCACTTTTTTTATTTTAGTATAAAACACATACTTTTTTATTTTTATTTCTAAAATTTCACTATATTGTTATTATTAGTCGAAAGTGAAAAATTAAAATTTACTTTAGTTTATATTTTTTATGAACGCCAGAAGTTGGCATTACTTTTTGTGAGTTAAATTTAAAAGGTAATTTTGTTTCCATTATTAAAAACTTAAACGATTATAAATACCAAACTCTGATTTGAATGTCTGATAGTGTACTAATCGATAGTGAAATAAATACCTAATTTTGTTACTATTTGTAAATGTTGTTTTATTTAAACAAAAAAATTGTTGGTGGAGTCCCTTGGACTCCACCAGATAAATTAGAGTATATTAAGGCACCAGATTAACTGAGGGTTAATGTTTATCCCGTCGATGCAGTTAGAGGCCCCCTCAAATAAAAGAACGTATTAAAATAAGCATTTTGAATCGACAATATGTATCTATAACATTCGAATAATTGCGTATTTTAGATGTTAAAAATGCAGAATTGTCATGACAATGGATTGACATTTTTTGGCTGTCAAATATTAAGGCGTTCAGAAATTTATTTTGTGTAACAAATCTCCTTGGTAGTGCCTAAATTTTTATTTTTTATTATGCTTGAATATCTAAAATACTCTAAATCTCCTTCAACAAATCGTAATAAATGGTCAGGGGATGCCTTTTCCATTGATCTAGCCAGTCATGGAATAGGGCTATGAGTTCGCGACCTCGGCCCCCCGAGCTGTTGGAGTCTCCCACTATTTCCTTATCCGGGACTGTGGCATCCTTACCATCAGGCCAAATATCCTTACCTGCAATATCCTGTACCCAAACACACGCTATCTCTACCCCTTTACCAAAAGAACGAAAGCCCCAAGGAGAGTTGGTGTCAGACAGGCGGGCGGCCGTAAAACATTTGCCAAAACATTTATACAGTATGTATAATAAGAAAGGTGACAGGGCCTAGGCCGTCCCCCGTAGCCGACGCGCAGGGGCAGCACCCGGTTCCTATGAGAAATGGGCAAGGTTTGTTACACCAGCCCGGGCGGGGGCAACGTAAGACACTAGCCCGGGAAATGAGATTGAGGTATGCAAGTTGGAATGTAGGTACGACAAATGGTAGGTCAAGGGAAAAAGAAAAAAAATGGTCAACGACGAAGACTTACGAAAGACGACTGCATGCAGCAAAGATGCCGAATGTTGCGGTGGATGTGTGGTATTATAACACGGAGTGACAGAGTCAGAAATGAATACTTTAGGGTAAGTCTGAAAGTAGCTCCTGTGATAGAAAAGATGAAAGGAAACCATTTGTCGTGGTATGGGCACATTAAGAGAAGGAATTAATCATATGTAGGAAAAAAAAGTGATGAACATGAAAGTGGATGGATGGGCGAGCCGAGGGAGGCCAAAAAAGAGATGGATGGAGTGCGTGACTGAAGATATGAAAAAGAAAGGGGTAAATGAAAACATGACGGCTGACAGGGATGTGTGGAAAAAGAAGAGATACTGCGCCGACCCCAAGTAATTAATTGGGACCAGGGCAAGGGGATGATGATATACCTAAGTAATTAAAAATTAAATTCTGTTAATAAGTAACAAGACATTCATTGACTGGTAGGGCGATACGAAGTTTGCCGGGACAGCTAGTATTACAATAATTTTAACATAATAATATCTTACAAAAATACACCTAAAATAAATAGTCAGAGATGTCGTCCTACATTCCAGTTTTTTTACTCGTAATTTGCCACGAAATAAATCTCAATATTGAATTCTAGTCTCTTATCTTAGTAGTAATATTGCAAGTTTTTCCTTTAACAGTAAAATACGCTTCATTTTTGTATAAAGAATATCGAAGGAAATGAACAATCAAGAATAAAATAGGGAAGTTCTGACAGATCAAATGGCCTCCCTACGTGAAAAGTGCTTTTATCCCAACCAATAATATATCTCCATCCTTCTTGCTCAATAGATTGAAATTGAACCCCTCGCGAGTGTGACGTAAACTTCGCCTGTCATAAACATCGGTACCAGGGATACATGAGTTCGTAGAGATAGTCAGGGCCACAGAGTAAACGCTAGTGCAATTTATCCTATTGGAGTGTACGGTATAATAGTGAGACTACTCGTAAAGTATACAATCTGTGTGATCGTGGGTAAGAGTAGCAAGTAGCATGCGCGAGATATAGGAGATATTTAATATTTTTTGTCTGGGGATAAAAACATTGTCTTATAAAATTAAAACATTAATCATTGATATTGCAACTATAAAATTACGCTTTTTTAAAGAAGTCTTTGTTACTTAAATGGTATATTTTTATTCTGTTACGTGAATTCTTTTACCAAACTTAGTTTAAGCTATTAGCTTAAACTGCCTGCTATTAAGCAGGCAGAGATGTAGAGATGCATATCCACACCCACTTTTCGTAAGCTATCTTTTTATTATCTACAGTCTAAACAGAAGAGTTTTTGTCCTAAATGGTTCTGTTTCTCATCCTTATAAAACTTGATTTCCCTTTTTAACTTTACTTAGAGAAAACATACCGGCAAAATTATACCGTCTCGTGACAGACAACCGTTATACGTGGTAAAATAGTGAGTCCAATGTTTGTTATAAACATCGGCACCAGGAATACATGATCGCGAATCGGTACAATGCCACAGAGTAAATATTTGTTCAATGCAACGCATAGCTGCATTCAGCACACTATCAGAATAACAAATATTTTGTTAAACTGTGTGATACGTGCTTCGATACTATTTTGTCGAACTATACGTGACTGTCGAAATAAAAAATACGTCTGATAAAATACATTTAGTAATAAATCACTGTCAATATTCAATTTTAATAATAACACAGGCCTACATTTTTTTATTCATGAAAAAGTGTTTTAAGTTTAATAGGTACCCTATAGTAAATGGGGTGTGCTAATCACGAATCTGTGCTTAGATTTTTTCCAACACGTCAGGTTTTCAGGAAAAGTGTGTTTGAAATTTTTCATAAAAACTGCCAAATATACTGAGAAAGTATTTATTGAAACTATATCTAATAGAAAATTACATTGCAAAATTGAGTTGTTCATGAAAAAAACAATGCACTATAATATACGTTAGACAATCGTTGTGTTTTTTAAATACAATCGTTCTCTTCTTCCCGGAAAACTGCGTTTTGTAGTTTTCTTTTTGTGGATTTTTGTGAGCGAGTCCCTTTCAAGGTCCTGCAGTAATCAGCCATCATTGTAATATCCCACCTTCCTTGGTAGTGTTTCTCCATCTCCTTTATGTATTGATGGAACCTCTCTCCCTGTTACTCGCTGACAGCTCCAAAATTTTCGGGAAAAGAATCATCGTGGAAATGCAGAAAATGAAGTTTGACGCTTATATTGAATCCCAATTTTTTTTATAATTTTCGACCATGTTAGCTACAATTTCTTTGTGGTTTGAAGACTTATTGTTTCCAAGGAAACCGTCTATGACTTCTACGACAGAGCTCCATGCTTCAAATTCATCTTGGGTCATAGTATTCTGGAACAATCTGTCCGATTTTAAGGTTCGAATTTGAGGGCCTACAAAAATTCCTTCTTTAAGTTTAGCTTCATAAAGTGCAGGAAATCTGTCGCACAGGTATTTAAAGCAATCACTTTGTTTATTTAAAGCTTTGAAAAACTGCTTCATCAATCCTAACTTTATGTAAAGTGGAGGCAAAAGAACTAATTTTGGATCAACTAATGTGTCACGCTGCACATTTTTTTGTCCCGGTACAAGTCTTTCTCTGAGTGGCCATTCTTTCTTAACGTAATGTAAATTTCGAGCTCGACTGTCCCACTCGCACAAAAACATGGATACTTTATGAATCCAGACTGTTGACCCAAAAGCATGGATGTTATTTTGAGGTCTCCACAGAGTTGCCAAAAATATAGAACTTGAGAGATACGAAAATAAAAAAGTGTTGCCATTAAAATGAAATAAGCATATTATTATACTTACATATTTTCTATCGATGTATCAAGTATTTTCATGAAATAATTTTAATGCAATTTAGGAAATATCAATAAGGTGCTTCTTTGCTCTAGTACAAAATATATCACAAGGTTTTTTTAATTTTGTGAAAAATCTTGACGTGAAGGGCTCAAACAAAATTCACATTTAGAATCAGCGTACCCGTATTAGCTAAGGACAGTCAAAACACCAAAAATCATGTCGGCCTGTGTAATTCGACGATTATTTTATAAAACATATTTTAAATATATTTTAACTATAAATCAAAGTCAGTCATCGTCACAATATTGGCTGTAAATTTAACATATATCTACAGCACTGATTGATCGTGAATCGTGATATGCCAATGTTTTTCCCATACATTTTGGAGTTTAGATGTTAGTGCTGAGTTAGTAAGAAATCAATGAAGCTTCACACATACACACGTGGCTTTGCTTAGTAAGGGGCGGAGTCCGAGCATGTGCATAGCGGCTTTAAGTACCAGGGATTCATGAGTTTGTAGCAGTTAGCCAGTTACTCTAACTCAATACTAAAGCTCAAGCAACCAGAACAGAACATTCTAAACATATTCATGCTGTAAAAATATTACGACATTTTGCCTTGCGGTTATGAAATACTTGATCGTAAATTATGTAATATAAAGGAGAAAATAACAAAATTTAATTTATGAACGTAACTCGCTTCCATTCCAGTTATTTTATTACTCGCGATTTTAATACTATTTATTTTATCTCACCGGTTTATGATCCAACACAATACTGCGACGATTTACTAGACACAGACAAAAACATTGTTTGGAAATAAATTGCTGGATTACCAATCAGCATTAGACAGAGCTACATAGAAATGTTATAATAATTTTAAAAGGCTTAATGCATTACGTATTTATGAGACAAGGCATACAGTGTGTCCATTATATTAAAAATTAAATTTTACCATGGAATTACCATGATTTACTATGACAGTGGATTTCGATCGCAGCTGTATTTAAAATATCGTCCCAAATCAAAACAGTAACACGGCTAAATACCATTCCACAATTTTGCTTCGAACTACCTCACCGTTATACCACATTCGAGTAATATTTTTTCTCTGTGCCTTTATACACTACATATTGCTTATGGGTTCCTGGTAACAGTAGGGTAATGTCGTAGAAATAGGGAAACTGTAAGATCGTAATTTAAAAATTAAACGAACAACTTTTGTTTGATTTTGCATCGATTGGTTTTATGAATTAAATAAAATGTAGTTGATTTTTTAACAAATTAAATTGAATTATACAAACAACCCTTGACTTTTTAGAGACTGCACTTTATATTCATAACATAAAAATTACCTTGAGTAGAAAATTAAGACCAAAAATTTCTTTTTTCACATCTTCAATATACGATGGTATAAATATTATAAGGTTACGTAATGTTGGGAACATTACGTTCATTCCATCAGCAATAAAACACGCTCTCTTAACAATGAAATTAAACTTACCGTACGCCGCTTAATCTTGATGACCTCCTAGATCTTGTTATTGGTTTCATACCTAATTACAAAACTACCAGGCGCTTTAAATTTTTTGATTTAGATAACTTTCTTCTTCTAGACTTAGTTGGACTACACACCTAGGAATTTGTTAAGGACCTTTTAGGTTTTATAATTATTACATCTACATATATTTGATCGAAGACCTACATTATTACTTGCGGCTACTTTATATCAATAATATATTAAGACAATTTAAATAAAATATTGTATGGTACCCAACTGTAACAAAAGCGTCTAATATTATTATTTTTTTATATATCTTCTGACTAAATCTAAAATTGCTTTAGATTTTATATTTGCGAATAACACTTGACGCTCTAACGAAACGCAATCGAGTTGTAAATAAAATATTCAAACTACAATAACCCAGTTGAACATGCTCGTACCATCAATATTCATGCTTCATCAAAGTCTAGTATAGTTGTTGAAATATTTACCTTTACGGATTTAGTTTTTCAGGAGGAAAATATATGTATTTAGAAAATATTTTTTAAAGTGTTGTATTCTTTAAAAAATAAATAATAATTTAATATTCTTTAAATCTTTGTCGCTGGCTGCAGGCGGCTTCCGACCGATCCCGGTGGAAGTCATTGGGGGAGGCCTATGTCCAGCAGTGGACCAATATTGGCTGACAATGATGATGATGATGATGATTCTTTAAAATCTTAAGCACTACCGAAATTAAAACACACATACATACATACATTACCGAATAATGACTATATTTATATAATAATTTTTATTTAATAATTTCATTTTTTTTCTCCATAATTACGTAGTTTCCTTTATTTACTACTTTTATAAATGGGAAAGTAACTCTTTCTACCTATGTATTAGTCTGTCGGTTACGATTTCACGGCATAACTATTAGAACAATTAGAATTGCTTTTGTTATGGAGATACACACGTTACATCCTTATATACAGTACTTTTTAATAAAACTGCGCTTGAGTGGAACCCCAAAACGATATCTACGAAATATTACTCAGAGCAAGAAAGCTATGACAGGAGTTTTAGATTCACACTTATACACGGAAAAGGTTAGCACGTTTCTATTTTGCGTGCCAATAGAATGGAAAAAGCAGAAATTGCCCATATCCAAGTGTTTTTCTATAGCTATTGTAAAAATAAAATAGCTATTAAATCTTTATACTTCAGTAGAACGAATGAAATAAAACGGTCGTTAAACATAAACCAACCGCATAGACAGGTAATAAAAACCTATTCTATTAATAATATGCTGCCACGATAAAGGAATGGGGTAGCGATGTTCACAGCTTAAAAACGTTTCATCCACTGTCGTCAGTATACTGGGATCGATATTATGTAGCGGCGTTGAATTACTTACTCTGTGGCACTGATACTATTTCGTGTTTATGCATTCCTGGTACCGTCGTGAAATTTCGCGCGTGATCGGGGCGCTCCGCCCTATTGGGGTTGATCGATCTTTGATGCAAGGGGTGAGTGAGCGAGATCGAACGAGTTCCATTCAATTGTGTTTCACTCCCACGACACCGCCATGGCTTCATAATGAATGAATGAAAAAGCTTAAGCCCATGGGGTTTCTGTATACGATCAAAGCGTTAAGAATATTGTTTTTGTATGAAAGTGATGGATGTTTTTTCTAATGCGAACCTTTATTTCCGTGGGGACTGTACCCGGAAAGCGCTTTTGTGTTTTATCAATACTGCATTTAATCTTTCCTTGTTATGGAGTGACAGGCGATAAGTATTTAAATATTATGTCATAGCAATCAGGAATTGAGTTACAAATAACCTGCTATGCTACATAATAAAGCGAGAGTTACTGATATAAGAAAGCAAAGAGATTTAAAGATATTATAAAACATTCTTCTTCTTCATCAACCCATATACGCCCACTGCTGAGCACGGGTCTCCTCTACCATTGAGAGGGTTAAGGCCATAGTCCACCACGCTGGCCTAGTGCGGGTTGGCGGACTACACCCCTAAGAAATTCCTAAGAACTCTTAGGTGTGCAGGTTTCATCACGCTGTTTTCCTTCACCGTTAAAGCAAGTGATAATTCAATTTGAATGCATACATAACTTCGAAAAGTCAGAGGTGTGTGCCTGGGGGTCGAATCCGCGACCGTCGAGATTCTCGATCGCGCGCCCAAACCTCTAGGCCATCACTGCTTATAAAACATTCACCGGTTGGTATGTTCGATATAAACTTTATCAGGATTGCATAAGAGTGCAAGAAGTTTGTTAGGTATTTAAAACATTTATTGCTCTCATAACTCCATTTTCACACCCCAGTTGTTCAACATCTGTGTTGCATACGTATGATATTATGATCATATAAAAGAGAAGTGCATAGACAGATCCAGTGTTTCAGTAATGAAATTAGCAACAATCGTAGCACAAAGGGGTTCGGATCTGGCCTGGGTGCGTCGTTGAGGCAGAACAGGGGTAAAATGCCCGGCATTTAATTGCACTTCACCCGAATACGGAAGGGAAGATATCCCGAATACTCGAGATGTTTGGGTGGCTTTGCAGGAATTTATACCTACTAACTTGGAGATAAAACTTATCAAATTTGTGGCATTGATTCAGCTTGATTTAAGTATTATTTTTGGTACTTTTAATGTTACTTTCTTTAATCAAGAGTGTGTGAAATGTTATTATCAACGTACATAATATTGAACATGTTTCAATGGATTGTGGTACAAAGTTAGAGGAGAATGTAGACGTACCTTAGTCTCAGAAATAATTAGGGGCAAAAGAGACATTAAAAATTTTGGAGGATAAAGTAAATTACCTAACTTTATATGTTGTTTTTTTTTTTATTAGATTATTCTCAACAGAAGAGATTGAGAAATGGAAAGTAACTTTAACTCCCCTTGTGACGTGAGGCACTATGGCTAGCAACTCAGAAATCTGCAGTAAGACATCTCTACCTAACCTTACAGTGAAAACGTAAAGTATTATGTAAGTGTTCCAGCAGTGTTCCACCGTAATACATTACGGTATAAATAAAGTGAAACGAATAAAAACTTTCCTTCATACATTGTACAAAACTTCAGCGCTATTACACGGTATACAAAGCAGCTATGCAAAGTGAGAATGTACGACTGAATGAAATATTTTTTCATCTAGTTCTGAATGCTATTTGAGCGTATTATGCTGTTTGGATTTTTAAGTCTTTAGTATCATACTTGTTATAGCGCAACTGCCTTAAACATTGTTGGACCTAATTAAATTAATCATGTATTTTTGTGATGGGCTAATGGAGAATGTTATGGATGTAAACTATCCACTGAGTTATCAAGGGATAGTGGAATTTGTTTTTAACTATGAAGAAATCCATTTGAGAAAAAAACGTTAAGGGTTGATAGTCCTCCTTCAAACTTTGTGGTATGGACTATTATGATTTTGTTTTTGATTTCATTAACCCTTTAGCTTTAAAAGGGAGGGGCGACCTGTTTAAAAGAAAAACTATTTCAGTACTTTGTTGACGTGGTAAACACACATATCCATAAAAAGTTGTATCTCTTGTAGTAACCCTGTGAAAGGTAAACGAGGAGGGAAGAACGGACATAACGGACATTTAAGGGGCTGACCACATTACACGCGATGTTAAAGTTGGTAACCAAACTTTTAACCTTCTGATTCCTGCCCCTCTCTTCTGAACTTCACGTGGATGAAACTGAACAAGTACTAGAACTACATGAAATGACAGGCGATTTCGTTGCAATATTACAGAATAACAACATTCCGTACTAATAAATTCGATACTGGCAGCTGTACAAGGATTTCGAATTGCAAGTAAACTGTGGCCACATTTGATAAATGCATACGTAGATATGTCTCGTTTAAAATTGCAAATAGCTTTACATTCACAGAATCATACGTTAAGAAAGTTTTAGGAGACATTTGTTAAAACTTGACTCCGAAAAGAACTTTTTAAAGCCTACATCATGAGCAGGGGCGCAGAAATAACTACCAGGTAATGATGAGATCATAAATGAACAACGCGTGTCAGGAAAAATATTATTTGAAAGCCTGTACATAGTCCCGGTATACTTTGCGTGGGATCACAACTATGTTGACTGTTGCTATTTTTAAAGCCTTTGCGACATACGTGCGTACATAAATCGGTATTAAAATGATAAATATATTATGATGTTTTACCTTACAATCTTGGTGTGGACTTGAGGACACAAGTTTTCTGTCCCAAACTGTAACAACAGAGCCGAAACTAAACAAGGAACCGTAAACAAACTGAGAGTTTGTGCGTTCATTTGGCAATATTTATGAATTGATTGTAAGTTTTAGGTACCTTAAAACTTATGGTGTGACCTTCCCTTAGAAAACTTCGTACACACACCCGCGAACACACACACCTTTTTGTTTCCACGAAAAAGGACCTACGGTGCATTTTTATATTAAATTATGGTTTGTCTGACACATTTTTGAACTCCGTGTCATGAATCGTGTACGTAGAAAAAAAGAGAGAGAGACAAACCACGTGTATTTGCTCCCCCGAGTACCAGGAATGCATAAATCTGCGGAAGTATAGCCCCGCCCATAAATCACAGAGTAATAACATGCGATGTACTATTTTAAGACACCGTGTAATTTTATATCACTGAGAAATTCAATTAACCTATGTCGAGTTTTGAGGGGGTGAATAGGGCAGGTAAGGCACACATATCGATTAATCTGTAACCACGCCCATATCTAGTCAGATTAGATAGTGCATTACATATGAACCGTGCTCTGGGTGGTCGTACAGAAAATCGACATTAATTCTTTGGTGACTGAACAAGATAGTATTTGTATTCCGTTATCCTCATCATTCAGAAATAAAAAGGCTTTCATTATAGTCCAACCAGAAAAAAATGAGTTTTTTTTACACTAAAACATTTCCATATTGCATCAAATAAATCTTATTATAAATGTAATTTAATCGAATATCTTATATTGCATCACAACCCTATTAGCTGCTAGTCTAGTGCTGAGTAGCAACATACTCGATGTGTGTTTACTACAAACGCAGACTCAACACAACCCTAGCCGTTTAGTGTGTGTCTAGTACACACTTTCCCCCCTATACACACAAACAAGCCCACCGATTAAATAAACGTATTAATTTGTACCTTTGTGTGCTAGCAACGTATGTGTCCTACAGGTTATTGATAACCCTAACACAGCGCAGTCAACGTGAGTTCATAATTTCTGCTTAGAAAGTTATTTTAATCTGTGGCAATATTTCTCTTATGGTTTATGCAAGCCTGGTACTAAATAACCAAGATACACGTGTGAGTGCCACACAGAGAGACTAGTTTGGAATAAAAGTTAGCATCTGACAGCGTTTCAAAAACTCTTACATCTGCTTCTTCTCTCAGCTATTCTATAAAACTCAGTGGATACAAAAAGGACGTAGGGCTGAAACTGCGTTACACGGGCACTCACGCGGTTTCATACAAAAGTGCTCCGTCGCGGGGTTCCGCGCGGCCGTCCGCCACGGGGAGCCGCGCCCCGCACCCGCGCGGTGGGGCTCGCCTCCGTGCGTCGGGAACCGTCGCAGGGGCACGCGCGGCACCGCGCGGGGCCCGCCATTTGTAACACGCACGGACTTGTTTAGTCAATAACGCTAGGTGATACGGGTCGCACGCACGGTCGAAAAAAAATGTCTTTAGATACCGAAAGGGTACCTAATTATTGAAGTGCAGTCTCACCCTGCCATATGGGAACAGGGAAATGAATTGTATAGAGATCGGGATGCACGAACTGCGGCATGGATCAAAATATGTCAAGAATTATATGAAAATTTTGAAAATTTAAGCGAGGCGGAAAAAAAAAAAAAAACAACAGGTAAAAATTTTTTATTCTAAGTCTAAAGTAAAAGATGGATGAGTAAGTGTGCCTTTACTTCATTCAGTAAGGTTCGAGGACGTCTCAAAAAATACTACGATCTTGCCACGACAACTTACCATCTGTGATAAAATAATCAGCGAATTTATCGCGTATTGTATACGCTGCTCTTTGGGTGTTCCCAAAACCATTGTCGACGTCACGAATATGACGTGGTGTAATGACAACATCGTCGACATTATTGTCATCTTGTTTAGATCTAATAAAATTATGCAGAATACATATCGCTTTAACAAAACAAATGGCGTTCTCTTTTGAAACGTTTAAAGGACGATGAAGTATTCAAAATTTATTAGTCATGATACCAAAAGTAGATTCAATATAACGTCGCGCTCTTGTTAACCAATAAATAATTAAATACTTTTTCTTATGGTCCAAATTGAGAGCTCGAGCATATGGCCGCATGACATGGTTAGACAATCCAAATGCTTCATCTCCTACAATAATGTAGGGTATTGGTACGGTTGCTGCAGTGTTAGTCGATTTATTGTTATGTAGCACGGGTAACGCTTTGGCAGGAGGTATATCCAGTAAGTAATCATTCATTTGGTGGCTGCTTGCTCAAGCCGCTTGGGCTTTGGGTGAAAATTCCAGAATCAGATTCTTTACCTTGTACCCCCACATTTATGTAGGTAAACTCATAATTTGCGTTACACATTGCAAGTAGGACAATTGAATAATAATGCTTATAATTCATTCTGGCCCATCCATTATCACATGAGGCAAAGATGTTAGTCAAAATTGCAAATATATGTATTAAACGTAGAATGTAAATTAAGAGTTAGTTGTTAAGTGAAATTTCGAGGGTGACTTTATCATTGTGATCAAACCCTCTATAATCAATAAAGAGAAAAAAAAAATGCTTATAATTGTAGTAAAGTGAACAGCTTTGAGGAGGTCTTATAATACGTATATGTTTCCCGTCTATTGCACCTATACAATTGGGAAAATTAGCTTGTGTCAAAAAACCATCTGCTATCTCTTCCCATCGCGGACGCGAAAACGATGGCATGCAGTCTTCCTTTAACCTTTCATTTATAATTTGACAGACTTCTTTCACTATTTTTCTGATTGTGGTTATTCCTGGCTGATACGCCAGATGGAGGTCCACGAAAGTATGTCCACTTGTCACGTGCCTGTAATATATTTTTTATTGTTTCAGTAATAAAGGTGCAATCACGATGGAAAACTGCAAGGGACACATATATGAAAGTGAAAGCAAGTAAAAAATAACTGAAATCAGGCAAAATGGGCAAGAAATATATATTTTTTAAAATGTTAACCTTTTTACATTCGAACTCAAGTAATGAAGCAGATGAATCTATAGAAAATCAGAGTGAAGATCAAGATAGACAAGACATCTCAGTACCTAGCACCAGTACATCAGTACGTACAAATAATAATACAGAGCCAGGACGAAAACGTAAACGCCAACAATCACCAACTTCTTTTGAAAAGGAATTATTGCAATGTGTCAAACAAAACAACTTTGATAGTAATGACGAGAAATGAATTTTTTTAAATCTTTAATACCAAGCGTCAAAAAATTTTACCCATTAAAAAAGTTGTTATTTCGATCCAAAGTGTTAGAAACTTTGATTGATATCGAAAAAGAAACAGTTATGAACATAGGTAAAGGAATCAATGAATATAGGTTTATCAGAAACGCAAAACGCAATAAGCACGATTGATTTTCAGATCATTTAATATCAGATCAGAAAGTCAAGATATAGATACAATAAAAAAAGATTAATTAGAATCATATGAGAATGAAGGCTTTGAGAAAATTAATAAGACTGCTCTAGACTGCTTTAGTACTGGTATTAATAATAAATAACACATTTAAGGTGGATGTGTTTACTGCAGTAGCGGGAAATTCAAATATCAAGTGCTTTTTCCATTTTTTACCTAAGAAAATATTAGATATGAGGCATGATTTTATCATTCGCAATAAAAATATACCTCAAATTAATTTCATTTATCGATTTTATTTAACTCTCAAAACTTTTTCAATTCAAATGTAATCGGATGAACTTTTTAATGATAGAAATACTGGTTTATCGGATTACATTTGAAGTTCTTGTGGAGTAAAACATAGGCATCAGAAATTATTTTGAGGTATATTATCGCGAAATTTAAGATCGCACCTCATATCTGATGTTAATTTAGGTAAAATATCAAAATATTTGAATTTCCCGGTACCATTCGACGCATCTGCCTTAAAGAGTGTCTTAATGATGGTGGGTAATGTTACGAAATGTTATGTTATGTAAAAAACTGTGATTATAAAAGTGACATTAAGAGCAAAGAAATAATGTTAATTATTATAGTAAGTATTGTACTAGTAAAAAAACTGTGACTATAAAAGTGATACTATGAGCAAAGGAATAATGTTAATTACTATAAGTACTTAAGCAAAAATAAAAATTTGTTTACTTACCGCAATGTTATTGCAAGCCTTTCCATTAGTGATATGACTGATACAGATTTTACTCTTAAATTGTTGACCTTCAAATATGGTACCAGTTTCGAAAATAATTCGTCATAGACCGGTATCGAAACTTTAAAATATATTTTGTAAAATGAGTTTTCATTTTCTCTTAATTTACTGAACTTTACAACAAATTCCCCGCACAGCCACCTAGATTCAATAAACGGGCTTACTGGCTGTCTTTTCTTTTTTGCTAGTCGTCGTTTTGCTATGTAATAATATATTAAGTTCTCCATCGACACGACTGTACATGCACACCGTTAAAATTGAACTAGCGACGCTGCGTAAGTCCGGTCTCCGCGACGGGTATCCGAGACGGGAACCGTCGCGTTCCCACGGAGCCCGTCCGCGTGTCCACGCGAGTAGACGCGCGACCGTTGCCCGTCGCGGGCGCCCGCTTAACGCAGTTTCAGCCCGTAGCTATTAATTTGTGTAATATATGTTTATGTAGTTTATGACGACGCATCTAAAGCCACAGCTTAATATTAACTCTTACATTTTGTAGAAAATAATTTTGGTATAGTAAATATGACACAAGGCTTGCAATTCATCTGTAAAGTGTAGATGTTTACATAATCTCTGTAAATACATATTACCCTAATATTCAGCTGAGAAAATACTATGTCCATTACGGGATTTTGATTCTTATGGTTCGTATGTAGGTATGTATTAGTAAAAATTATGTGTATGTAAAAATTTATAAATTTGTAGACATACTTGGATAAAGTCTCTAATATGTAAGGTATATTTTTTACAAACATACATACATGGATACAGGCAGCAGTGAGAGATGTCTGTCTTTTTTATCTCTATATCACAAAATTCAATGACGATAAGAGACTGACTGCCAAGGATAACAAAAAAAAATAGGCAGCAGAATATTAACACAGTATAATGAAACCAGTCAGTAGGCAAACTGTGGAATTACTAAGACCCTTTATTTACCTGGAATAGACATGTACATAAGCTTAGTTACTGTAATATCCTACTTCGGTTCCGTCAGCGGCCATTAGTTGATCAATTGGGTATGTTGCCAAATCACTTCAATCTACATTCTATAGACTACCCAGCACGTTGGCGCTCAAATGGTCAACAATGTGATAATTTACACTATCGCTAAGTTAGCAGAAGCTAGGCGAAGCAGAATTGGGGAACTGAAATGGCTTTTAAAGTATGTCGATTATGTTTTAGAGTGCGGACCTAGCAAAGTAGTCTCCAGTGGGAACAACAATTATCCAGTTTAAAATATTTGAAATATTGGTTCCGTAGCTTATATCAGCAATTTTTATTATCGAAATATTTTGTCTCCGAAAGCCAAGTCAAAAAGTTCTATCGATGTTACTAAAATTTATTTTTAAAACAACATTATAAACAAGGTTAAACACCGACTTACAAATACTCTCCTGTCTATCTATTAACATGGTATCAAGGTATTATTATTCAAAAATGATTATTTTTAGCTTTATGAAAATAATCTCAGTTTAGAGAAATGGATTATGTCTTCAAACCTTTTGTGAAAATACTGCCTCGTATGTAGTGTTAATTGGTTTTCTTACAAGGAAATCTCATTAACAACACAGAGTCTGGAAATGCGCCCGAAAAACGGCAATAATCTAGCTTCCTAATACGTGGGACCCATTCATAACAAAATTCAGATACTCGTATGCATCTCTGCGTATCCTTTCGAGGAATGCAGGTGCGAGCTTATGTTAATTTCTATCTGTATTTAAAATTTCTCAAAACAAAGTCATTATAAGTGCATTAATAATAAAATAAAATAAATAAAATAATCGTATTAAAATAGGCCACAACACAGCCACCCTTCAAAATATTTACGTCAAGAAATCTCCCGACTAAATTCCGTTCGTGATTCCTCCGCCGCCCAACTTTAAGCAACCAAAATGCTAACTCGGTACAAAGTTTAATGGAACAGGAAATATCTTTATCATCCTGTAATGGAAATGGATACTTAGTAACTGGTTATTTAATAAAACTGTTTACTTATTTATTGAGGATGTCTTTTTCAACAGTTTGTAATGAACGGTAAATGATATGCAAGATTTAAGATTTTACTCGTGTTTGTAAGAAAAAAAGATTTTTAATAAAAGTGATCAGAGAAAAAGTTTAAAAATAAAAGTAGGCTATATGGGGTTTTTGTATAACGTCAAAGATTCGTACCTTTTAGCTTTTATTTCAGTCATTTTTACTAACAGCGCCACAAAATTTAAAACTAAATCCCCGCAACACGTGTGTCTTAAGCATTGTACTAGGACATCATAGGCTTACAGAAGTATAAACTAATACAGTCTATAAAACAATTTGCTATTAAAATTTATGGTTACAAGTGCATTAAATGAAATATATAAAATTCTTCTAAGCTATGCTATTTATTAAATGACGTCACTGCGGGGCGCACTCGGTTTCATAAGGTCACGATTCACGAACAACATTCCGATATAAAACGTTCAGATGCATTTGACGCACGTCGGTGTAATATAATACATTTCTGACAAAAAAAGGCTTTTCACAATATGGTGGTATTGTAAGTTGGTTGCGAAAAGTATATCGTGGTAAAAGATGCCGTTTAATTAATTTATTTATGCAGTAGTATTAAATGCATCCAACATAAAATACATAATTCGTTCACACTAAGAAGGCATTATTGTCTGTATCAAAAGCTCTAACTATTTTCAGTCCCACAGTCACCTACAGGCATAAACACTTGTGTTTTCAATGAAATAAATATTGTAATATTTATTTACGGAATTTAAATTTACTATCTTTCGTTTAACCTTACACTAACTATTGTTACACAGAAGCTTAAACCTTAAATACAGTCTGCAACACGTGAATTATAAGCATCATACCAGGATATCATGAGTTTATAGAAGTTTGCTGTACCACAGAACATAATTGTAATTTATATTTAAATATTCAAGCACCAGTGCATTAAACTATATGTATGAAGTAGTTCTAAGCTGTGCTATCCTCTCGTGACGTCACCACGGGCCGAACTTGACTTAAAATCTTATATATAAAATTCTCGTGTCACAGTTTTCGTTCCCATACTCCTCCGAAACGGCTTGACCGATTCACATGAAATTTTGTGAGCGTATTAAGTAGGTCTGAGAATCGGCCAACATCTATTTTTCATTCCCCTAAATGTTAGAGGTAGTCCACCCCTAAATTTTTTATTTTTATTTTTTAGACAAAATTTTTAGTTTCTATTTTTTTATAATGCAACATACAATCCTTAATTTTCACCCTTCTACGATCAACCCTTATTTTTTAATAGCCATTTTAGTTTTCTGGATCTACCAAAGCGATTTGAATGAAATTTGGTATAGAGAGAGGTAGAGCTCACAGAATTATCATGGGATAGTTTTTATACCGGAAAATGAAGAATTCCCGTGGGAATGGGTATTTCTACATCTACTGAGACAATTAAAATGATTTTTAGTATGGAGATAAATAGAAACCTAGATAGTAACATAGGATACTTTCTATTCCAGAAAATGTAGTATTCCCGTGGGAATGGGTATTTCTGGATATACCAAACCGATTTTAATCATTTCTGGTATGTGCATAAATAGGACTCTGAGAAGTAAAATAGACTATAACTTATTTTCTATCTGAACTCAATCCTGTAGCCTACGCGGACAAAGTCGCGGGCAACAGCTAGTAGTTAGTATAAAGATTCAACATAGAGTTCCCGATTTTTCATGTTTTTGTCTGCTCTATTGATTGGTGTCTGATTTTAAAGAAGGCGAGACACAGGATATTGAATTAATAGTTAGAGTAACTAACATTAATAAATTTAAATTGTTAGTCGTAATAAACAAGCTTTATTTAGATTTGACCATTTTTTTTTAAATTAAAGATAGATTATAGTAAATTGATATGTACCATATTAAAAAACCTTTTAAATAAAATAAATTGTTGTTGTTGTTAAAATAACATTGTTGCCTCACGTGCAAATCACAGAATTGATATTACAAATATTTTTAATTTATTATTGCATTACATACCTACTAATTCGCAGTGTCATCGCATAGGTATATAAAGTAAGCTATGTGAATACCCAAATTAAGTAATTTTTCAAGTTTATTCTATACAAACATAAGTATAACATTAGAGCTACAGTAAACCTCTGTCGTGAGGGGGAGGAGTCAGACACCTCTGTTGCTACCTCACTGTACCAGGACTGCATAAGATCGGAGATTTACGCGCTGCCACAGGTTAAATAGAGTTGCAACGTCACTTGTATACGGTATTACAGTAGTCTGTGATAGAGTATTAAAATATTTTCAGTCTGTAACGTGGAAGGCATTCTACGGCGGATCAGAATGCAGTATTTGGAGAAATATTGTTGATCAAATATTGTATCCCATAGTGGGGTAAATAAAAATATAAACTAGACAGTACACAATACAAGTGTAACGCTTATGGGGTCCTATAGAAGAAACCCCCCTGACCCCACTACAATATGTATAAAGGAGGTAGGTAATTTTAAGATGCATACCTCTTTAAAATTTTTAAAAAAGCTACATGGTTTAATAATATCACAAAACGGTAGTTGTAGAATCGTGACTGTAAATGTGTGCCCACTTATGACTATTCTTATTATTCTCAATGACTCTAAAACTATATGGTATCCAAAAATGTAATTTTGGGCATGTTTGTTACTTTTTATTACTACTTTTATATTTAAATTTTTATTGAGGTATTTTAAAAACTCGATATCATTTTATTTACAAAAAAATTAAAATATCCTTAACTTAAAAATACAGATTTAACTAACATGTGAGTTTCATTAAGAAAGACCAGGACTGAAGCACAGTCAGGGCACGTTTGCTATAAACATCCGTACCAGGAATGCATGAGAGCGCAGTGGAGTAATTGACACAGAATAAAATATTGTCGCCATACATGATAAAGTATGTCAGTGCATGAGAGTAAAATACGTTGGATATATTTAATCTGTGTAATGAAAGAGAACGCACACACGTATGATATATGACCAATATTTTGGTACGTATTCATTGCGGGTCAGTTTTCTGTGTAACGGTAGATGATAAAAATTAAATAAGATCCCACATCAATTGGCAATACTAAAACTAAATAAATAAATACGGCAAGTGATCACTTACATAGCTTTGACCCCAAAATAGGATTTAAGTGTCTTATGTCGTGGGTATCGGAAACTATGATCGACTTTTCGGGTTCACAAATACCCAGACTCGAACCAGATATTTGGAAATCACGCAAACATTATTCTCGGTGCGGGAATCGAACCCGCCGCCTTTCTTTTTGCAAGCTGGTATCTAGCCAACTACACCATGGAGCTATCGAAAATTGACAGTATTATGGTAGCCTATTTGTTTTTTATCCATAGATACTGAATTTAAATTCCTCATTTTTTGTATTAACATTCGTTTTATAGGAAAAATCACAGCAATAAAATGCTTTAATACTTCAGATGAAATAACAGGATATGTTTGTAATGAGAGATCTCGATTGGTACCACGCGACCATGGTATCTCACTAAAGATACCATCAACATGGTCGGTAGTCACGGAATGCAAGTTTATATAAATTCTATACGTTTTCACAAATATCATTAATGAGTTTTATGTTGAACAAATTGACAATGTATAAAATTATTTTGTACACTACGATTTTTTCTTTTGTGGCTATTTTTACCCAAGGTGACAACATGATTGTGAGTACTTTATTAAGAAAAAATTAATATTTTTGGGGGCTTTAAGTCCCTATAAGGCTTTAAGTAATGTCATTTGTTTAGAATTGTAATATATTTCATAATAGTTCCGTTTGCAAATAACAAAAAAAAGCGTCGGCCTGTAGTTAAACGATAATTAAGTTGATCCTAAATGGCGACTTTGTCTAGAT
Organism: Cephonodes hylas; assembly: GCA_030295005.1. NCBI lineage: Eukaryota > Metazoa > Arthropoda > Insecta > Lepidoptera > Sphingidae > Cephonodes > Cephonodes hylas. The sequence continues at coordinate 11,006,136 of AP025380.1, read as the reverse complement.
TATTATCAGCCCATATATGTTCCACTGAGCATGGGCCTCCATTAAAATTGATAAAGTTTAGGTCTTAGTGTCGTGGTGGACACCACGTTGGCCTAGTGCGTCATGGCGGTGAGGTGTGCCTGATTTGAACCAGCGACCATAAGATCCTCGTCGGCATGTTTAAACCTCGAGCCCATCACTTGTTGCTTAGATGAATGGGGGCAATTTCACAATTCAATTTACAAGCATTTTCTGGCTACAAAGATATTTTTTTACCTCCCTAGGGTCCTGGACTGTGGAACATAATAAGCGTGGAGAAGTACGAGGCAGAGGAAGCGAAAGACTTCTACTTGAAGTATGAGGTGACAAAGCGACGGGTGAGCCGCAGCGAAGAGGGATACAACGTCACAGTAGATCTAGAGAAAGAGTTTGATGACGAACACGCGGTACTGTACATTTATATATTCATCATTTCTCGTTAAATAAATATGAAGACTTTTTGATGTATTGAAAAAGTAGGTAGATTTTATCAGATAAGATTATTGAACCACGGAACATTTTAATTAGACCAGAAAAGAAATGTCATCATGCCGAGCGTGTCGAACCTAAAATTAGACCATCACATGTTTGACCCGGCCTCCTAATACGTAGTGTAATATCTAGACTGTTATAAATATGTGACACCCCTTAGATGTTTTTTTTTTTATTTTTGTTTGAATTTTTTTATCTTTGGTAGTGTGATCGTAGTAGAATGAACAGACAGACAACACGTTTCCGTACAACATACTGTCTATTTCCCTTCTGTTGTTATTCAGCTATTCTGTGCAAGGAACCATATGATGCACAAGCCTTATGTAACCCAGAAAATTCATAAACATTTTTTTTTAACATTCATGCATGAATTTCCTTTAACCTTAACTTAGCCTCAAAATCTTTAAATATCTTCCTACACATATAGCCGTTTTCCAATATAACCAAAAAATATATAAAAATTATATTCAATATTGTAATTAGAGATTCCAAATATGAATGTCTGGTGACATAATTTCCATAGATGCAAATAGAAGTGTGCAAGAAAGTGGACGGCGGTTGCAAGCCATTCCAGGTGTTGGCTGACGAGAGCGTGGTGCACTTCATAGAGCAGCACACCAAGGACAACCTGGAGAACTTGCTGACGTCAGCAGGCATTGATCCTCCGGAGTTCCCCATACAGGAGGTATTTCAACCACAGATTCATACCTTACTGATCTACGTTGCAATATCCTTGAAAATATACACAGTGTTAAAATATCTAAAGACTGCCTCTTGATCTCGCGTAAAAGCATGTGCCGTGCGACCTAGAAATCCTGGGTTCGATTCTGGGGTCGGGAAATGTGTTATTGGGATATTCCATTAGGAAATTCTCAGTATCAATACGGCGTCTAAAAATGTAAAAGAAAAGCGGCAATAGGCTTGCGCCCTAATACCTGGGACTGATACATACATAAGAACTTTTTAAATACAAAAATAGCATAATATTTCTAATTTGTCCCCAGGGCACATACAAAGTGGAGAACTACGTAATCGACTACTGCGACCTGCCGCCCAATGGCCCCTACGGAGAGTACGAGGCCCTGGGCTGCATCCTCAAGGAGTCCAAGAGAATCGGCTGCCTGGTCGCCACCGTAGAGTTCGTTGCAGACGACGATGACGTGTGCGAGAGAAGTGACGAATAATTTTGTTGAATAATCTTTTGTTAATAAAAATAATATTTCAAAATTCTTTTATGTCTGACCCGTAGAAGATTGTTCAAAATTATATTTGTTATAATAAAAATGTGAAATTCGTTTGCTTTTTATTGTTGTCGCTGTAGCCATAATTCTGAATAATAAATTTCTGGATTTGCACAAAAAGTTTCATGATAATTTCGTGAATTGGCTGTATGTCTGAATGGCTTTTGTAGATTTTTTTTTCTTGGGACGACCATCTTTATCACATAAGCATCAGTTTTATCCTGAAATGAACCTGAACGAATTTTACATGGTTGATTCGTCATTTCCACATTCAATGTTAAAATGTTTTTAGATAATGTGGTAATGGTATATAATTGAAATAAAAATATATATCTCAGTATGTTAGGCGTTTACTTATATCAATGCAGATTTTAATGATTGATTTATATTTGTATTATCGTATAATATTTATCGTTCCAATGGTTCTTTCATTCAATATCATACATGTTCGATATTTTATTAAAATAAGTGCCGTAATTGAGACATGAAACCGAGTCATGAAAATAAACTGAAAATATTGTTAAGAATGTTTTACTTAGTGAAAATTTAACTACACCTAGCGTTGTTTCGTAGAAATATGTACAAATGTGTGTGTTTGTGTGTGAAAGAGATGTATGTGTGTGTACTCTGTGTAGGGAGTACTAGGAACACATGAGCGTGCAGTAGTATGTATAACGGTGTTTACTGACAGGGTTATCACGCGTCAAAAATCTATACAAATAAATAATAGTAACATTTAGATAACCATTTTTTATCACATGAGAAATGGTACCAAAATAACATTTTTGCAATTTTATGAGTCCGTATGTTTGTTCCAGCTGATATCTGAAACGGCTGGACCCATTTTGACGGAACTTTCACTGGCAGATAACTGATACAAAAAGAAATAACTTAGGCAATAGCCTAGATATAAGTCTCAGATTTTAAAAAAATCGTCTTAGAAACATACAATTTATTTTTAATAATTTAAATAAACAATGTCAAAAACAAGTATTCCGCGCGGATGAAGTCACGTGCACAGGCTATGAAATAAAAATAATACAAAACTCTCATTCTGGTATAGCCCTGTGTAGGTACTTCCAGTATAAATTAGAGATGCATATTTATGTCAAAGTCAATTGTCAAGAATTACTAGTATTAAAAATTAATTAATTTATCTTTAGTTGTCGTGCCAGTAGGATTATTTTGCCGTGGTGGTTCAGATAGCATTTTATGGTAACTAATGAGGGACCTTTCTCTACCACATTTATTTATACTTGTATTGACTCAATTTTAAGTAGTAAAAATTAGTTTATGTAGCAACCCTTATCGTCTGTATATCTATCGATTGAATTCTCAGAATTGCAACTCGTGCGAGAGAATGAGTCGACGTTACAGAATAAATATTAACAACAACTAGCAGTTTCTCTAGTGAAACTGCATATCACTGTTGTTTATTTTTTATTCTGTGGTTGTACATACTTGTGGTGCTTTATGCGCCCCTGGTACACGAGGAACGCAAAACGTATAAACGTAGCCTTCTATTAGACGCGTCTTTTAATATATTGTCAGTGAGCATATTGTTTAAAAGTCTGGAATATTTTTTGGTATCAGAATGGGATCTAATTAAAAGAAGGAAGATCATATTTTGTAAGATGTACTTAAAGTTAATAAAACAATTTTCTGGTGTCATCCAAACGACACAGCTTGACAAGACAATGCAAATAAACTGAATAATAAAATTAAATTTTATGCTTGGGTTTACCGAAGCAGTATACTTAATGGAGATATATATATATATTTTTACAAATGAAGCACTCTAAAATGATAAAGTTATCCTTGGCATGTTTCTGTCATCATATTGAAAACGGAACGCGCAAAATTAAATCCCGGGTTATGACCGTTTATAGCGATTACTACTGAGGCATTGCCATCATTTAAGTCTCTTTGTACAAAAACAAATATTTTTATCACTTTATCGGTAATGCTGTGGGCAAAAAAAAAGTAAAACAACATGCTTTAACGGTCAAAGAAAAGAAAAAAATGAGACATGCATACAAAAAAGTTCTTAGGAATTTATTTGGTGTATAATCCTCCAACCCGCATTAGGCTCGCGAGGTGGACTAACCCTCTCAATGCTAGAGGACCTCCCTGGCCAGCAGTGGGACGGGCAGTGTATCGGCTAATAACGAAACCTAACAGATTAAATAAGGTAAATATTATTCACAACATGTGTTAGGGGTTATCAGGAATTAACGTTATTTCATTAAAATATCCCATATTCTATTTCTAATTTGACAGCTCCGTGGCGCAGTTGGATGGACACCAGCTTGCGAAACAAGAGGCCGCGGGTTCGATACCCGCACCGAGACAAATGTTTGTGTGAACCACAAATATTTTTTTCGGGTCTGAGTGTTTGTGAGACCGAAAAAGTTTCTCTTAGTGTCTGATACCCACGACACAGGGCTTGTACCTAGTGTGGGGTCAGATCTATGCATATGACTGTTGGGTGTATTTATTTATTTATTTATTAATAGATCCCAGAAATATTACAAAATTGGATTGAAAAAAGTGGCGAATAGTGGATGGAATAGTCACGTCTGGGCAGATGTAAGTGCCAGGCTGGTTCCCTTGCCAAAACCGACACCGGTGTACTGAACAAAACCTCCCGGAAGCAGATGGAGAGCATTGCTCGCCAGGACCTCGAACTCCCGACCATCGAAGAGACGACGGCCGGTAACGAAAGGTCTCCACCGACAATAGCGCGGAGAGCGCTGCGCTGCACCTCCCAGGCTGGATAATCTTGTAGTGTGTGCCGGGTTGTGTCGTCCAGACAGTCGTCACAGTGGTGACACACGGTCGACTCCTCCTTCTGTGCCGTTTGTTCACTTCTAGTGGCCGAAGCATCCGTGCTCCGACAACACCTGCGTCAGGCGGAACGTCGCCACGCCGTGGCGCCTGTCCACCCACTGGACGAGAATAGGACGCACTGCCTCGACGGTCTGAGAACCAGCACTGAGATCATCCAGCCTGGTTCCCAATTCCTCCACGTACGGAGGAAAGCTTTCATTGCCTCGACTTGTCTCGGGAGGGTGAGTATATACTACAAGCAGCATGTCTTAGTTTTACACCCAAACACACCCTTTTCCACTACATTTCTTAACTCACCCTATTTTCCTTTTTAGTTGTCTCTATTCGATCTGTCATCACTTGGTGATAAGTCACGTTTGCATGACACTATAGTAGTGAGGTCAATCAGCGATAAAATCCCTCATTAGTGTCAAATATGACGGAAACCCTATCATCGCCAATTGAGGTCGTCACGCGACCATGGTACCACAATTGATACCATCAGGTATTCGAGGGTCATATCAACCTTATATATTGACCACATATTCGCGTAACTATCATTCAGGAATTGGATTTTGAAAAACGAAGAAAATGTATAAAATAGTATTTTGTACGATATTATTTTCAGTGACGGTACATGGACTAGGAAGTAACATGATTGTAAGTATTGATAGCTATTTGAGTCTAGTATCAGCTGAGACTGCCTCGTGGTAGCGCGATCTAGTGTTATTGGATTTTTGTTCTATTATGAAATTCTCAGTAGCAGCATAGAGTCTGGAAGTGTGCTCAGAAAAAACTAATGAGCTCGTAGTAAATATCTGACAAAAGAAGGTCCAGAAATACACTCCTACCTACTCATTTAATAATATCAAGAACAACTAAAGCCTAAGCGGTGTTGCCATAATAAAATGTAGTAGAAGCGTTCTCATTTACTAACAGGAACACACCTCACTTAAGAAGGTCAAGTCAGAAATACATAAGTATGGTTGCTGCTTATGTAGAAGTAGAAAGGGTATTTGAAGGTATCAAGCCGCAGATTTTTATAGGAGATTTTTCTCAGGGCGCTGGAATATGGAACATAATAAGCATCGAGAAATACGAAGAGGAGAACGCGAAGGACTTTTACTTGAAGTTCGACGTGACGAAGCGACGGCTGAGCCGCAAGCAGGGGGGGTACAACGTCACCATCGACTTGGAGAAGGACTTTGATGAATCTCATGCGGTACTCACGATATACTTAACTACATTTTAATTGATTATGTTCTATATAAGATCGTCAGCCAAAAACGTCTACTGCTAGGTACAGGTTTTGTTATACAAATGCGAGAGTTTACGCCTTAATCTACTTCGAAAGAAAGAAAGAAATTGTAGATATACCAGAGAAAATGTAACAAGTATGGTAAAAAATAAATAATGTGATTTAGAATAAAACTTGATTGCTAAAAAAATATAAAAAAGCGGATTCTAATACTTTCTATTAACATCTGAAAAAAAATAGTTATCGTTAATAGAACAAGTAGAAGAGACCGTTTTTTTTCGATAATATTTGTACAGTAGTGAACATGATTGTTTAAAATTAGATGCAGGTTGCTTCCGACAAACAACTTGGAAAGTCTTTGGGAGAGGTCTATGTCTAGCAGTGGACGTGTTTAGGCTGATGATGATGATGATGAACCATTACGTTAGATTAACATTTTCACAACTATTTTTCTTTGTATTATATTGATGTCATGTATGATGTGAAAGTAGTGATGGCCTCGAAGTTTGGTGGCGTGGTCGAGAATCTCGGCGGTCGCGGGTTCGAATCCCAGGCACACACTTCTGACTTTTCGAAGTTATGTGTGTGAATTATCACTTGCTTTAACGGTGAAGAAAAACATCGTGATAAACCTGTACACCTAAAAGTTCTTAGGAATTTCTCAGGTGTATAGTCCGCCAACCCGCACTAGGCCAACGTGGCGGACTAATCCTCTCTATAATAGAGGAGACCCGTGCCCAGCAGAGGGCCGTATATGGGTTGATGACGATGTATTATCAGTGATTTTATAATTAAACAGATGCACGTAGACATATGCAAGAAAGTGGACGGTGGTTGCAAGCCGTACCAAGTGCTGTCAGACGAGAGCGTCGTCCATTTCATTAAAGAACACACCGAAGATAATCTGGACAAATTTCTAATGGCGGCTGGTTTTGATCCCCCAGAGTTCCCCCTGTCAGCGGTGCGTATATTTTAGTAGTGTTATTATTCCTGTTAAGTGGTGATTCAATACATAAAGCCTCATATGGTATAGATTACTAAATGCAAGTTTAAAATGCATATAACTCACTGAATTGCATATTACTAGTTAAATCACAATATAAAGTAAACATAATTCCTATGCAGTTGTCGCTTCTTACTTTTAGTTTAAACTATTAATATATATGTGCTGGGATTTTCTCTTATTGTTTAAATATTTAAGCAACAGAAAATTTGTGTAAAGCCTATAGAATAATTATTTGTAGGTTGGACAAAGTGTTATCTAAGTAAGTATTTTCAAACGGAATCTTTCTGTAGCATCAGAAGGACAACAATAAATTCGTTCCAAATCACGTTAACTGATGCATGACGGGAGAAATGTGGGCGTAGAAATGTATTTCTGTCCACCGATTGTGAAAACTGAAATATATGCGAGTGGATATGTATGCAACAATTATTCCACATTGCCCACACCAAAAATCATCATCAAATCGATTTTGTGATTTTTACTGTTATACCTATTGTTTTGGGCTGTAAATGAAAATATATGTAATATATAATGTACATATTATGCATATGCCATGCTTAGTACAGAGACCGTAGGGTCATATAATGCGAACATAACGTGCAAGTCTATACTCTATACTCGAAATGAAATAAATATTTTTCCAATCTATCCCTAGGGCTCATACCGAGTGGAGAATTTCGTGGTGGACTACTGCGACCTACCCCCCAATGGTCCTTACGGGGAGTACCGAGCTGTGGCGTGCATCCTCAAAGAGTCCAAGAGGACCGGCTGCGTCGTCGCCAACGTAGAGTTTCTAGAAGACAGCGATGATGTATGCGAAAGGAATGATGAATAGTCTCGGGTAGTGTTGGGTAGTTGAAAATATTCTGTAGCTGAGAAATAATAAATAATTTTCGAATAGTATCCGAAAGTGGTTAGACTTTTTTTGTAATCATATAAATTTCACAGGCAAATAGGCTTTATAAATAAATACACCCAACAGTCACATACATAGTCCTGACCCCACACTAAGATACGAGTCTTGTGTCGTGGGTATCAGAAACTACGAGAAACTTTTCGGTCTCACAAACACCCAGACCCGAAACAAATATTTGTGGATCACACAAACATTTGTCTCGGTGCGGGGACCGAACCCGCGGCCGCTCGTTTCGCAAGCTGGTGTCTAGCCAACTGCGCCACGGGGGCTGTCACGGCTGGGCGGGGGTTGTTATTCCAATTTAAAATGGTTTAAAAGGCATAAATACCTTTTAAAAAACCTGATTTTCTTTTATTGTAAAAACTGATCAGAAAATGTACTTTTGGGCTATTAGGATTTTTTCGACACCTAATTCATACACGGAAATAAAAGCTTATTTAAATTTAATTAAATCCAGCCACCATTTGTGTTGCTTTGTGTGATATTTGTTAACAATATAATAATAAAGTAGTTTAGCAATAAATATCTGCATATTTTATTCATGATTCTAGATTGCCTTGCTTATTTAAACAGATTTTTCTAGAGTAATTTATTTCTAGAAGCGGGGTTTTTGTAGATTTGTTTATAACTTTAACAGCCAATTTACCAAAATAATTACATACTATCAATAAATTACATATTTCTTTTTTTTCATTTGTTCATTACGCTACTGTGGTACCATACCCCAAATATTCTAACATATATTGGTTTTAAATAAAATTCTCAACAACAAACCTTAGCATCGGCTTACAATTCCAATAACTATCGATTTAGTTCTCAGAATTTGAACCCATATATAAAGAGAGCAATTGCTACAGCTTAAATATATTTAAAGAGAAACTAACGGTTCCTATGATGCAACTGCATGTAACAACCCTATTTTATTTACGCTGTGGCCACACATGTCTCTGTTGCGTTATGCATCCCTGGTACTTGAAAACCGATAGCGGCCCAGACTTAGCTTTCTATTAGAGGCTATTTAAAGCTTTTTCACAGCATTTTCCTGTTTTTTTATTTCTAGTAATATAAAGAGGTAAATTAGTTCTTAGAATGCTTTAATTTTTCACACTTTAATAATAAATATACATACATATCTTTCCACTTTTAAGGATGAATTACCCTTAAGACAAGTTTTCACATAGCATTCGTCTCTCCACAGCCTAAACTTTGGTTATTACTCATCTAGCTACTAGATATTTTAGTACCTTTGTTAAAGTTACCGGCGCCAAGTTTGAGTCAGGCTTTGGTTTACTTTGGTGTAACTACTGTTTGAGAGATTTTCGTCGGATTCAAAATAGACAGAAACTTTAAATAGCTAATGTATAATGGACAAGGTAAAATAAGCAAGTTTATACCAGTATCTTCAGAGGGGCAGCAAAGTTGTGTAGTAAAAACATCTACATTTCGCGAGGGTTTTCAAGTCCCACTTAATATCGTGACTAAGATGCAGTCGAAGAGAAATTGTAGCAAAAGACGTTCGTCCAATTACACTTATTATTTGAATTTAGAATCATCCTTCAAAAACTATTTTTGATATTTAATATTTATCCCACAAACAAAAATTCCCTTCTGATTGTTTTGTAACTCTACGACCGCTAAGTTAATTTCCAGTCCACAGCCTCCGCTCTACCAATCCCACCTCAACCCACAGTGGGATTGCTTGTGTGCGTCCGATACCACAGACTAACTTGTGAACGTCACGTGTATTTCACTACGAAGTACCAGGAACGCATAGATCTATAGTGATAATACTACTACGTATGAGCCACAGAGTAGATAAATTCTCTATGAGCTCTATGTACGCTGGTTTTGGTCTATTGACAGACACTATTCAGTTAGTCTGTGGTTGATCCACAACGTGAATGTAGAGTAGGTAGCAGTGATGAATGAAGCATGCAGTATCACAGATTATTGGCTTGATCTGCTGATGTGTAGAAACTCAGTACTATAGTAACATTGGTATATCTTTGTCTGTGTGAAGGTAGTTAAACAATCCTTGATTATGACGTAATCAGCGTGTTGATCTTACGCCTCCGAGCGTAAAATCTCACGATGGCATTACAGCTCAGTGAAACCTGCATATGACCAAAGAAATGAGCGCCTAAAATTAATTAAACTCATTAAAATTTATATAGGATGTAAAAAGCAACGTCGAAAAATACGAATCCTAATATTAACATTCTATATTACAATTATATAAACTTCTTTGTTAGTTTTGGGTATACGGCGTGCGAGCGGGAGGTTTTGGGTTCGATTACTAGGACAGGTAAAGTGGCATTGAATTTTTTCATTCGTAAATTCTCAGCATCTGTACAACTGAAAAGGTGTCAGAATTAAATGAATGTCAGTTTAAAATTAAAAAAATGGTCGCTGAAAGTTGAAACCATTTCTTGCCTACTCTTTCCGTAATCTAGGAGTGGCTGAAAAAAGCTTTTCCTATTCGAATTTCAGTAAAAAGTAAATAATTTAGGCTTAAAATGTGTAATAAACATGCAAATTACATAATAGATTCAAAATAATTGTATCTTAGCTAGAGTAACTAAATATTAGAAACCGCAGACAAGTTGAAGGCTCGAGTTTGAGTTAAATACTCGATTAAACTTTGTATTCAATATTTGGGGCGAGATAATAAACTTAGTTAGAGGGCCAAGTTCACGGAAGGGAATTTAGACAATTTTGTTTACAAAGGTTTCGGGTAAATTTAGATAACTGTGATTCATTCTTGGAAACTCTTCGCTATTTACGTCGGATTACAGTACTTCAGTTTTGTTTATAATTCGCTGGAACTGAACCGATGCTATCTTTAGCTTCCAGTTAATTACTCCGAAAAGTTATAATGGTAATATAGAGTTGTAATTTTTGAAACGTCCAAGCCTTAGAAAAGTCAAAGAAAATTTATATGACAATATAGTGTGTATGTATTTATAGTGTGGCCCACAGTGACGTCATTCCATAAATAGTCTAGTAGTTTAGAAATATTGCATGTATTATATCTAGTGCACCGGTGATTACACATTTTAATATTGATATATTTTATAATCTGTGGTATCACTCTTATGAACTTATGTTTTCCTGGTACCATGTTTATAACACGGTTCGGGTTGAGGCTTCTAAATTTTGATATAAAGCCGAACGAGATGTCACGAGTTCGATTCCGCGTCCTAAATATATTTGTAAATATGATTCAAAACAAAAATTCACTTTGCTTTGGGGTAATAAATGAACTATTTAGTTATCAATATGATCAGTCACGGAAAACAACTATAACTGAAAGGATTTACGCCTTAGTCCCACCACGCTGGCCTGGTGCAAATTAACAGATTGTACTACTCGCATATGTAGCCTGTATGTATGTAACACAAAGGTTTCATACTCATTATTCTTTAATAAAATCTACTTTTCATACCGGGTGACTGACAAGTAAAAATCACTGGACCTACAAAATAGCAAAAGAAAAATCATCAACAAAATAAATTATTCTTATTTCTTTACTTTGGGCAAGAGGAGGCCCGTGGACAGCAGTGGCCTCTATAGAGGCTGATAATGGTGATGATGATAAAATTATTTAATCATTTGGTACACAAAAAAAACTCTAGTGAAACGTAAGGTGCTTTCTGACATGTGCTGTAAAGTCATTTGTAATGACATTTTTTAGAATGACGCTAAGAGTAAAAGCTAGATATTATTATTGTTAAGAAAATTGTCCCTAACCTAAGACAAGATAATGTTAGTCAGTTTCCCTGACAGGCCGAGTCCGTCCCGAAATGACGTCATTGGGTGAATATTACAGTTTAGAAATATTTCATAGATATTGGTTTAGTGCAATGACGTATATAAATTTCAATATCGTTGTACTTTACATACTGTGGTATCCCTAACTTCTATCAACTCATGATATCCTGGTACAATGCTTATAATTCACGTGTTGCGGGCTGTATTTCAGGTTCAGATTTCTTCGGTGTGCTGGATTATTTGGTATGCTCTCCATTTCGTGGGACTGACTGATAGGCAACTGGCAAAATTCTACCTATTCCTTTGAAGAATACTTGTGTCACGGTAAAAATATATATACAGTAGCTTATCTTCATACAAACGGGCCAAAATCGAGTTATACCTACGCGCCCGATCTCGGCACGCGCTCGGCATGCAGGCAGTCGCGACTGTGCCGCAGTGACGAACGGAAGGTGTCGTTTTTGCAGAAACCGCGCGATTTTTAAAAAAATATGACATGAAGAATATATTGTGCTGTGTATGGTTGCATGAATTCTTCAATAACGCACCCAGGTATAACTTTTTTTAGATTACCTGGAAACTCCGAAAGGTAAGACTATACAATGATTATACTTATTAGTAGGTAAGTAAGTAATTTAAGTGTTTTTAAAGGATGTTCTCCCCTTGAAAAATAAATAAGCTAGACATGTAGTTGAAATGATCTCCGATTAATGTATTTCTGTTGCCGCTTTAACAACAAATACCTCTAAATAATCATACAATAAATATGTAATGGTTGCCGTTTTTTTCTCGGTACTAATATATATTTGTTAAAACACGAACTTGTTAACGAAAAATTCAAAAACTTTGCAACTCTATTTACATAAACATAAGACTGAAATTATTTTGTCTGCTACTCACTCTAGTAGTGTTACGTGGCAAGCGCCGACGACCCAAGTCCCTTTGATAAATGCCGTTGAACTCACCGCGCTTGCGGCACGGTAATTCGATGGCTCCAATGAACACTCCTCTAACTCAAAATTTTGAAATTTTCGTTTTTCACGTAAATTGCTTTACTATTTAATAGTAAAGCAAATTTCACTTAATTTTCATGTACGTAATTTTCACAATTTCAATTAATTTCCACGTAAATTGCTTTACTATTAAATAGTAAAAAACGAAAATTTTGAGTTAGAGGAGTGTTCAATGGAGCCATCGGTATTACCTTTTTGAGGCTAGCGGTGATTTCTTGAAATGTTTGACTTGATGTCAATTTTATTAAATACACTAATAAAAAATAACATGCATTTTTATTGAACACACTTCCATTCACAAAGTATTTCATTTATTTAGATAGAAAGTCAAAGGAGGTAGATTTATTTAAAATGTTGCGGTGCGCAGCCCTATCGCATGTTTACGACCGCGCGGCGGCAGGCCTTTGTTCTCAAAATGTGGCCGAGTCAAAATACTGTATGTAATATTTTTACCGTGCTTGTGTGGGATTTTTAGGTATGAAAAGTATTGTCAATCCTAAACATCTATAATATTGATTCTGTTTTCTTATAAAGCCGAGTCCGGTCCACAGTGAAGTCACTATGTGGATATCACAGCTTAGACTGGTTTCATAAAATTAACTAATGCACTGGTGACTTACATGTTTTATTAATATGACTGTACATTTTGCGATATCACAGAGCTCTGTGAGATTATGCTGTCCTGGTAAGATGCTTATAATTCACGTGTTCCGGACTGTACTTAAGGACTATCTTAGCGTACTTGGTTTTTACATAGAAACTTAATTCGTTAGATTTTGGTATGAATCGAATACGATATTGCATGTGAGGAGAATTTATATTCCTTCGGGTATTTATTACTTCCAGACTTTGTATGGGAATTTTAATCTATTGACCTCATATTTGCGCTTCACTTTATTGAATTTATAATTCTGTTAACGTACTCGTATGCCGTAGAAGTTCGTATTTTGGATTCGAATCTACAAATGCTGAGAACGTGTGACTCGACGGACCTCGCATCTTCAAACAAGCCATGTCCATGTATTACGCAATCAATATTGTCAGAATTTCAATATCTTGGCAATATTTTAAAATTAAATCAATTTCTAAAAATAACATGTACATTAAAAATTAATTATTATTTATATAATCGACAATATCCACTAAAAACAAAGTCTTATAACAATTTATTTAGCCGTACAATTTACTGTTCCGCCAAATACGAACACAATGAACCTTACATTGAAATGGCGCGTCGTTTCCACCCCATTTGTGACGGAGAAGGTGGGCGGTTAGCGTTCCACAGCTCAGCAACGTTTCATACAATCGCATTGTTCTACTGGCCGTTACGTTCTATTTCGTCCCTACATTTTATACACTATGGTTCGTTGCACCCCTTGCGTTCATGCTAGCCTGGTACAATCGGGTAAGTTCGCGCCTCATCGGGCTTCTACAACCCCGTGGTCAGCGTATTAAATCCGGGATGCAGGGTTGGGGATGAATTTAAATAATCGTAGGTCATACATACCGTAGCTGTATGTAGTTTAACTAAATTTACTTAGAATGATAGGTATATAAAAATCAAAAATAAAATAAATAGTTACTGGGAAATGATTGACTTTTAAAAAATGTAAGTGAGTTAATAGAATGTGATATTACGAGTTCCAATCAAGTTTACAATGTTTTTTTTTAATATTCCTTAAATTATAGTTATCTAATGCTTACCGTAGAAAATGATTCCGCACAACGATGCAAACACATAAACAATATTATTATAATTTTCGCATTTTTCTTAAGGGTGAGTAGATAATTAAAGCGCCATCTTTCTTTTCAACGTCTAAATTTTTCACAGATTTATGGCTTGTTCTAAAAAAAAATTTTATGCTTTTGTTTTCAATAAAAAATCTAGAGACAAAGCTCTTGAACTATCTCTGGCTCTATTTTCAATTAATTTAAAATTTTAATAAGAATTAAAACATCGTTCCTGTTATATTTTTACGTCGCAATGATTTGAGTATATTATCTTCAGTGAAATACATTAAAAAAATATATTCAAAGAGAATTAAACAATAGTGTCGTCATATCCTGCTGACCTACGACTACTTCGGGAATTCAATGCACTGCAGCGTGGTCATGTTCGCCTGGTACATTCGGATAACTTCGTCGATCGGGGCCGGCAATCAATGCGCAAGTCACGAACAAGTTAATAATTGTTTTTAATCTTACGTAGTTATACGTTTTTATAATCGTCTCTATCTTATTAAAAATATAATAATAAATAATTTATTTATTTATCAGTTTGCATGTTACATCAATAACTTATATACTATGATAACCACACTAGGCGCAGCAGCACACTATATAATTCGAGCAAATGTTTTTAGTAATAAAATTTGACTAAATCTTTGGTTTCATTGAAATAAAACCATTAATTTTGTTAATATTATTCCCTGTGGGCATTTAATTACTTTCAATTAAACACGCGATTCCAACTTACTTCAAGAAATACTTATATTACGACGCATAAAGAATTGTTACAGCATACAATTGAGTTTAGATCCCATCCTCCGGTAGTTGCGCTTAGAAACATATTATTCAGTGTGTAGGTGTAAGGGGAACGAAGCGTTTAATAGACTGAATGAGATATTGACGCATCGAAGGAGTTGGAAAGTGACATCACGTGTTTGAAGACCGGTTTGTACTAGGAACGCATAAGGCTCAAGCAGTGTTCCAAGCCACAGGTTAAATAATACGTGTGATGAAACACACGCGGAACGGCAGTACACCAACAGAATAGTTGAATGAAAAGCTACGGTCGTCCCCTTCTCACAAATCATTCGATCAAATGGGGTGAGGGGATATGTCCGCCATGTTGGACGCAACATCAAAGCTCTGTTACGAGTCAATTATGTCTCTATTGATTGATGTGAAATAAATTGTATCTGATAGGAATTTTTATCAAGGTTTTTATTACGAAATTTTAGTACTATAGAAATACTGTGATGCTACAAATATGTTATTTTGATATTTATATTATTTTTTACTATAAGCGGTTTAGTCTCAATTGGGGGTCTGTAACGACTATAAACAAAAAATCTGTAAGTTCTGATTGAATTAATACAAAAGCTTTGACATTTTAGAACAGCGATTTAGTATTTCGGTAAGTTAAGTACTGAGATTGCCGTGTGGCAATTTGCAGTGATAGGATATTGCAACAATTTCTTCATAAAATAAGTTGTAAATCATCAAAGAAAAAACCAAATCTAGTATTAAATTTTCTTCTTAGTCAAAGATAATTACATGAATTTCGCTTCTCTCATCTACGCACGCGTTCTGATTATACACAGCGTAAATACGAGTCAATAGTTTATTGCGTGCACGGGTGTAAAAACTGCTTCATATTGGTAAAATTTATCCACTGTTAATCACACCTCTGGGCGCTCATATATTCCTGGTATGCATGTTTATAGCAAACGTAACGACAACCTCCCCTGCCCGTTTCTCATCTTGTTTACATAACACAATCAAATTACAGATATTTATATGCATATGTATATATTACAAAACATAATATATGAAAATACTTATATGTAATATATACGATTATGCATGTACAATGTACATAGTATGTAGGAAAGATTGTCCTGAGAGAAGTAAGTGAGGAGCTTTGTTAGTTTTCGGACTATTTTTTTAAACAATACAAAAAAATATTAAAATTGGCCAAATTAAAATTAAATTAATATTTATCACAGAATATAATCGTGCAATAGACGATTCCATCAAGTATTAGAAACCGTAGTTTAACGGCGTCTGATACTTTTGTCTTATACACTGACGCCCCACACAAAGTGCATCATTCATTATTCATAATCTACTAGAAGACAGTTTGCACGTGCGCAATATTGACCCTTACTAACAAGAAAAGGTGTGTGTCATGTGTTTATCGTGTATCGATCTTTCAAAGACGGTTTTTACTGCGTTTAACCGAATCTAAGCGTCAATTGGATGTGAATATTTAAAACACTACCAAAAAATGCAAGGCTGCTTGTCCAGAAGTAACTATGTGCTGATAAGTCTAGAATTCTATCTTTTTTTAAAGCAAATACGAATAACGATATCGGCCCCGGATAATACATAAAAACGTATAGATATGTAAATGTAGAAATAATGCGACAAGTAATTATTAGAATTATTTTTCTGGTTCATGACGTGTCAAGCCTTTGCTTTATACGAAGCTCCTACCAGCTGCAAAATCTGCGTTGAAATAAAATGGATACATTATTCCTTCGATTGACAAATCATTGAATCCTACTTAGCCACAGAGACCGTTTAAGCAAACTAAATGCTGCAGGCTCCCGAAGACTTTCCAAGCATTTTTTCCCCGGAAAACTTAAAGACATTACTTTTATAACATTGGTTGTCAAAACCTACCCTGCTATGACAAATTCTACAGGCTTCAGCTACTATTTGTGTGATAGTAATCGAAGTTTGCAGGGAATGCTACCTTTCAAACACAAGGCATAAGTTTTTATTTCTTTATGCATACACCTACTTTAGGCGGAAATATAATTACCTTATATTTTTTTATATTTGAAAAGGACCACATGTTTTAAATCAAGGATTTTACGGTCAAAACAAAAAATATGTCAATCAATTCTCAACGGTTCTATCAGCTTTCAATGCCACAGCCTGAATGCGTTTGAAAGTGTGTATCTTATGCACTGACGTCATTTACACGTAAAATTGATAGTACCCATTCTGTGGTATCACACTACTGTTAACTTATGCACCCCTGGTACTTGACGCCAGTTTGCACGTGCGCGAGACCCTTGGTCACTCGTTACGTATAAATAGTAATGCGTGTGTGCGTGTGTGTATGTGTGTGCATGTGTGTGTTATCATTCATTCACTTGTCTATCTTCCAATCGAGTATTGTAGCTAGTAGTTACTATCTACAACAGGACAGTACGGACCAATTTTATTTGCTATACAGGGATTATAATTATTCGTTATCGATGTTTAGGTATATTATAGGTTTTGTTACACAAAGATCCTTTTATTCAGGGTAAATATTCGAATACAAAAGTGTCTTAGATCATTCAATTTATCCCAACGGCGATCTAATAGAGAATATTATCCTTTTTCGAATATTGATAAATAATTAAGCGAGCCATCTCAAATCAATTATCATTGTTGCCTATTTATTACGCGCAACGACATGGACAATTCAAATGGAAATTACACAGTAGGAATAATTAGCCGCTGTTTACGTTTAAGCACTGGTTATAAATGATATACTAACGACAATATTTTATTCTGTGTCATATAAATCACTACGTGTTCATGCGTTCCTGGTACGGATGTTTATAGTAAACGTGCCCCTGCCCCTTTTCCCCGTTTTCATGATTTACAGAATCATTGCGTACTTTTTTAGTAATTTAGATACTGTTATTATTTGTATCTTACTTGACACATCATACTCAAGCGGTGGTATTATATGTACTTCTGGTCACATACTTTTTCTGACACATGAAGGGTGCAGAACAGTTCAGTATCTTGTTCTCACGATAACGTAAACGCAAGAGTTAATTCAATCCCATCTCAAATTAATGCGTCACCATTAATCCAATTAGCTAAAACAGTACTGAAACTACGTTAACCTTATTGCATACATAAAGTTGGTCAATTATCGTGAAATCTATAGTATGACTTCAAGTATTCATGCATTTAAAATACGGTCTAGCAATATACGACAGTCCTAACAAGCAACTCTACACAGAACTAAAAAGACCTTAAATTATAAAGAATTTCAGTGGTAATTCAGGCAGTATTTGATTAAATACTAGTATTTGTATATTTTTACTACAGGGTATTTAAGTATCGGCAAAAAGTACACTTGATAATATTTGTCTGAGAACACATCGGCCCATTAGCTCAGTTGGTTAGAGCGTCGTGCTAATAACGCGAAGGTCGCGGGTTCGATCCCCTCATGGGCCAAAAGTATTTTTTACGTTTTGTCAAAAATGTTTTGACGCGTCGAATATTCAAAGGAAAGCTTAAAGACGCTTCCTATTATGAGGACAAAGGTATCTTTTAAAAGTTATTTTAGTAAAACTGAATATGACAAAGACGGTACTAGGAGGCACGTTTGCTATAAACATCCGTACCAGGAATACTGGATCGTGCAGAGGTGTGCCGTACACGGAATAGTGTTTCGTCACGTTGTGATGTAGAGTTTATATCAGTGGACGATTGTCAATTGATGCAATGTATTTATGCTGTGTAATGTACTACTACTGGTCAATTGAGCATGCATGTGTAGGAAATTGCGTCCACACCCTTTTTATGTATACTAAATACCTCATTATCATCAGCCCATATACTAACTTGCCCTTGCTGGGCATGGGAGAACTAATAGGGTTAAGGCCTTAGTCCACCATGCTGGCCTAGTACGGGTTCCCGGATTACACACTTAGAAAATACTTTATCTCAAAAGAGAATAGTAAATTATGAATGAACGCAACACACATCTACACACACACTCACACTTAGAAGAAATGAGTCCCAAGGGTTTTGCGCACGTGCAATGTATCTTCTTGTACCAGGAACGCATAAATGAATAGTAGTGTGATGCCACAGATTGCGTACTGTCAATAATGTTACGTGCATGTCGCTTCAGTACACAACAAATCAATTTCCAAATGCATTGAAACTGTGGCATTCATTGACTGTTTATGGGACGGTTATGACTAGGAACTTGGACGATGACTGAATATTTTTCAATTTTTATAGGAAACTTCAGAGATTACCTTGGGTTCGGTAATGATTTCTGAATAGATATAATACATGCTGTATATTGAATTTATTACTAAAGAATCAAATCCAAAGGGCAGTTTTGGCAGGTTCATTTGGTTGTTACTGAACTATTGATTTCCGTTGCGTGAATAAAATCTAATAAGAGATCAATTTTACTAATAGAACACATCGGCCCATTAGCTCAGTTGGTTAGAGCGTCGTGCTAATAACGCGAAGGTCGCGGGTTCGATCCCCTCATGGGCCACATTGTTTTTTTTAATCTTTAAGACTAGTGTGTATGTATACTAACTCACGTCGGTATCCCCGAACGATTAAGTGGAAAAAATAAAGTAAACATTTTTGCAATCCCATCTGCATATAATTGCAATTGCATCTGGTCATAATATTCAAATATAAATACCATGTGAAGAGAAAAACACGGGATGACGACTAGAGACAATAATAATGGGTTCGGTTGCTATAAACATTCGTATGGGGAATGCATGAGTGGTCAGAGTTGTGATTGACACAGAATAAATTAATTATTGTCACTCTGTTTCAGTAAACGGTACCTCGCATTTTAGATAACCCATACGCGCGTGTAAAAATTTTTGCTACACATACAAATTATTTATAATACAATGTCTTTTAAGTATTTCAACAATAAGGTATCTTTAAATAAACAAAGCAAATGCATTTTCATAAACGTGTAACATATCTTAGGGCCAAAAATGTCTTTACGTAGAGTTAACAGAATTCAATTTCTTTTCTATTTACATTATTAAATGTTTATATCTTTTAATGTCTCTTTATCAATAACATCGATTTTCTGTATGTTGGATAAATAAAAACTAGTTCTTAGGAATTTCTCAGGTGAGTTGTCCCCATCAACCCGCATTAAGCCAGCGTGATGAACTAAGGCCATTGTTATAGTTGTAGAGGAGGCCCGTCCCCAGTAGAAAGAAGTTTAACTATTTTTAATATCACAGTAGGAGGTATATAGGGAGAATATGAGAAAGGGGTCGTTTGGCATATTTGCTATAAACA
The DNA here is from genome assembly GCA_030295005.1 of Cephonodes hylas. Taxonomy (NCBI): domain Eukaryota; kingdom Metazoa; phylum Arthropoda; class Insecta; order Lepidoptera; family Sphingidae; genus Cephonodes; species Cephonodes hylas. The sequence continues at coordinate 10,985,771 of AP025380.1, read as the reverse complement.
TGTGTACCAGGATTGCATAAGTGAATAGGGATGTAATTGCCACAGTGTAAATATTATCCTAACACATTCGACCCCATTTCAGTTAACTATGAAAACAAATGAAATCAAATATAAGCTGTGTGATTCGTGAGTGGAGTGTAATAATTGAGAGATATTGGACGGAATGTATTGATTCGATTCTACGACTGTTCTTAGTGGCTTTTTTTGAACTAATTCTTGATATATTTCATTTACATAGAATTTAAGTTTCAGTAGTTAAATACAGGCCTTAAATTTAAATTAATATATTAATTAAATAGTGTCAGTATAATTTCATACAATCTTTTCCAATTGTGATAAATGAATTTTCGCTTGAATAAATGTTGGTACATATAAGCTGTGGGTATTAATAATTCTTTGAAATGTCAACCACACCACAAGCCCTCGATACTTTTGATATTTCATTTGGGAACAAAAGCATATTCAATGTGGAGATTAAACGTTTTCCTCGTCGAAAGCTGGGCTTGACGCGGTCTAAAAATACAGAATTATTTAATATTACATTTTGTAATTTAACACAAAAGTAGGCGTATTGATTGAGCGATTAAAAAATCACGATATGGAATAATTCAATTTAGCCGCAAAAAATCGTTTCTGAAATGAATTTATTGCCAAGGTTTTAAAGCCTAAGTACCTCTATTTGATAGTAATATGAATACATACAAAATTTTGAGAAGACTTAGGTGATTTTAGTATTTGAACCCGCGACCCCCGAGATCTAACACAAGCGCGTGCCTCTATCTCAAAGCTAATAACACTCGACAATACTGCATCTTATCTATAAATAGGAATCTTAAGAATTTTTTAGGAGTGTAGTCCGTTAAGCCGCATTAGCCCAGCGTGGTGGACTAAGGAAAAAATAATAGTGGGAAATTTATTAATTGATAATGATAATAATTAATCGTAATATGAAAATCTTAGTAGGCCCGTGTGATCACAATACTCGCATTCTGTGGCCGCATTCTACGTTTAAATTCAGCCCTGCACCGCCCGTCAATTATCGATGCGACAGCTTAAATTTATTGCTTTATTTGTTTTTTAACTACTGATGTAACGAGTATAGAATAAAGAACTTTTGTATAGTCTATGTCACTTTACACCACTGTGAGTTTATGCGTTCCTAGTACTTGTATCGATTTAAAAGTGTGGCTGTTGCGCCCCTGTACTGATTCGACGTACTCTATCTAATTTTAATTACAAGTACTTTTATTACTATAAAAATATTGCATTTAATCAAGGTAAATATTTTATACATAAAGTATTTCAAAAGCAAGCATAAAGTGGAAGTTAGTAATTCCCTAATGATTTTCAAAATCCCGACCTAAAATAAAAATTTTGATGTTTTCCTTACAAACATAAAGTGTATAATGTATGAGCTTGTTAGGAAAAAGGACAATTTATTTAAAAAAAATTATCACAAAAATATTTATTTTCTTTTGCATCTCTACTCGTATCATGAACAAAAAGAAATAATGTGGCCCATGAGGGGATCGAACCCGCGACCTTCGCGTTATTAGCACGACGCTCTAACCAACTGAGCTAATGGGCCGATATGTTCTGCTGTGAAATTTACCGTTTTTTAGATTCACGCAATGGAGATCAATAGTTTAGTAACTGCATAATAAAATTTATAAAGGTTCTCATTTTCGGGAATTTTCTCGGATTACATACGAAATTTTCAGTAGGAGGGATGATTTAGTAATTTAATTGTAGTAATTATTTCACAAATTAAATATTTCATTAAATAAGTTCTGACAAGTTAAACATCAAAACAAAAAGATAATTACTATATTTCATTGAAATTATATAGATTGATTCACTAAAATTACATAATTAGGTTGGATGTATTGATGTAACGCTTGTTTTGATGAAATATGTATTATATTTAAGATCCTTGGTGGTGCAATTGTTTTAAAGTTGTCTGTGCAATATCAAATACTCTCCAAATCTAAAATAGAGGTCAATCACATATTGTTTCGGGTCTAAGTGTTGTGACTTCGAAAGAGACAAACAAAGCTCTATGGCATTTATTAACACAAGTTTTATTTGAATTGTCATAGTAGTAGGTACGGAATAACTCATTAAGCAGAACAATAATTTCCATGAATGACTTACATGAATTACTAGAATTCGATAATTTAAAAATGGGACATTTCGTTTGAACGTTAAGTTAACATTGATTTGAATTCGGGGGGATGCACATTAGATACCCTTTGTCCACTGCACCCCATAGTACAAGGGATGCATACTACCGCAAAGGTATCAATTGCCACAGACTACATTTTCATTCTAACATAAGAACTTTTTACAAAACCATAAATTTAGACTGTAACAACTACGAGTATGTTGTACTAAAACAAGACTGACATAGCCTTGTATTAAAATTGTAGATTAATTTTATTTATAATCTTTTACATAATAATCTCTTTTACTGATTAATAAACACGAAATAAACAGACACACGAAATTTTTCATCATATATTTGTCAATTTGTTTTTATATCTATTTTATCTATCTTAAGATTTCGCATATTAGGTTGTTTGAATATAGCTTCTTAATGTGTATGCAATTGATGAAAAATGCAAAGCATTTTGGCCTTTATGTCCATAGTTGTTGAGGAAACATCGAAAATTCGTTAAGCAATTGACGCGTAGTACCAGGAGTGCATAATGGATGAGGAGATTGCGTTGCCACAGACTAATATCATTTACATACGAGCCACGGTCACTATTGACACTGGCCACTAACAATTAGCATGTATTTAGACTGTGGCACTGCAAACTTCCGCTACAACGGTGACGTCATTATTATGGAATAGGTCATACCCGATTTTATTTTCCGTGTAGAATACGTATTCTTTTACATAGATTTTTATCGTTTTATAATCTTTAATTCGCTTGAAATGATCTAACGAATAGTTAAAAAAAATATTAGACGATTTTACAATGTGTATAAATGTGATCGAGAAACAGCTTGCAAAACGGAAGGCCACAGATTGGATTTGGGTGTTTGAGGGACGAAAATTTGTAGTTTCTGCTACCCACGACACTAGACTCGTATTTTATTATAATAATATAATAATTATAAATGTCTTTTCTTTAAAGCACGAACTCGATCGTATACCTACGCTGTATTTGTATATTCCGGAATGGTTAAGTAAAGTTGTATTTCGGCAACATTTTTCCAACATTCGTTATTCTAAATTGAAAAGATTTCGTTATTCAAAACCTTACAGATATTTTTGCTGAGTCTTAACCTTTCTTATTAATGTAAACTGCGAAGCAAATAACAAAAATTATGAAACATTTGATACCTTAAAATTGAGATTTTTGTTAACGTTTTCTTCTGCACGATTTTCGCCCTTATGTCACAGTGACCAAGAAAACGGTAAAATGACTAAAATATTTCATATGATGTACCAGGGACGCATGAGGCAAAGGAAGTTGTTTTACACCGCAGTAAGTAAGTCAAACAGCAATATTGCCGTGATAAGAAGTCACGGTTATAAGCAATGTAAATGACAATTTAAAATATATTCAAAATGTTAGATATACGAATATATATACATATTTAAAGAACTAAGACCTAAACCCTCTCAGTTGTAGAGGAAGCCCGTGCCCATCAGTGGGACTTATATGGGCTGATGATGATTATTTTTAAAATTTTTAGATTTATAGTTATACGCAGTCGTCCATTATTGCTACAACTGTTAAGACATAATCGAAGTCTATTTTAACGAACTAATCATTTATTTGGACCGGACTGCTTAAATCACTTAACCAGGTCAGGTTACTCATATATGGTATTAAAGCAAAGTATTTTCGCTCTTATGTCTTAGCTGATAAGAATTACTGGAAGAGGAGTACTAGGAATGTATAAAATAGTCGAAGCTTAGAGTATGTTGCCACAGCCTATAATTATTGCGTATTTGCCTCTTACATTTGGATAGTAGATTGGCAATATCAATTAGCATACATTTAGACTGCGGTACTAACACGTAACGCACCAGTACGAATAATCCTCTTCTTGAATCGGTGACATTATGAAGATGTTTTTTTAAGTTAGAAACTTAAATCTATTTTAAAATTGTCACATTTTTTTCTATTTTACTTAGGTGCTTTTCGAAAAAAATCCACCTGCCGAAAAAACAGCTCAAAAAGATTAGGCATTTGGTTCCAAATCTGTTACCAGAGTATCAAAGTATTAAAGTTCAATCAATATGTCACGTTTTTAATTCGCAATACAGTTCTAGGAGAGCATAGAAGTTGAATTGTGTAGTCAAGGGACAAGTGTAGAAGGCGACAGTGATATAGATAAAACTGTCAAAAAAATTATTCTCTCCCCGTATTGTTATGAAATTTCCTGAAATTTCCCTTCCTATATATATATTTGCCTCGTAGATATAAAAAAAATTGCAAAAATATTTGACAGAATTTAGCAAACGTTTTTTATATAGACGACCCGCAAACAAGGTAAACCGATATTGGTACCAGGGATGCATCAGTGTGTAACAGTGTTCAACACACGTAAAACGATACGCATAGAGATAAGCAACTCGTAGAATTACCAGGGCATTTTTATAATACTTTAGAAGCATAGAAAACGTCGTAGTAAAACCAATATGCCTTAGTTTGTACCGACGAATTTCTAAAGTTTATGAAGTCCAGTTGCGAACTAGGCTAGCTTAATGGACTAAGGCCTAACGCTGTTCAATAGTCCAACAATGCGTGTGTGGTTGTGACTGATATCTATCAACGATAAAGATATGTTGACTGTTATCTATCAACGATATTTAAAGATTTAAAAAACATTTAATTTGTAATGTTATTTCGATAAGTCATTTCAATTTCAGCTTTACAGCTAACACCTTACGCGTTCTGTCCAAATAATGTATTGTTAAAAGTACTAAGTTAACTTATGTTTTAACTAAGATTATAGCTTAAGAATTATAGACTTCTTACACTTCTGTGAGAGGGCTAAGTCTGGTCTTCTAACCAACTGTTAGTACCAGGAGTGCATAAAGTAACAAGATACTTAACGGACACAGTTTAAAAAATATTAAGATGAGTTGTACGTAAATTGCAGATGCTTTAAGGGAGCTGCTGGCAAACATTAAGCGTATGCATTTAACCTGTGATATATGTCCACTCTTCCACGTAATTTGCAGTTCTAGGAATCGATATTTGTATGAAGCGGTGTTACGGAGAAATGTTCAGTTAGTTTTTTTTTTTCATAACAAGTCGTGATACAGCCAGGAATGCTGTCTATGATTTTATTTTATGCTGGCACAAAAAAGTTTTAATAACATAACTTTTGATTATACGTATCATAATGCGCATCATCGTCTAGTTTTTATAGTAACCAAGCTAATTGGCAATACCACGACTGATGACAAAAGAAACTCCTTAACAAACAAAGTAGTCAACTTCGACAAGAAGCCATCAAAATATATTGCAAAAAGAAACCAGGTGGCATCTACTTAATAAATCCGACACATTTATCCGATTCTATTCAGGCCCAAATCTAGTGGCGGATATTTTCCTTCAAGTTTTTACGAACTAAAACATCGTTATCCTTGTCACTTTCAATTCTAGAATTCAGTGAAGCGAGCGCTAGTGATGTGCTTACCCTGTCTGCCCTGTGGATTACCAATAGCCCTACTCAGGTTTTCGCCGAAAAATTCACTGAAACAATGTAAATTTACTCACTAAGGTGAAATACATTAAAAATACTGTCTTACCCACATCACGCGCGCTTAGGTTAAACCTTTGTCAAAAGAAAATGTCACACTTTATTTTTTGGAATTTTAAGCGTTTTAATCGTTTTACAAACGGTTTTTGTTAGTTTAGGATAAGCGGTACACAAAAATACCTGACTTTAAAAACGTTTATTATGATTTGTTTTCTTAATTCCTAAATCTGATTTACATCGTTAATGTTTATGGCGCCACATTAATTTTTTTAAAACCTTTTAATTCGTGGGTAAATATCAAATATATTTTTCCATTTCACAACATTAGTAACGTCATTGTAAGTATAAATAAATAGGTAATTAACTGTCACATACCTACAAAGCTCTGATCCCACACTAAGAAACAAATCTTATGCCGTGAGTACGAAAGGCTTTTCCGTCTCACAAACACCCAATCAAAAACATTTTTCCTAAGAAAAGATTAACACAATTACAAAATAAATACTCTAACCATTCCTACTGAGAAAATGAGGGCAACAAAAAAATCTCTTTATATTTCGGTATTCACCCTAAAGTTCATGTTCACGATCAAAAAATTACAAAACAATCAGATTGCCGTAAGATAAATATGGAAGCATTAGATGTCTGTATTTATGTGGGTAGTCAAATATTTGTCGGGACAAGCGAGTCTTTGCCGGCGAATAACACCGGCCCGCCATGTTTGAAATGTAAATGTCTATAGGCACCAGTCCGGTCCTAGGCCACAAGACAATGCATTCAGATCGTTCGAAATGAAAGTATTAATTTGATAGCCTTAATATGGTTATGTTATGTTACTCTTTACAATATTTTCAGTAACTTTTTGTTTCTCACTCCTTTTTATATATTTTTTAAATTATATTTGTTTCGGGATAACGTCAAATTGGTCATTTTAGTTAAAAAAAAAATAAGACACAAGACTAAAATAATACCACTGAAATCTTCTCACAACCTATTATGATATTATTCACACAGTATGATTGGACTATTTCTCGTTTTTATTTTAAATACTGAAAAACTTGATTGAGTTTTGGAGCATGTATTGCTTCAAAAGTAATCTAAAATTTCGAGCCTTCTGTAAGGGTCACTCCATGCGACCTGTTTGCGCTGTGCCAGCCAATTTGTTTAAGTCAACGGTGGGCCGCCCCCCTCCCCCATCACTTTCCCTCGCTCACCGCTCCCCCCCTTCTCCTCCCAAAACTTTCCAACAGAATACTTGTTTTTCAAATTTTGAGTTCCTCCCAAATTAATGTTTCCACGTGCTTTTTGTTCCACCGTCGCCGGTTAATTTGTTTGCTTGGCATCAGCACGTTTTGTACACAAGTTTGCGCTCAGGAAATGGCCTCTAAATGCCCAACTTGCCCAATACTCGTTCAATATAAGTTTTGAAATAGGAACAAAGTTTTCGCGTTCGAAGTTTAGGTTTTATGCGGAGTCGTTGCGAAAATATCTAAACTGAGATGTTTTACGTGCGTAAAATTTTGCTGGTCGTTAAAACAAACGCGATTCAAAGTCTTTAAGTACAATATAAATTGTGATATCCATTAAACATGTGAATGTGCATTAAGAACTGATAGAAACTTAGACACTTAATGAAATTAACTGAAGTTCTAATTAATTGCGCGTAATGAAAGGGCTCTATATTCTACACAGAGTTACCAGGCCTGACTTGGTAACTTTGCCTACAACTTTCTCAACGAAGTCATATGTTTTTGAAGTCAATTTGACCTATGACGTCAGAGAAAAGTCTCAGCAACATATAGACGTTTATAAACCGCTAGCTAAAAATTTATAGAGCAGATCGCATAAAAAAATCATATCATAAGGACTCAGACTACTGCCGTCTACTTCTGAACGTTTATCTCCTGAAGCAAACGCTTAAGATTTCCCAAAAAAAAACAAAATTTAAAGCTATTATTGTAATACGTTTAAATATGAAACAATATACTTGAATGTATTATAGATAAAAAAAAGTAGTGAATATTAATTAAATAACTTAGGTTCCCTTTTATTATTACGATTTCACCCATCTATGTTGAGGTTACCTAAATCTAAATGTAGACTACCTCGATGTTCATTAAACGGGGCGCGTTGAGAATGTCAAAATGTCACTCCATTAAAGCCTCGTTGTACATTAACAAAGTGATTTGTAAGTCCGTCTGTTTGTCTGGAATTTGTTGCTGTTTCACGAAATCACCTTTTAAACTTAATCGCTTTTACAATCTCGTTTGTCCCCCTTAATTCTGCCTCGTTTTGGTCCATCTGTAATTAAATTAATGGACGCGGATTATGCAGAGTTTGGGGGTTTAGGTAAAGTTACTTTTTGCATGGTACAGGCCACGGATTTTGCTACTGGTAGCATCTGTGACGCAATGGGTGATAAGCTCAGAAAATGGTTATTTTTGACTCAGGAATGAAGGTGTTAAAAATTATATTGAAACATTTGATTGCATTTTTGCGTCCTTGGCAAAATTATGATTCACTTTCTTTAAAACATAGCTTTGCTTACTTTGGCTATGTACATTGTACATAATATGTAAGAGATGTGATCAAATGACGGTTGTAAGGTGAGAAAATAAATTATTAAATGCATAGATCGACGTAAAAGAGTAGAAAAATAACAAGTGATATTTTAACTATCGCACAGAGTACGACCCCTTGTCACAACATTGGATCATGGATGTCACAGCTTGCATAAATATTACACAGCAGTGTTTGTATATTGAAGAGCCTGCTTAACTGGGTATCGAATATAAATAAGCTGTGGAATTTCATACTAGTCTACACTCATGATATCCTGGTACAATGTTTATAACAATCCTGTTTCTGAATCCGTGTCGCTGAAAGAATTTCTTTGTCAATCATTTTTGATAAACCATTTTTGGGTAGAAATCACCATGGATCGTCACGTTCTATGGACACTATAAATTAAACAATACTGATTAAAATTATAAACATGTTTGAAATCACCCTTTTGCTTTTTATAAGACAATTGAAGTTACCGAAGACATATATTTAGATTATGGTAATAATTCATTTGCATTGACTTTCTTCCGGATAGTGACCACATTTAAATAAAATAAGCAGCTCACAAAATATAATACAATTTACTCTTTTTTTAAACTATTCTATTATTAAATTGTTCTCAAAAGGAAGCGAAAGGAAGCACAGACACACTTCTTCATCAACCCATATACGCCCACTGCTGAGCACGGGTCTCCTCTACCATTGAGAGGGTTTTAGGCCATAGTCCACCACGCTGGCTTAGTGCGGGTTGGCGGACTACACACCTAAGAAATTCCTAAGAACTTTTTTAGGTGTGCAGGTTTTATCACGATGTTTTCCTTCACCGTTAAAGCAAGTGATAATTCAATGTGAATACACACATAACTTCGAAAAGTCAGAGGTGTGTGCCTGGGGTTCGAACCCGCGACCGCCGAGATTCTCGACCGCGCGCCTAAACCACGAGGCCATCACTGCTTCACAGACACACACTACTTAAGAAACACAGAGTTAATCGATTGCATACGTTTTCATAGAAAACTGAAATTGACTTGAATGTTGTAGGATAATATTTACTCTGTGACAATAACACCGCTATTCACTTATGCACTCCTGGTACGCATGTTTATAGCAAATATGTCGCACGTCCTTTATATAGGCGAAAATGAATCGAATTAAAACAAAATAGTATTTTTAAAAAACTGACTTTTAGCTTTAGGGCGAAGTAAAGGTCACGGGTTCGATTCCCGGAACGGACAAGCTTTTATTGCGCATTTCTACAGATAAATCTTTACTTACAGCACGCATTCTAAAAATTATCTCACGAAACTGCAATAAGTACGCTCCTATTACATGGAACCTAAAATACTTGAAAAATGGGTTCATAAATTATAATCTGCCTACTCCTTCAAGGGGACAAGTTGTGAATATGTAAATTTACAGTAAATTGCACCCAAACGAGCAGTCAAACCTACAAAAAGCGATATCATCTGCACAAAAGGCCAAACTGTGGAAAACGGTTTCACCAAAGCGGAACCAACCAAAAGCCCAAACTAGGCCCCTGTTAATTGAACGTCCATAATGTAAACACATCAGCTCGGGCCCGAGTCACCGGCAGCCCTTTCGCCCTTAATGCATAACTAATAAAGGTAAATTGGCGAACTTTGTAGGTCTGAGCCTGTGTTGATTCAATACTTCCCTCGATTTCACTAATATATTGTAATTAAAGTAATTTCCTCTGAACACATATGATTGTTTGATTTGAACAAATATCGGCAAGGTTTACAGAGGATGATTAAATATAAGATAAATTTGCTATATGAGAGTAATTAAGTTATACTAGCGGCTAACTATCGGATTTATTAATAAAATAGTTTTACTTATATTTTGACAGCCAAGTGGCGCAGCGATCGCGAGTTCAATTCTCTAACCGAGATAAATGTTGTGCGTCTAGGATCATGTGTGTGACTGTTGGGTGTATTTATTATTATTATATTTACCTATATTGTAAAAGTTGCTACCTATATTTTTAATCCCAGTATTTATACTTGAATTTAAAAGACAAGACTGTCTCGTGGTCTCGCGGTACAAGTATGTGCCGTGCGATCTAGAGGTCCTGGGTTCGATTCCCAGGTAGAGCAAAGTGTTATTGGGTATTTCCATTAGGAAATTCTCAGTAGATGCACGGAGTCTGGAAATGTGCCCGAAAGATATTTTTATTCTAAAATAATACACGATTAAAACTTAAATGTAAATGCACAGTCCGTACCCCATCTATAGTGAAGTAAGTGAGGTGTGCTGGAAGTTTATTGTGAAACTCGTGTTGTCGAACTGGCATCGTTATAGCTACCGACGCCTTGTGTGTTTGCGTTGAGTTTGACCGCCACACCGAGTGCGGACTCGAATCATACTTGGTTGGTACTAGAATGGGAAATTGTGCTGGAATGGGAATTTGGAGTTCACTTAAGGGTAAAAGAATTGTTTATATTTGCGTTTTAATATGTACAGGGACATATTGTGATTCATTTTAGACATTGGAATATTAGGAGCTTGTTTAGAGGTTCCCTAGTGGTTTCAATGCACAAATATTTTTTTCATTGACTTATTTATAATTTTTCACAATCATTCAAACATCTTTCATCATCATTTTTATATTCATAACATCCGAATAAAATCTACAACAATACAACCTCGATTCATAAACGGTAAAACAATTTATAACAGACAAATTGCACCGTAGATCGCGGAATGGGTCCGACCAAACTATTCAATTTGTCCGGCGGCGGTCGGCAGCAATCCCAGCGTCATGGGAACTCGCCGCAACGTAGCAACGGAAAAACAATCCATACTTGGGCGAATTTCATTGAAAATAATTCGATTGGGATATACAGGTGTGATGGCTTCGAGGTTTAGGTGCGCGGTCTAGAATCTCGATAGTCGCGGATAGAAACCCCAGTGACTTCTCGAAGTTATGTGTGTATTCACAACTTTAACAACGAAGGAAAACATCGCGATGAAACCTGCACACACACTTAAAAGTTCTTAGGAATTGTAGGAACATCTTAGGTGTGTAGTCCGCCAACCCGCACTCGGTGAGCTTTGTGAACCAAATCCTAAACCCTCTCAACTGTGGTAATAACGATGATGATAAAGTCAAGGTGTCATTAATGACGAAGCGTTGTGAAGTTGTTGAGATGTGTAATACATCATAGCAGTATAAGCGTGAAAATCTGGATATATGTCCATGTATGGTGTTAGCAAAAGTTAATTGGCAAAAACGTTGAAGTACTTTTTTGAGACAGGAAAATGGGCGTAAAGCAGGTTCAACTATTTAGCAAGCCATGTAATTAGTAGCAGAAACTCAAATACAAAGTGTCATTCCAAATTAGTTAGGACATTTAGAGAGAATAAAAGATGACGTAAGGAATCTATGTAGCGAAAAACAAATCGAACTATCGGGTCACATATTTATGTCTTTAAATTTATTACAATTACTGTGTTCAACTATGCCTTTTTATATCAGTACTTGCAAAAATTATGCTCTTAATTCCACATGTCACACAAATTCACTCTTATCGAGTAACATACAACAGAATTTTTGCATGCACCCAAAAACAGCAGAATAAAATGTGATATTTAACGCTGTGGGTCTGTCGGGTCACGTGTGTATGCTAATAAGGGTTTATGTGTAAAGTTTAGGGATTATGAGGTCGGTGACTCTCCCCTACCTCCCCTGGTCACCCCAAGGGTCACTATATTATGTTCTTGAAACAAAGTTTTTCGTGAACAATTTTACAAGTAAAAACAATATTAGGAAACGTGACATGAATGGATATTGGCGAGGTAATGCCCAATTTCGTTAGCAATTTACGTCTTGAATTAACTTGGACTGTCTGGGAATTTTGGAAGAATGTAATTATGTTCGTAAACGATATATTTTAAAGAATATGAATGTCGGCTCGCAACTTCAAATGGCAGTGCTAAAATTTGTTTTGAAGGGAACATTATTCGAATGAAAATAGGAATGTTCATAGCCAAGTTATTTTATCACTGCAGGACATATACACGCCTTCACTCATGAATTGCAGAGGGGTAGGCAGAGATACAATTCTCCAGCCATATTTCGCCTGACGTGTATCAGCTCCACGTTATAGAGAGACAAAGCTATTGCCGTTTAGAGTTCTAGAAGAGGCCAGTTTCTAGCAATGGAACATACATAATATTTATATGATGAGGGCTTACATACGGTCTATCTGAGTTTGTGGCAACAAAAATGTCTTGTGGGAACCGAAGTCGTCTTCTTTGCTTATGAATTTCTTAGCTCATCAATGGCGCCGTTAAGCTACAAAATTATTCTAGAATTGTAACATTCAATATAAATACACCTTACAGTCAAATACATAGTTCTGAACTCATATTAGTATACAAGTCATGTGTCGTGGGTATCGGAAACTACGGGGAACTCACAAACACTCAGATTCGAAATACCTAAATATTAGAAGAGCATACAAAAATATCTCGGTGCGGGGATCGACCTCGTTGCCACTCAATTCGCAAACCGGTATCTAGCTAACTGCACCACGGGGCTGTCAAAAAAGAATTGTAAACATGGAATATCTAAAAATACTCCACCACAGTATTGCATATGAATGAAAAAATATTTGAAATAGTTTCTCGTATGACTGAGTGTACAACGTTAACCGGCGACACAAACCGATTCCTGTATCGGCGGAAATGGAAAATTCTATTCCACGTCCATTTCTATGGAAATTGTCGATATCCATACAATTCTGAATAATAGTAATCTAGGTTATTTATTGTGCTAGAGGAAATCTAGCCAAAGCTAGGTTTTCATTCGAATACGACATTTTTAAATTATATTATCTGTTTTTTTTTTTTTTTTTTTTTTTTTTTTTTTTTTTTTTTTTTTCTTTATTTTTATGGAGGGTTTTATTTATACAAATATGTCACCCTCATAGGGTCTCTTACATCTTACATTTATCGCCTCTTTATACAAGTATTTACAATGTTATACAACATCTTGGCTTCATCAGTTAAGGGATGAGCCAAAATATTGTTGCATACTCCCGTCGCCCTCAAGTTAATATTAAATTTTGTGTTGAATAGTATTCTTTCGGCTTCGTTCCGTACACATTCTGTCATAACGTGTAATACGTCTTCCACAACTCCACATTCAGCACAAACAGGTGAGTCTGATTTCCCCATCAAATGTCCAAAACTGTTTAGAGGTATGTGGCCGGAACGAAGCCTAAAAGCCGTGACTAGATTATGCCTATTTAAATTTGAATTTACGAACCAGGGTTTCCGGGGAAGGCTAGGCTGGATGGTTTTATACCATATACCCTTGTGAAGTGATCTCTCATCAAATGATTCCTTCCATAAATTTCTGATGCAATCTCTAACTACAGAAAGAAGATCAGCTCCACTAGGTAAACAGTGGTAATCTTCACCATCAGTAATCGCTTCCCGTGCAAGACGGTCCACTATTTCATTTCCCCATAAGCCAATATGGGAAGGCACCCATTGTAGGACAATTTTAAAATTTTTGTTCTGTAGTTTTCTGACAGAATCCAAGATTGTGTAGGCTATCGGTGTGCCTCGAAAGTTCGAAGTGCACCGAGCCAAATGTTGTAAAGCACTCTTAGAATCTGTCAGAATTACAAAATCTCCCGAGTTAAAAGACTCGATGTAAGAAATAGCCTCAGCAATTGCCAACAATTCAACATGCATAATGGATACATTAACATTTAATTTTAGCTTTATTTTTGTGTTGCATTGAGGGTCATAAATAGCCAATCCTGAATTGCCATCGTCTTTTGAACCATCCGTATAAATAGTATAAAAATTTACATAACTTACATCTAAATAATTATTACATAAAAGTTGAATAGTAGACATGTCATAACGACGTTTTGACTTATTAACTGCCGTAATGGAAGACTTGATTACTTCACTTAAATCCACATTGCTTACCCAAGTATTTAACGAAAATTGTTCTAACTGAGAAGAAGTATACATTTCATTTGCATTTAAAGAATGGTAAGCTGAAACTGTGAGTGGTTTTTTCTTAGACCTCCAATATGAACTCTGACATAAAACAGCTAAGTTTTGTATGATTTGAATTATTTCATTATCTGTAAATGATTTAACCTTAAGAAAATATTTCATTGCCAAATATTGGCGACGTAAATGAAGGGGTTGAAGGTGTAATTCACATTCCATCACGTGAATACTTGTACTTTTTACAAATCCTCCTATGACTCTCATAAACTGATTTTGCAACTTTTCTAACTTTGCCACACTATTCTTACGGCCATTATTATACAGGAAGCTGGCATAATCCATCCGGCTGCGGATTAAGGAAATGTAAAGTTGCCTTAAATGGGATGGATGTATTCCCCAACCTGGCCCTGCTAAAACTTTAAAAAGATTTATTTGTTGAGAACATTTAATCGACAACTCTGTTATATGCTTTGACCATTTTAAGGACCGATCTAGCCAAACCCCTAAATATTTAATATTATCAACAAGTTGTAAAGAGATTCCTTTGATGGTGAGATGCACGGGAAAAGATTTGTAGCCCCTTTTAAATAAACAAACCTTACTTTTTGATTCCGATATATCTAATCCAATGTCATGAATTATATTACTAAATTTATTTAACGCCCTTTGTAGTTTTATTTCTCCGAATTTTATAGAATTGCATACTGTGTATAACAAGAAATCGTCGGCATATTGCGAAATAAAGATTTCTGGATGGACGTTAATCTTCCTACAGATATCAATGGTTGCTATATTGAAGAGCAACGGTGAGATAGGATCTCCTTGGGCTAAACCCAGGCAGGTACGCCTGCTTATATAAGAACTATTCGATAGTATTTTAAGATTTCTTTCTTTCAAGAAATTCCAAATATATCGACATATTTGCACGCCGAGACCTATTCCATCCATAGTAGATGTTAAAGCGCTAATATTGACATTATTGTAGGCGTTATTCAAATCTAAAAAGCACCCAATTATAAAGTGATTGTCCGAAAAACCTGCTTCAATCCGTGAAACTAAACTGACTAAGCTATCTAATGAGGATCGGCATTTTCTAAAACCTGTCGTGCATGGAGATAAAATTTTCTTATTTTCTACATACCACTCAATGCGTTTACCGATTATGTTATGGAATACTTTACATATACATGACATCATTGCAATTGGCCTAAAAGTGGGAGGTGAATGGGTGTCCTGTCTTAATTTCGGTATAGGAACAATAACGATGTCTCGCCATTGCTTGGGGATTTTACCCGTTTGAAAAATTTTATTATATATTAAAATGAGGATAGATTTTGCATTATCTGGCAAGTGTCTTAACATTGAATAAGATATATTGTCACATCCCGGAGATGTGTCTTTATTGGGGATGCTGCGGTTGAACTCTTGTTTAGTTATAGGAATTTCTAATTTCAAGTTACACGACGTAAAATAAGGGTTGCTAGGGGCTGCATAATCCGGGGTAAGAGTACGGAGGAAGGTATTTATTTTTTGGCTATCTATGCATTCTCTGGGTCTTTTAATTCCCTTTAACCACCTCATCTTTTGCCACATTTCTTTGGGACAGGTAGTTTCGTCTATGGACGCGCAAAATCTCTGCCATCCTATGTTTCTGGCATGTCGTAACAGTTTTTGGGACTCCTGTATTTTATTACGCAGCACTTCTAGATTGCTGGGCGTCGGGTTGCGCCTAAAGTTTTTCAAAGCTATTCTACGCTTAGCTACAGCATGGGACAGATCAGAGTTCCAGTAGGGTTTTGGGCGAAACATACTATTAATATTATAATTTGATTTTATGTATGGTATATGAATATCTGCCGCTATATTTAAGTATTCTAAAAATGTATCATATTGTACTTGTAAATCATTATTATACAAATCGAAATTTGAGAAAAGATCTTTGGTCAATTTATTAAAACTATCCCAATCGGCTATTTTATAATTTCTTTTTAAAACAAAATTGGTTGTCTCTTGGTATTTTGTGGATATTTTAATCATTAAGTGGTCACTGCCCAAAGTTTCATTTAATACGGTCCAATTAATATAAGGAGCAATATTGGACGAAGCTATCGAAATATCCGGGGATGACTGTTGGAGACTGCCATTAACAAGTCGCAAACGTGTGGTTTTGCCGTCGTTCAAGGTTACTAAGTTAGTTTCTAAAATTGCATCAAATAATTGAGAACCTCTAATGTCGGTTTTATACGACCAATTAGTATGATGACCGTTAAAGTCTCCTAGAAATAAAGTTTTACTTTTAGAATGAGAGAATACTGAATCCCAATCCTGTTTTCTAGTATGTATAGTGGGAGCACAATATAAAACGACTATATTTTTAATTTGGTTGCAATTTAAGATTTCAATACTCAGAAATTCTATGCCAGAGTTTGTTAATGCAATGTTATGGGATTGTAATGATTGGACTGATTTGTGTACAAACAGAGCTACACCTCCATACCCATCCACTCTGTCTTCTCGGTATATATTATAATTAGAAAAATTAAGATAATCAGTGGGCTCTAACCAAGTTTCCATTACGGCAGCAATGTGGATTTTTTCCTGGATTAAAATGTTCTCGAAATCAACTAATTTATTCTTAAGACTATGGGCATTCCATTGTAGAATATTTAATTCAGCTGTTTTCCTATTTTTAGCCATTATTTATAAGAAACGTGAAAATTTGGTTTAATATTGGCCACTCTGGTATACTATCTGCTACAAATAACACGACCCATTCTATGCAACATTTTAGAATACTGTTAAATTTTGATTTAAATGAAACATTCTTCATGAATATAACTTCCTTCAATCTACTCAGGAGTTCTCGAAAACTGACTTCTTCTTTCCGTTTCTCTTCATCAGTGGGTTTTTTATAAATAGGATATTTCGGTGAATCTATCTTTGACTGCAAGTTACTGTCATCAGCAACCGTTTCTCTCCGACGCCAAGGTTGTTTTGAAGGCCAAGGTGATTGGGTTTTAACTTCCTCTTCATGGATGACCGCTTTAGTCTGAATAAGATTCTTGCTGAACTCATCACACTCGTTTTGCGTATTAGATTTTAATGGGGGGAATGACATTGAAGATATCAAATTGTCTGTTTTCTTCTGTGTTCGGTTCTCAAAAGTCTGGGGGCTCGGAGCGACATATATCGTGAGCGCTTTCCTGTATGTGCAATTGTATTCTGCCATTATTTCCCTGATCTTTTTCTCCTTAATGAAAACTGGGCATATCTTGGCGAGGGCCATATGTCCCCCATGACAGTTGACACATCTAAAAGATCTTGTTTCGCAGTTAGAATGATTTCCTCCGCATTTCGGGCATATCACTTTTCTGGAGGGACATCTTTTGGTCATATGGCCAAGCTTCCAACAACGAGAGCACTGTGATACGGGAAATATATAGGGATCAACAATAATCTTGAGGCCTTCTACATACACATGTCTCGGTAGTGAAGAACCTTTAAAACAAAGTCTTACAGATTCACTTCTTGACCAACCTTCCGTGTTGCTGCGTCTATTTAGACGGCGTATCGAGATTAATTCATATGGCTCTGGACAAGATATTTGGTTTAATATGTCATCATCGGTTATTTCTAGATCAACATTTTTAATGACGCCGTATGAAAGATCTTTTTCCATAGCTCGTTGGATTCTCCAACCTCTTTCTGTAAACTCTTTACACTTCTCCAGCTTCTGTGCACTCACCTCATTTTCAATATCCAGTCGAACTCTGTACGGATTAATATACTTAACTCTTGCTATGTCTGAAATTCCATTTTCTTTTAATAACCGTGCAAATGCGAATTGTTTTGGCAATTGTTCATGGAATGAAATATACATTTCGATTTTATTAACCTCCGGCTTTAACTTCTTTTCCTTTCCTTTTACTTCTATCCACTCATTTTCGTCGTCTGATCTCGTCCTTTTCTCTGGTCTTATATCCTCCACTTCTTTATACTGCATAGTAAACTCTTCATTTGTTATTTTATATTGCTCCACTTCAAATTCACTTAAGGAACTACTTCTCGATTGAGTATTATAATTCACAATAGAATCGCGGTTATCGTCATCCATTGTAAATAAAGTTAAAGAAATAGCGCATAATTAGCCGGCCGCCAGGTAGGTACCCGACGGACACCGGTATTATTAGCGTAATGATCGCACGGCGCAACGACAATATGCACTCGAAGTAAACAACACGACCGATTCGCACGGGTGCCGCTGCGAGACTGGTATTATCTGTTTTACGAAGTAAAATTCAGTGTCATTTTGTATTCAATTTATACATATGATTTTATCTCTGTATCTTCAATGACAAATATTTGTATGTTTGTTGCAGTTACCAAATCTGTGAGGAGGGCTACATATATGGAGACGTATGTATGTACATACAAAAAATTAAAAAAAATACTTTAATAGTGACGATTCAAAAGAACTTATAAAAAATCTGAATAAAGGTCACTTTGACATCCTCATTTATCGCCTCCTTCTTATAGCGTGCTGTCAACGTATTTCGGTCACATTTTCAACCCATATACGTTGCCTCCTATTTCCATAAGTATTACCACTCGCTCTTCACATCAATATTCTACAAGACAATAACACTCCCAGAAGCTCCTTTATCCTTGAGACAAAGAAACGTGACTCTACCACATTCTAGGAACAAGGAATACTGAGTATTCTGAACTCTACTAAGCGCTCGGTAGAGTTCCGATAAAAACTTACAAATGAAGCTGCACAAAGTAGAGTAGTGTTACACCGAGCAAACGATCTCTACGTAGAGATGGCTTATGAACTCTCCTATATCAAATACTTGTATATAGTAGAGTGCCGTAAGACATAAAAATGGTCAAACCTCGGAATCCAGGGCCAGTCAATGAATCTGTATATCAAGTATGAGACTGCATTATTAAAACCTCAAATAAAAAAGTTAAAAAAAAAAAATTGACCGATCTCGATTTACAACAATTTTTAACAACAATTCACTGAAAAATGAGAGACGGAAGAGAGAAAATTTTTTTTATAGTGAAAAATTTAGTTTTATTTGTAATAAATTATATGTGCAGAGTAACTTCAATGTTAATTTATTAGATTATCGTAAAAAATAAGTTACAAAAAAAAAAATATCATTAACTATTCACATTGTTACATCGTGTACATTTCACAGCTTTCACCATTGCATTCTAAGCAAGCTGCAGTGCAGTTTAATCCACTTTTCCTGCACCCACAAGATGCTCCACATCCTGTTTTGCATGAGCAAAAAATAATTTTTAATAAAGATTCTGGAGCTGGTCGTTGCGTCATTGTTTGCGGTGTCAATATTCCGCATTCCAAGCCATGTTTGAACTTGCAAAAATACTCTTTTAAGTTTTAGTACAAACGCCCAATTAATTCAATATTTCGTCAATGCGAATATTGTTGCTCGAAAATTCCTTAATCACACGCAATAGCAACAAAGGGCAATATTGGCGTTGGTGACTTGAATTTCCTCAAGTTGCCCCAAAACAATAAATCTATACAACAAAATGTGAAAAAAGCTCTTAAAAAAGAATATTTCTCATTTCTTAAATTATGAGCTTTGCAGAGCAAAAACGTGATCCCTTATTTTTTCAAAAATTCGATCGAGTGAAACAAAAAAATGGCTGGATGGATTAATTTGGCACTTTGTAGGATTTTTGTGGACATATTGAACTGTAAAACGCACACTTAACATTATTGGTTTTCACAATATTTTCGATCCAGCGCTCGTTTTTCCAAAACACCATCTAAAGCTCATTTTTTTGATGCATTTTCAAATTCATGTAACAAGAAGAATTCTTGTTTTTTCGAAAAAGTAATAGCTGGTGGTTAAAGGATATTTATTCTAATTCTTGAAACGCACCCTAAACTTGGTGTACAATTATTTGTTGCTGAAATATCGATAATTAAAGACAAAAGGATCCTTTTCCATTTGTAGACTGATATCTCGGCGAGAACTAAACATATCGAGGTGTTAAAAGATAGAAATTAAAGCTAAATAAACAAAGTATCCGATCTTTATAAGGGTTAAGCAAGAACATTTTTCTCCACGCCCGTATGTAAAAAAAAGAAGCATTAAAAATTTTGAAATCGTTTTGTTGCTGCTTTTCTTAAGATCACTCAAAAACCACTGATGCTACAATTTTTTAATGTGTTAATCCAAAAACTAGAGACTTGGAGCTACAATTTTCTTTTTTTAAATTTCCTGTACGACCATTTTTCTCGAAGTTACGGCCCAAAAATTTGGATTTATTTTTTGATCCTTTAATTTTTTCCAGTAGTGTATTTATTTATATTCATCGGTATACCTGCAGTCCCTAAAGATCCAAGATCAAGTTTTCAAGTTTGTAATAGTTGTTATTTTTAAAATATGACTTTTCACTAATATAAATCAATTAAAACTCCAAAAAATTAATAAATGTTTATAATAATAAAAAAAAAATTGAGAGCGCGAAAAATTTTTTTTTTAACATTTTTCTATATACTATTAAAAACATATTTTCAAGGTTTATATTAAGATTCATTGACTGGCCCTGGATTCCGAGGTATAAACCTTACGGCGCTCCACTAATACTGGTAAATGAATATTTAACGTGAGCTTGGGTCTTTTTCAATATGTATAGACGCTACTTTTCCATATCTTCATGAAGGAGATCTGTTGATAAATTAATCATATTATGTAATCTCGTGCTTGTTTTCTCCGAAGGCATAGGTATAAGTATAGGAGAGGAGTTATAGGAGAGGGCCTATTGACGGTTTCCGGGCACATTTCCAGACCCCACCCGTTCTGCTACAGAGAATTTTCCAATGGAATAACTCAGTAATACTTCTCAAGCCGGGAATAAAACCCAGCAGAGACATGTGCCGCGAAACCACGAGATAATCATAAAATTGCCGACTACTTACATATTTACAGCTAAAAAGCTTAAGTTCTATTCTATATTATCCACACCAATCAAAATTATAATCCTGCTTATTCCCTATGGTATTATATATAGAATAAAAAAGATTCAGCTAGTCTATAAAAGGAGTTCAAAAAGTTAATAAAAACACCAATATTGCATCTACAATATTCTATTCCAGCAAAAAATATTTGCATATTTTTTTAGCAATACAAGCGTGGAATATTGATATGGAAGCCGTTTGTTTTTGGTACAGGAGGGGGAATTTTGATGAACCATTGATTCGCCAACAGCAGTCGGAAATCGGAGATCAATATACAGAATCATAGCTGTATGTATCATCATCATCTGTCCATATTTGTATGTATGTATGTACGTATGTATCAGCCCATATGGGCTATGTACATATATACAGGGTGTATTTAGACCGTGATCGAAAACTGAGGCAGGCAATAGCAATAGTGATTACAAACCCCCTGGCATTAAAGAAAATCTCGACAAAAAATAAAATTTTTGAGGTTTTCCATACAAACCACATACTTTTAACACCGATGGTTGTATGGAAAACGTCAAAATTTTTATTTTTTGTCGGGATTTTTAATATCGCCACTGGGTTTGTGATCACCCTCGCTATTACCTGCCTCAGTTTTCGATCACGGTCTAAATACACCCTGTATATGGGGATGTATATACATCCGACTGCTGACCACGATCATCATATAAAGATTTAAGCTTGAGCAGAACAAATCTTATTGAGTATTAAAAACGTATAAAAGACTCTATTATACTCGAGTTAGAGAGTGCTTATTTAAATCTAAAAAAAAATAGAAAAATTTTACCAACCAGTCTTAGCTCCACCTACGGCCAATTATAGGTTTCATGCTCATTCCATTAAACATTGCATTTTAAAATATAGTCAAACAACGTCATAAGTCAAATTAAAACACTACTGTACTTAAATCAAATTAAATACACTATTTTCAGAATTCACTTAGCAGAAATAAAAAGAAGCTATTTGTAATATAATTAATTTGCTTTAATCAAGTGTTGCCAGTGAATATAAATTAAGTACTTTCAGCCAGTTGGGATTAAAAAGCAAATATTTGCCTAATTACTAATTTATTCAAATAGAATATAAAATTCACCCTTCTTCACATTGGCTGTGAAATTTCGTGTTGGGGTTGATAACTGGAAAGAGAATTCAAATATCATTATGGAAATCCACGGGAAAAGAAATACGTAACATTAATTATATATACATTTTCTATATTTAGTGTATTATAAGATAATTAAAGGGGAGAAGTTTATCTAAAGTGCAAGTGGCACTCTTGGCTCTCTTGACTCTTGGCAGTGGACAGCCTTAGGATGGCTAATGAAAGAAGAAAAATAAATACAGATATACATAAATTAATATCCTTTACCAACATCCCATAACCAACTGTATGCGGGATATTCTGTTCTATAACATATACTTTGTTTTACCACAAACTATTACACGTCATGTATGTAATATATAGGCGACATCACTACATAGTATAAAACAAAGTCGCTTTCTCTGTCCCTATGTCCCTTTGAATGCTTAAATCTTTGAAACTACGCAACGGAGTTTGATGCGGTTTTTTTTAATAGATAAAGTGATTGAAGAGGAAGGTTTGATGTATGATAACATCCATTAAATATCAGCATTGCACCCGTGCGAAGCCGGGGCGTGTCGCTAGTTAAAAATAATACAGAATTACAAAGTCGTTGAACTATTGAGCACTATAATTATGCTTGATATATCTTCAACGAACTCTAAAATACGTGAACAGTGAACACTCCATAAGTAATGTCTATCCAAAAACCTCAGGTAAAGCTTCCGACACGTCCCAAGTCGTAACTCATCCCTCGTTACAATTCAAATGGTTCGATTCCAAAAATTCAGTATTCAAATGGTGGAGTGGAACAAAGTCCATCTCCTAACAGATGTTAATGCCCGCTCGAAGAAATCCCGCGGTCGGAATACTCGTAGAAACGACACGACAGCTTGTGTCGACCATCGCCGGGCGATCCACCGAATCTTGGACGAATTGAATTAATAATTCATGAGGGGCCCACGCTCTTCTAACTAGGGTGCCCATGAAAGGAACGTTCAGACGTAATTTGCTTGTGTGTGATTTGTTAAAATACATAGATTGATATACATCTTAGAATCTATGTATTAAAATCATCCAAAAACGAATTGAAGAGGACAGAGTTGTATTTATATGACTTTTTTTAGGTATGTTGGTTCCACGTAATAGGGAGCGAGATTATTGCCTATTCGATCCATACTAATATTTTTAATTTTCCGGTGGAAATGGTATGAAAACTGTGTGTCCGTCTATTACTCGTTCACGTTTAGCGTGCATTAGCGTAGCATTTTTCCCGTGGGATTAGGGCGAAATTTTATTTGACGCCGAGCCAAAGCTAGAAATAAATATATACGTTTAATACGAATATTACTTTCAGATACCTTACATACATATTACTGCTAACATATGTAAGTATGTAAGCTAACTTTTAAAATTCATATAGCGAACTTATTTAAAATCTATAACTAAAACACAAATCTGACAATAAACAAGACCAAACTCTGACCAATTAATAACTACTATTTGTATCAATATAAATTGTCCTCAGTAATTCCTAGTAAGATATATCTCAGCAAAGCCAAATTACCAACAGTAGTAAATTAGCGAGCGCAAACACAGTAGGTAAACGCTAAATTTAATTGGCACAAACGAAACGATAAATTGAAGCCAATTACTGAAATTGATCCCGGTTTAATCCATCATGATCTAGTCCAAACATTTCGTGAATCGTGGCGAGCCTGCCTGTTCAAATTAATGTTCCTAAATTGAAGGTAAAACATGGTTTGTGGGATTCTCGTGCGTACCACAATTTTTTATTAGGGTCCAAATGTAAACAGTATAAATGTATGTGACTTGTTTTATTCGTGTTGTTTGTGACTGGATAAATACACGCATCAGTGCATTGATGAGTGATAGCCTCGAGGTTTTGGGACGCGGTCGAGAATCTCGGGAGTCCCGGGTTTAAATACTAGGCCTTTAACTTTTCGAAGTTTATTAAGGGTGAAGGAAAACATCGTGAACTGCACACCAAAAAGGTTTTATGAATTTCCTGGGTGTGTAGTCCGCCAAATCCCACTGGACCAGGGTGGTAGACTAGGGCTTTAAAACTCTCAATTATAGAGCGGACCCATGCCTAGCAGTGGGACTAATATTCATACATTTAAAAACTAATAAAAGAAGCAATAAATTTCATTTAAATTGGCTCCACAGTCTCCATTAACAAGAGCTATTAAAACCACATTCCCATCTCTTATGATAAATAGCAGATGTCCTCAACGAACTCTACAATTTAAACGGTGCAAATTAACGCCAAGAGTCCAGTCAAAAGACAGTGTAGTGGCGACCGACAGCACTCCACTATAGCGCCATCTTGCGGCTCTTAACTGTACCAATGTAATTATAAGTCCGCCGCTCACACCGCAAGAGAACCTCTTTCGTACAGTTCTTGAATTAAGTATCATACTTGGTTTGATATTCGGAGTTAAAAAGGATTGGATATGAAAAAAAACTAATAAGTAGCCTCGTGCAATAAGGCCGCCTATTGTATCACTCTACGCTACTATACTCTTAAGATTTAGTGTTTTGTGTACAATATTTTAATTCAATAAAATACTGAGTAGAAATGGAAAATAAAATCCTTACTTTTAATATTTTCAGTTTCTAAGAAAATTAGTTCTTTCATGGGTTAAATAAATAAATACACCTAACAGACACATACATAGTATTGGGACCTGAGTATCAGAAATAACGATAAACTATACTCTAGGTCAGGGCTTCCCAAACTTATTTACACTATGACGCCCTATAGAATTATTATTTTTCTTGCTACCCCCCCCCCCCCCTCCCCCCATCATCAAAACTACCTACTTTACTGGAAATAAAAACAGCAGTAGTTAGCGTAATATGAGGTTATCAGAAAAATACGGACAGCGAATATTTGCCGATCGCCTCGCGACGCCCCCAGTATGCTGTATGTTGCCGCGGCGCCCCAGGGTGTCACGACGCACAGTTTGGGAAGCCCTGCACGCATCACGCAGTTTATCTGTATGTAAAGTGTCTTATCTAGTTAATTCTAAATTTAAAAAAATAGCTGAAGTATACCTGTCTAATAAGATGTTTGTACATTCTCATTGACATATCAATTCATCTTATGACGTATTTTTTTAAATTTACAAACGCATACAGCTAGTGACACCATTTTATTTCAACAAAATTGATTAATTTTAAGTCGACGTCGCTAAAGTTGAGAACTAACGTTTATAACTTAAATTAACTGTTGGACTTCTGTAGTTTAATTGTCGAACGTTTAAAATAAACAGAGGGCAGTTTCTTGAACGATAACGACCTTAAAGTTTCTCTCTCCAAACCTACCTCTAGGTATGTTTAGGCTTCCTTCCAGGATCAGCCTATATTTACCAAGTTTCGAGTGCGCATAATGTATCAACTAGTTAGGGATTGTAAAGGTTTTTGTTGGGCATAGTCTATCAAGGCTCCTTTTATTACAAGATGTGGTTACTCTGCCATAACTTTAGAAGACAAATATATACTTACCAAATCACCTTTTCGAGGAAACAAATTCGTTTTGATGTGTGAAACTATGTATATGGACAATAGCAATACATACGCTTACATACATAAGCTCATGCTTGTAAAGGTGTGTTTCTGCATAGTTAACATTTCGCAAATTGTTTTGTCATAAGGCATAGCCTATAGCCGCTTTCCAGGTGCATGTCGAGACTGCTACTATAGTCAATTTCTTCTTAAGTTTGTTACATCATAACTATAAGTTTACTTTTTTAAAGTATTCTTATAGTATATATGAAACCCATGTGTCGGTGTAAGTGTAGTATGTTGTTTAATAAGCGGTTAGTTTTCATTTCAAGACGCGAGGCGACACCCGGGCCCCACCATTCTTCATCAACACGCTACTCTGTTAAGTTCAAATTAAGTGCTCTGCACAACTTTTTTGCATACAACACTGTAATTATGCAAAATTGTATGTAGAGTATACAAAAGAGGATTAGTTGCATTATACTTATATAAACACACACGATAGAACACTTTGCAAGTCTCTGGGGGCGGCCTACGTACAGCAGTGGACGTCTTTGGCTCATGATGATAACAATAATGATCACTACATAGTATAAAACAAAGTCGCTTTCTCTGTCCCTATGTCCCTTTGTATGCTTAAATCTTTGAAACTACGCAACGGATTTTGATGCGGTTTTTTTTTAATAGATAGAGTGATTCAAGGGGAAGGTTTATATGTATGATAACATCCATTAAATATCAGCATTGCACCCGTGCGAAGCCGGGGCGGGTCGCTAGTACTTTTATAAAGCACTAGCTGTCCCTGCAGACTTCGTCCTGCCCGGTAAAGCTTTAAGCGATATGCCGATAGCAGCGCCACCTACCGGGCCCAATTGTGTTTTGAAATCATCCAAAGACCCAATGGAATACGAGTCCAGTCATCCCAATCGGTCCAGTCGGTTAAGAAGAGTTTAAATTCCTGTGGCGTCACCTGTCAGAAATTGCTAATTTTTTATATCGCCCTTGACTTACTTTTATACCAGTTAGTAGGAGGTTATATCGATGGGTAGAAAAGACAAAAGATTTCCCCATATGATATGAAGAATTATTTGTGTTTTCTTTTAATAATTTCTTTCATCGTTACAGTTAGCCGTTAGCGTTAATATACAATCACCTAATAATTCGACTTCAAAAACTCATTAACTTCAGTCTGTCTTAGTAATGTCGACAAAAAACTAACAAACTGTGAAATATAAATAGGATACTATGAAATTACTAGAAAATACTGTGAAGTCTGTTAACAACTCTCAAGAATTAATTTGAAATTGAGACGATCCCTACTTTATTGTCGAGTAATTAGTTTGCAACTCGAGAACTATGAGCTAAGTTGCCGACTTGTTTTAGTATTTGTTTAATAGCTTCTTATATTTACGCTTATACAGGGTGTATTCAGACCGTGATCGGAAACTAAGGCTGGTAATAGATGGGGTGATCACAGACCCATTGGCGTTAAAAAAAACGACAAAAAAAAACTTTTTCCATAACAACACATATGTACATTTAATACTGATGATTGTATAGAAAAAGTCAAAACAAGAGAAATTTTTTTATGAATACACACATAGCTTCGAATACACTCAAAACTCACACGCTCTGACCCCACACTAGGATACAAGTCCTGTGTTATGGGTATCACAGACTACAAGAGACTTTTTGTCTGACATACAACCAGACCTCAAACAAATATTTGTAGCACACACAATATATATCTCGGTGCGGGAACCGAACCCGCGGCCTCTCGTTTCGAAAGCTGATGTCTAGGCAACTGTACCACGAGGCTGTAAGATATAGAAGACGTGGTGTGTTAAATGAAAAATTTTACATTTATCACATTTCTCGAAGATGTGATTTAACCTACATACGACGTATGAATCCCTAACCTCCATTCCTACACCCTCGTCTAGTTTGTTCGAGGTTATCGTATTAAAGGAGTTGTAACTACACAAGGCGACGTCAAAGCGAGGTAATTGCGTTACGCGCCGGCAACTTCCGTTTCCGTGCAATCGTACGGAAAATACTGTTATTTACCAGATATTACAAGCTTTACCGTTTATCGCTATAGAAAACTATATAATTAGGGGGTTTTGTTACTACGTATTTATCCCCAATAAATCCTACATAGTGATGGTCTTCGATTATGAAATATACCTCTAACTACCCCTTCGGGTAACACGGGCGTGAAGTTTACATCTTAAAAAACAGTAATTATGTATGTACGTCGAGGCTTGGGCACGCGGTCGAGAATCTCAGCGCTCGCAAGTTGAAACTCCAAGCATCTCAGAGGTTTTCGAAGTTATGTGTGTATTGACAATGAATTATCACTTGTCTTAACGGTGAAGGAAAACATCGTGATGAATCCTGCACAACTAAAAAATCTTAGGAATTTCTAAGAAGTGTAGTCCACCAGCTCGCTAACTTATATTAGGTAGTAAGTCTAAATATTTTAAAACCGCGAGCTGGATTTTTCGAGTTCAGAGCTGATCACTCGAGGAACTTCTCGGATGTATTAAGATAGTTTGAGCGGAATATTTCACGTTAAACTTGGCTCGTTTAGTTAATCGCTGTTTTTACCTCGCTCATGAATTATTTATGTTTCCACTGTGCTCGTAATTGCGTTTTAAGTACCTACCGCAGTAAAATTAAATTCTTGAAAATTTTATACTGATTACAATAGCCTTTACCTGCCGCTTTGAAAAATTTTGTACCCATTGTATATAAAATTGCTTGTCATTCTTTTAACCGTGTTATTCTGAACCAAATTTTTGTGTAAGAATGAAAAAGCGTGAATTTATTTGCAATTTTAATATACAAATATGCGTCCCATTGCTGGAAATGGGTTTACCTAGTAGTCTAATGGAGGTTGACGGGCTAGTCGTTACTTATCAATTCCTTAGGAGAGCTCCAAGTTATGTGTATGACAGCCCCGTGGCGCAGTTGGCTAGACACCAGCTTGCGAAACAAGGGGCCGCGGGTTCGATCCCCGCACCGAGACAAATGTTTGTGTGATCCACAAATAATTGTTGTTTGGGCCTGGGTGTTTGTGTATAAGTGTATAAGAGACGAAGTGGGAGGAATATTGACAGAAGATGAAAGAATCAAGAACAGATGGAAAACATATTTTGAGAGACTAATGAATGAAGAGAATGATTGGAATGGCTTGCTTGAGGACATACCGGTAAACATGGGATTAGTGAGAGAAATTAAGATGGATGAAGTTAAGAATGCTGTGAATGGAATGAAGAATGGAAAGGCGGTTGGACCAGATGGAATACCAGTTGAAGTATGGAAGGTCTTACAAGTGGTTGGGTGGAAGTGGCTGACTTTGTTCTTCAATAAGTTGTTGCAGGACGGCACGATACCCGATGAGTGGTGCGCCAGCTATTTGGTGCCTATTTTTAAAAATAAGGGGGACGTGCAAGATTGCAACAATTATCGGGGAATAAAGTTAATGTCACACACTATGAAAGTATGGGAAAGAATAATTGAGCGACGCCTGCGAGAGGAGTGTGAGGTTTCACGGAACCAGTTCGGTTTTATGCCTGGCCGTAGGACAATGGATGCCATTTTTGCAATTCGCCAGCTGTGCGAAAAATACAGAAGAGCACACAAAAACTTGCATATGGCATTCATTGACCTCGAAAAGGCTTACGATCGGGTTCCGCGTGAAGTTGTATGGTGGGCCCTTAAGAAGAAATGTGTGCCTGAGAAGTACCTGCAGTTGATTCGGGCCATGTACCGCAGATGCAGTACACAAGTCCGAACTGCGGTCGGTCTTACGGCCAGTTTCGATGTCGCTGTTGGTGTGCACCAAGGGTCGGCTCTTAGCCCTTACCTCTTCCTGTTGATTATGGATGCCGTTACGGCAGGTATACAGGAAGAGGCACCCTGGTGCATGCTATTTGCTGACGACATCGTGCTGGTGTCAGAAAGTGGCCACGAGGTGCAGAACAGACTGGAGGTGTGGCGGCATAGACTTGAAAATGTTGGCCTTAAAGTCAGCAAAACCAAAACACAATATATGTTTTGCGACTACGGCGGTCTTTCAAGTTCTGTGTCCGTCACACTGGGTGGAATACCGGTACCAGTCTGTTCCGAATTTCGCTACCTCGGGTCACTTTTGCAAAGCGACGGAGACATTGACCAGGACGTAAGGCAGAGAATCAACTCAGGTTGGATGAAATGGCGGCAGGTCTCATCCACAATATGTGACCCCAGAATGCCCCTCAAATTGAAGGGCAGAATATATAAGTCCATCATAAGACCTGTCGTACTGTATGGATCAGAGTGTTGGGCAACGAAGAAGACGGATGAAAGACGACTGCATGCAGCAGAAATGCGAATGTTGCGATGGATGTGTGGTATAACACGGAGTGACAGAGTGAGGAATGAATACGTTAGGGGAAGTCTGAAAGTAGCTCCTGTGATAGAAAAGATGAAAGGAAACCGTCTGTCGTGGTATGGGCACATTATGAGAAGGGATGAATCATATGTAGGAAAAAAGGTAATGAATATGAAAGTGGATGGATGGGCGGGCCGAGGAAGGCCAAAGAAGAGATGGATGGAGTGCGTGGCTGAAGATATGAAAAAGAAAGGGGTGAATGAAGACATGACGGCTGACAGGGATGTGTGGAAGGAGAAAACATACTGCGCCGACCCCAAGGATTAAATTGGGACCAGGGCAGGGGGATGATGATGGGCCTGGGTGTTTGTGAGACCGAAAAGTCTCTCGTAATTTCTGATATCCACGACACAAGACTAGTATCTTAGTGTGGGGTCAGAACTATGTATGTGACTGTTGGGTGTATTTATTATTTATTATGTGTAAAATCCGTCATAATTAATTATTTACCCTTAACTCTGAATAGTAAACATCCGGGATTTAAACCTGCAAGCGCCTTGATATTTTTTCCAGTGCCCAATTAGACCGACTTTATTTCCTTCACATAATAAAAAAGGAAGACTGCAGCACGATGGTTAAAAGACTTGAGAAAGGTGGCGGGTAACGAAATGATGAGGGCTGCACAAGGAACAGCAGTGGACGGCAATAGGCTGAGTTTATTCATCAGTTTGTAGTATAAAAAAACAATGTAACTTTTACTTATAAAAGTAAAAATCAGGATAACAATATCACAGTCCCCTTTCCCAATTAACCGCACGACCTTCATCTAACAAAAATAACCAGAGGTCGGCGCACGTAGTACGGAACCTGCATGAATAATTCAGGGCATATCCGCGCTAATCCAACGGGCGAGTGCGAATCAACAGATTGTCACTTATTGTCTGCATTCCGGGATTCGTGACGAGGGGGTAAGTTCAAGGAGGAAGATTAGTTTTGTCTTGTTGTGATAGTATTGTTTGAACTTCTTGTTTTTTTTTTATAGAACACGAGGCAAACGAGCTAGTGAGCCACCAGATGCTAGGTGGTCAACACTGCCAATGAATGCAATACTGGAGGAATCATCGGTGCATTACCGGCCTTTGACAAAAATATAGGCTCTTTGCTTGAAGGTTCCTGAAACTAAAGAAAGATGTTTAGCAAAGAAGGATACAACGTTTGAACCTGTTGAGGAACGCCATTAATTCGTTAATGTATAAATGTAGTAATGTTTCTACAAGTTCAGAATATTCTTATTTATACGTTTGTCAAGTCGATTTATTTTTAAATCTTGACTTATTTAGTTTTTAAGAGTAAACATGGACTTTGGGGCTTCTATGAAAGTACGGCCACTGGTCTACGGCGCTGAAAAATACCAACATGTAATTACGGATGGGACACTGTTTCTAAAGGAAACCTCAGACAAAAGCTATAATATTGGTAGAATTAAACAACCTGCCCTCAAGTAAATAATTATCCGCAATAAATGCGCAACGAGTTTAATACAAACAGGCGGTGCATTTTTAATTTTTCTCCGGGCGTTTCTTTTAAGTTTATACCGGCTGCGGTCTGACCCGGCCCGGACCGGGGGAACCATTACGTAAAGAAATAGCAATAGTAAATTATCCTGTAATTTTTAAGATTATTAATTCTAAAGCATCAAATGTGTTTATGATTGACTTGAGAAAGGTGGCGGGAAACGGATGGATGAGGGCTGCTCAAGACCGGGATGGTTGGCGCTTTCTTGGGGAGGCCTACGTTCAACAGTGGACAGCGATAGGCTGATTGATGAAATGTGTTTATGACAAAAAAATGCTGCGCAAACAGCATCGATAGTGTTAGTTTTCTTAATATTAAAATTATAAGTGCTAATTAAATAATAAACTAACTATTTTGTTCGCTTTCAATGTAATGGCAATGAGGAAAAGCGGGATATCTTAGCTATAATTCTTTTATGATTAAATTTATGTAAATTTTATGTTCATATTTAGTTGTAGTGGCGTTTTATAAAAAACAAAGAGGTATCTATGAAAGAGCATAAATTGGTTTTGATTTAAGACTACGATTGACATTTTGTATTTATTAAATACGTTAGTTAACGATTGATGTCATTCTTGATATATAAAATAATTTACTCAATTAACAAGGGAACGGTAAATAACCTGTCCCTATTTGTTTATACTGGCACATAAAAGTCTGAAAAAAACAAGACACGCATATTTATTGGACAAATCCTGGCCGGCCTGCTGAGATACTGATAAGGAATGACTAATACATTTGACAGTTACAATTTCTATCACGACACGTAATAAGCCCTATCCCGGTCCTTTATACACTCATTGCCCCTTTTTAATAATGCAGTGAGGGCTTTTCGCTGGATCTTATTATAGATAATATTTTTAAACGGTTGAGGAAGCCTAATTTTTTTTATATAAATAAGAAAATATTATCTTAGCCATCCACTGCCTGAATTCAATGTCTGGGTCAAGTGATATGGTATTTAGTAATTTATTTAAAAGATTAGGACAGTACGGAGTCTCAAAATGCGTTTAATAAACGGAAATCTTAATTGTCTTATAAAATAATATGTACCTATTACTTTTGAGATACATTGAGTTTGAGTCGCCTGTTCGAATCCCAGGCACACACCTGACTTATCAAAGTTATTTGTGTTTTCACATTGAATTATCACTTGCTTTAACGGTGAAGGAAAACATCGTGATGAAACCTGCACACCTAAGAGTTCTTAGGAATTTCTTAGGTGTGTAGTTCTAGTTTCTTAGGTGGTTAGTTGTTTCTTAGGTGTGTGTAGGGGCTCTTCTTAATGAACTCTTTCTTTAAGAAGCAGCCCCAACGGAAGTGGACGTGGCAAAGTCCCGACACTATGACCAAAAATGAGATAGACTTCATCATGACTGACAAAAAGCGCATATTTAGAGATGTCTCAGTGATCGCTAGGTTTAAGACCGGAAGCGATCACCGACTTGTCCGAGGCACTCTAAATATAGATTACAACCTTGAACGAGTCCGTCTGATGAAGTCTGCGCTCCGACCAAACCTGCTCAAATCCGTGGTAGGATCTGAAGCGTTCCAGATTAAACTGGAAAACCGTTTCGCTGTCCTGGAAACCACAATGGACATTGACCAGGAACTCACCAAAGTGGTGGGTATCCTCCGGGAAGAAGGGACGAAGTTCTGTAAGACGCATCAAATCCGTAGAAGGTCCAAACTTTCTGCAGAATCTCTGCAGCTAATGCAGCAGCGACGTGAAGGAACCACTACCGCTCCGTCAGAGCAACGGGCTTTGAACAAAAAGATTACCAAACTGATACGGCGTGACCTCCGAAGCTCCAATACACGCTCTATTAAAGAAGCTATTGAGCAAAATCGGGGGTCCAAAGTTTTTGTTCAAGCCCTGAGCCGAAGCCAACTGACGAAGTTGCGAAAACGTAGTGGAGAAGTCGTCGCAGCTAAGCCGGAGATTTTCGCAGAGATTCAGGACTTCTACGGTGAACTTTACACATCACATGCGTCCCGTCCCACACCCGAGAGTGAAGACCCGAGAGCCACTTTGACCCGCCATTATTCTGAAGAGCTGCCAGAAGTCAGCCTAGACGAGATCGAGATCGCCCTTGGGCAGCTTAGGAATGGAAAAGCCCCCGGAGAGGACGGAATCACAACGGAGCTCATAAAAGCTGGCGGAGCTCCTACGCTTAAACAACTCCAGCGTATTTTTAATTCCGTCCTTTTTTCGGGGAGAACTCCTAAGGCATGGAGCAAGAGTATGGTCGTCTTGTTCTTCAAGAAAGGTGACAAAACCCTATTGAAGAACTATCGGCCCATCTCCCTGCTAAGCCACATCTATAAGCTGTTTTCAAGGGTGATCACGAACCGTCTCGCGCGCAGGCTCGACGAGTTTCAACCCCCGGAGCAGGCCGGATTTCGAAGAGGATATAGCACCATAGACCACATACACACAGTGCGGCAGATTATACAGAAGACAGAAGAGTATAATCAGCCCCTGTGTCTTGCCTTTGTGGATTATGAAAAGGCCTTTGACTCTATCGAAATCTGGTCTGTTCTGGAATCTTTGCAACGGTGCCAAGTCGATTGGCGATACATCCAGGTGCTGAGATGTCTGTATGACGCTGCCACTATGACCGTCCGAGTACAGAACCAGCAGTCTAAACCAATCCCAATGCATCGAGGTGTGAGACAAGGGGACGTTATTTCCCCGAAATTGTTCACTAATGCATTGGAGGATATGTTTAAGACACTGAACTGGAAAGGACGCGGCATAAACATAAACGGCGAGTACATCTCACACCTGAGATTTGCAGACGACATCGTCATCATGGCTGAAACCGTTGAAGATTTACAACAAATGCTGTCCGATTTGGCTTATTCTTCATCACGCATCGGTCTCCGGATGAACTTGGATAAAACCAAGGTCATGTTCAATCGACAGGTTATTCCGGAACCGATTGCAATAGGCGGAGTAACACTCGAAGTTGTTCCTGAGTACATTTATCTTGGTTCAATTATACAATTAGGTAGGAACAACTTCGAGAAGGAGACCCAAAGAAGAATACAGCTGGGTTGGGCAGCGTTTAATAAACTTCGTCGAGTCTTTTCGTCACCCATACCACAAAGCCTGAAGACGAAAGTCTTTAATGAGTGCGTCCTACCTGTCATGACATACGGAGCCGAGACGTGGACACTGACGGTGCGACTGGTCCACCAACTCAAGGTCGCTCAGCGAGCGATGGAGCGGGCTATGTTAGGAGTCTCTCTGAAGGATAGGATCAGAAATGATCTTATCCGACAGAGAACTAAAGTTACCGACATAGCCCAAAAGATCAGCAAGCTGAAGTGGCAGTGGGCCGGTCACATCTGTCGCAGAACCGACAACCGTTGGGGTAAACGTGTTCTGGAGTGGAGACCACGGCTCGGCAAACGTAGTGTAGGACGCCCTCTGGCTAGGTGGGGTGACGATATCCGCAAGGTGGCTGGCAACGGTTGGATGAGGAGAGCCGAAGATCGAGCCCAGTGGCGTGCCATAGGAGAGGCCTATGTCCAACAGTGGACGATTAAAGGCTGATGATGATGATGATGTAGTTCGCCAACCCGCACTAGGTCAGCGTGGTGGACTATGGCCTAAACCCTCTCAATGGTAGAGGAGACCCGTGCTCAGCAGTGGGCGTATATGGGTTGAAGAAGAAGAAGAGGGCACACCCAATGATATCCATAACACATTCCACAATTTCATGTATACATATATATGTAAGTATGCACTGTACGTACTGTATGAAAATGTATTCACAGATTGACTTGAAACCACGCAGTGACCGCAACGCGAAATGAAGTATGTACATACGTTCGCTACAAACAGCGGTATTTGCCGAGCCGCCATTACTCATGATGAAAATGGAGTCGAAACATGCCTTTTCATGTGATTTTGTGAACGCCGCGCTCATAATTACATGCGAGTAAATCCCGCACAATCTACGCAATGTGCCACGCTTCGTGTTAGCTAAAAATAGATATAGAAGCTTGTTATGTTGATGAAACATACTCTGCTAAGATTTTAACAAGAAAGACTCCGATTGAAAATAACGGGATTTTTATGAGGAGCTCACAAGTTCAAATAAGTAGATTTAATTTTGAAAACTTTAGTGTAAAATACCTACAATAACTAATGTATATAGATAAGTAAGCATATGTTTTAAGACCATACCACAAAAGCAAAGGGCCTTTTTGCGCATATTATTATCAGAATGAATATTTTTTTTAAAGACGAAAACTTCAAATTTCGAACCATGTACCTCTGGATCTAACCCCGCCCACTCAATATTTCGCGACCAAAAAGGCACATATCGATAAACGACGAAAAATACAATCACACATAATCCCTAACACTTTAAAGCATATACAATTAAATTTCACCACTAATATCACTCTTACACAGAAGTCGACCATCGGTTTTCCAACAACGCGCCACAGTGTTCATTGGGGCCGATCCTTAAAACATTTTGTTCGACGCAATCTGGCGGCCGACTACTAATTGACACAGTTTCTCGCGCGCACACCAGGGAAACCGCAATCCTGTAGACACGCGAAACTCCACAATGACTTACGTGGTTTTTACATACAGCCCGCTGTTCACAGGACGTTCTTCAGATGGAATTTCATTTAATTTTTATTGCTCTAATGGTTTTAACTGTGCCAAGTAGTACAGAAGAAATAAAGAAAAATAAATTTATTGTTAAAAATAATGCAACTATAAAAAATGTCAAGTACATAAAAGAAAAAAATAATGCAAATAATTTGAGTCAGTACTGGTAGGTGATTGCCAGTAACAACAAAGCTTTCATTAGTGTTAGGCTTACGCCTCTAACTTCAGGTCGACATAATCACATAAAAATAAATAAATACACCTAACCGTCACATACGAACACATAATAAAAAATCCCGACCACACACTAAAAAACAAGTCTGGGGTCGCGGGTATCAGGAGGAATATAATAGTATCCTTTTCCGATGCATGTAGAATATAAAGTACTTTTGCGCAGTTCAATATGTTCATTATTGTTTCCTCTCTTTTAAAATATTGTCAAATTGTTAATTGTGCTAGCAGTAAAGCACCTTCCCCTTATTTCACTAAATCAAACGGATAAAATTGAAACGTACATGTCGTGCCGTGAATGTCCCGCCCAACAGAACGATCGCTCGTCGCGACTGAATATGGTAATGTGAAGGAATTTTGTTAGAACGCGAACATTATTGCTCGGCGCCCGCGGAAATCTTCGCAACTTGTATCCGTCCGCGTTTTAATTGTCGCCGTCTTCCACGTCAATTATGTGCTTGTTAGCGATTTTAATTGCTCCTCGCACTTTTTAGGAGTTCTTCTTTTGTCCCCAATTAGAAGTTTTTGCGGAAGTGAAATTGTGGAACGTGTTTTATGGATATCGGGCGTGTCCTCTTAGCTGTTCTAAATTCGAAAGTTTTTAGATATATCAATAACTTTTACTTATTTACGTAATTACAAAAGCAAAATTTGCCTCCTTCGAAGCCTATCGGCAGAACTAATTAGAACGAAAATATTTTCAAGTCGTACAGATTTCTAACTAAAATTTAAAAAACTCATTGGATGCGGAAAATGACCAGATTTCTCATTAAAGTTTGCTGTTCATAACAACAAAACTTATTGAAGCTTCCACCGTTAAAGTTTCAAACGGTCCCTTCTTACTTATAAAGCTTAATAATAGTGGCAAAGCTCAAAGCTCAATCTAAAAGACAATATCTCATGAAATATTATTTAGCCGGTACTGTCGGTTGGTTGAACTTTTTAAGCTCCCCAAAGCTCGCTATTATGATACCGCCGAGCTTTCAGGAGGTATCAAAGCGAGTTAAAGTGTTGAAGTTTTCTTTTTAAATCCCACGAGTGGAAAGCTTTATGGAGCTTTTTTACCTTCCCGCTTCTTTGTGGGGATTCAGCAAATTATAAAATATCTTCGCAATTTACACTTTCTGCTGACACCCCAAAAAATTGGGTTAATGAGAGTTAATTAACGAGTGTCTTTACACTGTTCCTTGTTTTGCTCAAAGTTGTAATTATCTGTGGTGTAAAAACTTTTGGTATCATAATTGCTAATTTTATATGATTCACGCTTTTAAATCTTTGGCACGTTTGCGACCAAATTTCGAAAACTCTTTGTCAAGCGCCAATATTTTCAGGTTATATAAGTTTTGAACCCTGATCACCGGATCAGCACTGCCCATAAATACTCATTGGTGCTTTGCTGGCCTTTAGGAACATTAAGACTTCGTGATGTGTTATAGAAACTGTTGGTAGTGAACAAATTATGAATCTATCAGTAAAACGAATTGCAGTGTTAATGAAAATTTCCTAAACAACCCCACGTAATCCGTATTATCGCAACACAGCGCACGTGGCCAAACAAGTCCAATTTATGAAGCCAATATCGTGGGGAAGCGTTTACCGCGCTCTTAATATTTTCACAAGCCTACACTACTTGGTGCGAGGTACAGGACTAGGGATGTCTAGTTGGTCTTAGCCTACTTATTATTTTCTGGATTTTTGGATAGTAGCATACTCGTTCGATTGGGCGGGCTCGGTTTTGCTCCTACTGGTTTGAGACAGGAAATGCTAAATCAAGAAATTTGTCTTGAAATAAAAATTATCTGGCGTTTTTGTTTAACGGAATTTATTGTTGAAATTAAAAGTAATTCCGTCATGATTAAAAAAGGGATTTTAAATACAATATGTACATGTAAGGTTATCGATTCTGGTTGGATGTCTATGAATAATACAAGCAGAGAGATATACTGCACCGACACCAAATAGAATTAGGAACAGTTATAGAACCAAAATCGAGCAAAAAAAAACTACAGTGTCCAACCGAACCCGAATCTAAAACCCTGGCCGGTTTTAAAAGACAAAACTGTTCCAAAAAGTTTTGATAGCCGTTCCCGATTAATCAATAGCAGATGTAGGAGGCTTTACATCGTCAGATCGAAGCCAGCTGCTAATCCGATTAGGCGGGACGGCAGTACAAACGATCCTTTTGTCGCTTCACTCTATGCACTCCCGTTTCGGTTCGTCTTTGTATTTGCTTATACGATTCGATACGGAGAGGATTCCGAGCTTACCGACGCTTTGGTTGACCAATTTCGGACCAGTTTTAAAAGATTCTCCATTTTTTATAGTGGCACAAAAAAATGTTTTCACAAAAGAGTATTCGGAACCGAAGGATCAGTCATGTATTAGGCCACATATTTAGGGCGGTATGTTGATGTTATTACGGTTCACACGATGTATTAGTTTATAGAAAAGAAGGAGCAAGCAAATCTATTTTTGTATTTGCGGTGGCTGGTGTAAAATGTTAAAAACTAATTAAAACAAACCTAAACACTTTGTTAAACTTTAACACTGCATTTCTTTTTTCCTAATTAGTGTGCAAGTTTTTGTTATTCGGTCGAAATTTATAACTAAAAGGTGAAACGAAACATTCTTGCAAGTTTGTTTTAAGGCGTTGTGGCCGACCCTAGCGTGTAAGCTACAGCGGCAGGCGGCACCACAATTAGCGCCGAAAAAGCCGTGGAGCGGCGTACGGGTCTTGCTAAGTGGTTTATACACATAACATTAACAGCGTTACTCATTTACTGCATAAAGTGCTGGATATTAGGGACAATTATGTATTGGGCGGTTAAGATAAAAATTGGCTTACCCATAGTGAAGAAAAAACGCATCAAAATTTATTTGATACAAAATTTTAACACCTACTTATAAATACTCTAAGCCAACATTTTACCCATTTATAGACAGGATTAATCCTATTTTTCTTAATAAAAATTTAGTAGGGAAACAATTAAGGGTGCCCGCCCTATATTTACCGTACCGCCCAAAATGCGCGAGAGGGCCATCGAG
Organism: Cephonodes hylas; assembly: GCA_030295005.1. Classification (NCBI taxonomy): domain Eukaryota; kingdom Metazoa; phylum Arthropoda; class Insecta; order Lepidoptera; family Sphingidae; genus Cephonodes; species Cephonodes hylas. The sequence continues at coordinate 10,945,987 of AP025380.1, read as the reverse complement.
CATACTGAAACAAAGCGCATCAAAATTTATTGAATAAAACTTTGAACCTATATTTCACCCATTTATACAAACTATATACACCTACCTTTCACCCACTTAATGAAAATTTTTTTTTACTTAGTCTCATTTAATAAACGTTATAGAATGATTCCTTGTGATACCCTCCTAGACAGGCCTTACTGCCTAAAAGTCGACCAGAAGTGAATTTCACACAAAGATTTAGCTAACAATCCGTGACTTCTCACACTGGTAAATTGAAAAAGACATTTAAAGGCGTCAGTGCGGTACTAATTAGCAATCGCGGAGTGTTGGCACCAAGCCAGTGACGTATCGCTGACTCCACCACAGTAAATGGCACTTGTTTTTTCAAAACTGGGACGGAATGCCGTAAAGAGGCTTATTTGGCTTAAACCACTGCTTGTTCGCGCGAAATGACGCATTCATCCGTCGTGATTCGGGGAGAATCTGGAGCGAGCGGAGCTTGGCTCGTGTGTTTACGAAATTGAAAAAATATGAGTGCTGTGCTAATATGAATGTTTCATGTTTCATGTAAAGGCAGCTGTTTTTTTTTCAGTTTTTGTGAAATAGAATTGTAATGTTTTGACTAATGTTTAAAAAAAGATTTTGGTAAAATAATAGTCTTCGAGATATATAAATAAAATCATATGATATAAATAAATTATATAAATAAAATATTGAACCATTTTTTTGTATTACGGTGGATAAATCACAATTGTTTAGATGATATTTCTAAAACTAATATTATGTTAGAAAGCAAGTGAAATATAGCTGTCCAAAATATTGTGAAAATTTTACTTACTCTTATATATATTTTCTTTAAATGCAATTGTTGTTTTTTATTTCATTTATATGTAATAAAAATGTTTTAAGCTTCTTCAATATGTGTGAATGGTATAGACCGTATATACAGGGTGTATTTAGACCGTGATCGAAAACTGAGGCAGGTAATAGCGAGGGTGATTACAAACCCCCTGGCATTAAAGAAAATCCCGACAAACAATACAATTTTTGAGCTTTTCCATACAAACCACATCCTTTTAACACCGATGGTTGTATGGAAAACGTAATTTTTTTTATTTTTTGACGGGATTTCCTTTAATGCCAGGGGGTTTGTAATTACCCTCGCTATTACCTGCCTCAGTTTTCGATCACTGTCTAAATACACCCTGTATTAAAGTTAAAAAATAAGTAAACCGAGCAAAGGAGTAGGATAACGTTAGTATAGCGAAGAACTAACAATGGTGTTCAAATGCTAGGTTTACAATATAACAATTAACAGTAAACCTGAGACAAAAACCAGACTTAAAATGAATAACAAATTCATTTGTTAACCATTCATATTCAGTTGTATTTAAATATTCATATGAATATAAATACGCTCCTTACATCTAACTTTCACCATTCATAACGTTCTGTAACACTATGAATAAATAATATTTTCATTCCATTCAAATTGCACAGCGAATATTTTAAAAATGTACGAAATCCTTAAATGTAAATATATTTTTAAAGTTTCATCAGAAACCGAAAATGTAAACTTATAATCCATGTAGGTATTTTAATACGATGAAAATTGCAATACAAATTTCTATAAAAGAGGCGACAATTTCATCATCATGATTATTCCATATTCATCCCACTGCTGGACCCAGGTTTCCACTAAAACTGACACGAAAGTATTTCTGCTTGAGAATCACTATCAATACTGAAAGAGAGTTTTCTTCTTCATCAACCCATATACGCCCACTGCTGAGCACGGGTCTCCTCTACCATTGAGAGGGTTTAGGCCATAGTCCATTACGCTGGCCTAGTGCGGGTTGGCGGATTACACACCTAAGAAATTCCTAAGAACTTTTAGGTGTGCAGGTTTCATCACGATGTTTTCCACCGTTAAAGCCAGTGATAATTCATTTTGAATACACACATAATTTCGAAAAGTCAGAGGTGTGTGCCTGGGGTCCAAACCCGCGACCGCCGAGATTCTCGACCGCGCGCCTAAACCTTGAGGCCATCACTGCTTGAAGGAGGAAGAAGAAGGAAGCACTACTAAGTACTAAAATCATCATCTTCAACAGCTCATATACGTATTTACTCCTCTACAACTCTCGTCAGCCAACCGCACTAGGCCAGCGTGGTAGACTAAGGCCTAAACTTTCTCAGTTGAAGAGACCCATGCCTAGCTGTGAGACGTGTATGGGCTGATGATGATGTCTCATAGACTGTGGGTGATAAGCCATACATGTGAATTTCTGGTTGAGATTTCGTCAGAGGAAGTGGGACTAACATTGTTTAAAGATAAACATAATCAACCTTTACAGGTATATTGTAGTGAGACTTTTATCTTTATACGCTCATAATTATCAGAAGTATGTATGAGGAACAGTTATCTAATCTAATCACAAATTGTTACTATGATATTATTTATGTCCAATTCTAAATTTATTACTGTTTTAATGTTGATAGATAATTCTAATTTTAATTTCTCAAGTACTATAAAATGTCTTGTCACACTTCTTAGATATATTTCTATTTTTAATTTGTCCCTTGTGGTCATGCGGCACATGTATCCACCGTGCGATCTAAAGGTCGCGAGTTTGATTTCCAGGTCAGCCAGTGTTATTAGGTATTTCCATTAGTCATTTTTTGTTAAAAAAAAGGTAACAGGCAAATATCCTTCTGCCTACCCCTTCACATAATACAGGACTGAGGTGTTGTATGTTTGTATATTTATCCCAGAGATTCGGGTGTATTCGAATATTTCACCACCAAGCTCCCAGAATTTCAATGAATGAATTTTATACTCCACCGGGCTACATCTGGGAATGACATTTTCACAAACATCGCGAATAATTTTTGGCTGACTCGTCGTAAGACTACGACTAGAGGTACCAAGTTTTTTTCCCGTGTCAGTAAAGCTTCCCCTGAAAGATTTCTTTTAACAAATGTGCCTCTTCATTACAAGAAGTAATTCTGCCTCTAATGTTGGATGTAATAACGGTTACTTAATTATGTACAACTCTTAAGTTCTGTCTTAAGAATAAAACGAATTTCATCGAACTTTTTCTACATTTTCAAAGGATACTTTGACTCATATTTATAAATGTTGGCATAAAGAAATTTTATGCTAGTATAAGTAGAAGTAAGTAGTAGATTCTACAATCTATGTAGATATAATTTGATGTGTCTGTATATTGTAATTACTATTAATAGATTTTTAATACAGTAGACCCACGGTAATCCAACAAACATTTTGCAGAGCAGTGTTGGACTATAGAATTTGTCGGATTATAGAGTACTACGTTAGACCCCTATAGTCCGGATTTTTTACAAAAGAGTATCCTGTAATCTGACAAATTACAGATCCAATGATAAGATTCTATACGTTTTATTATAAAATTAACGTCATTAATGCTATAGAACTTACAAAAAATATGCACAACTTTACATTAGAAAAAAATGTGTACAAACAAATGTACATACTAAAATAATCAAACATTATACATCAAAAAATGAATGAAAATATTATTTTTTTGACTCTGTTGAAACGTGAGACCATGTCAGATTACAAGGGGCGCCGGATTAGGCAGGGGACGAATTACCGGGGGTCCACTGTATTATTAGCTATTTCTTCTTTGGTGTATTCTTCAAACCTCTTAAGAACATGGTTTGTAGTAAATTAAAAGTGGATAAAAACAATTTACACAATGAGACATTAAGAACACGGGCTGCATAAAAACTAGTTAGCGATTTGTTCCGAGCGGCTTAAAGTGTAATGAAACAGGAGGGCGGGGATTAATGCGTGACACTTTATTAGAGCGTGTGCGGCTTACAGGAGACTGGGGACACGGGACGTACTGCAGCGGGGGAGGGGGCGAGAAGCGATAGCGGATATGGAATAGACACATAGAAGTTAGTCTTTGTCTATCACGCTAAAGTCTTGAGAGCAATGTCTTTGTTTTTTCTAGGAGTTCTTAGTTCCATTCTTCAGTGATCTTGCAGCACTAGTATATATTTTGCATAAGATCAAAGGATTTTAGATTCGTTTTCCGGGTCTAGCAGTGTTATTAGGCCCATTTGGAAATTCTCAGCAGCACAGTGTCGGGAAATTTACCTCGAACCGTTCCCTATTATGTAGCACTGATATATGGAGAAATTTGAGGGCAGAACTTTTCGTATCCCTTCGAGGAATACATACGTAGTTACAAAATTTCATAAATTTTTATATACTTCCAAGTTCCAACTATGTATGAAAATTGATAAGATTATCAATTTCCAGAAATCTACATTTGAAATTCCGCTGCATCTATTACTTTATTCTGACCATCCCAGGGTAAGAAGGCAGTAGGTGTCCGGGAGATTGAGCCGGGTCGCCGATCCGCGCCGCGCTCCGTCACGGCAAAAAAGGTTAAAAGCGTTTGTCTCTAAGCTTGGATTTAACTTAAGCGTGTTTTTTGACGAGCCCTACTTGCTTGGTTATCTTTTGTTTATCATCAAATCTATTGTTTGAAGGATAGAATAGTGTTTTCAGGGCTATGTTGTAGTTGCTCTAAATAACTTTAAGCAATAAACCAACTTGGTGGACTTTAGACAAGAAGTTCTAAGATATAAAACGTATAATCGTCGCTTTGACAATTAGTTTTTTTTACTGCTGTCCTTCAACATTAACTTGCGGGTTTTATAACTCAGGTTTCCACATTATTAGAAAACTGCTTTGACAAAAAATCAACATATGTCCTGATTTAAGCCTGCGAAGGCCGACGTGACATTTCAACAGAACACGCGCCTAGTTATTAAGTCCACTGCCTCTAACTTTACCAAATATGAAACAATTACGAAGTCACATATGTCCATTAGGCCATAACGGTAAAGTTTAGGTCAATTACAAGCTTTTAGACGCCTCCACAACTAAAATAAGGGTCTTTCCACAAACACATTGAGTGGGAATTCAGGCGGAAATATTTTATTGCGGGTCCTAAGTAGAAGGTCTAGTAGAGGCCAATAAAACGGTTCATTATTGGACCCAATACCACGCCGCATAAATCCAATACGCTAAGTAACAGTGCGAACGGATTCGGGATCGAAATATTTCCTCGTACACGCAACGGTTTAGGCTGACTGAACGCTTTTTTGACGTGTACTGGGTTAGTTTAATAGAAAAGAGTTTTGGAAGAAGTGGAAGTTAGTCTTTAGTCTATATTGTCTATAATAATTTTGTAAAGCTAAAAAATTGTTTGTTTACTTGTTTGTCCGATTCTTTCAGTTTGCCCATTTGTCGAGCAATGTTTTATATGTATAATCACTCTAAGACTAATTTATAAAGAGCAGATATGAAAATTATGGCAAAATCGGGAAAAATACTCTTTTGAAGTCTCGAGTTCCGTAAATGGAGTTGTCGGTACCAACAACGATTCATATTATAATATAGAGAATTATACACTAACTCCTTAAACTGCTAGACCAATCATAGCAATGATAAACGGAAGAGACCTTAGAGTTATTTGTAGGCTTTTATCCCTGAAAAATGTTATATTCCTTCTTTCTTCTTCTTCTTTATCAACCCATACACGCCCACTGCTGAGCACGGATCTCCTCTACCATTGAGAGGGTTTAGGCCATAGTCCACCACGCTGGCCTAGTGCGGGTTGGCGGACTACACAACTAAGAAATTCCTAAGAACTTTAGGTGTGCAGGTTTCATCACGATGTTTTCCTTCACCGTTCAAGCAAGTGATAATTCAATATGAATACACACATAACTTCGAAAAGTCAGAGGTGTGTGCCTGGGGTTCGAACCCGCGACCGTCGAGATTCTCGACCGCGCGACCAAACCTCGAGGCCATCACTGCTTATATTCCTGTGAATAACAAAAATATATATTTTTGCGAAGTTCGATTTCTTAGCCTTACATGGCTCGCTTAGACCCACTTTGATGTATAGGTAAGACGCTCCAAAACTTTTCTTACAATTTGTATTCTTAGTGTTGAAAGAAGGCGAGGTAATAAGTTAAGAAAGACCCACAAAAATCGCATTAATCAGTTAAAATATGCACCAGAACATAAATTTAAAAAGTTAAAACGCTCGTTTGAAATATCACGTGATGTATGGCCACGAATATCCGGATGGATGCTGAAACTGGGAGTTTGAGAAGTCCAGGAAAAAATAATTTGGCCCACCGCCAGGCGTCGAAAACTAAAGTTTCTTGCAAATCGGTATTGCGACTTGCTAGTTTACAAGCTTTAAAGTTATAGAATCTTTTTTGAATACTATAAAGATGTTGCTGCAAACATTAATCTTTAAGTTTCTATTACACAATCTTGTGAATCAAGTATTGACTTTGTAACATACTACATTCATACACTGGAAAAATGTTTACGAACGTATGTACATATGTACAAACCAGTGGCGGTACTTCCATAGAAGCCCGAAAGCCCGACTTGCCTTACATAGTTCCGAATAACGAACTTAACGATTGTTTATTTATAAAATAACGCTATAAACGTGAATGTGAGTACTAACCGGTAGGTATTTATTAGTCCTACGTACCAAAAAAAATATGCTGCTACTACATAAATAAACATTTGGGCTTGCCTTAGTTTGACACCCTAGGCACGCCACTGGTACATACATACCAGTGGCAGTACTTCCATAGAAGCCGAAGAGCGTTACCTACATGTTAATAGTGAAATGTCTAGTTATTATAGTTTACGTGAAGCAGTTGGCTAGACACCAGCTTGCGAAACGAGCGGCCGCGGGTTCGATCCCCGCACCGAGACAAATGTTTGTGTGATCCACAAATATTTGTTTCGGATCTGGGTGTTTGTGAGACCGAAAAGTCTCTCGTAGTTTCTGATACCCACGACACAAGACTCGTATCTAAGTGTGGGGTCAGGACTATGTATGTGACTGTTGGGTGTATTTATTTATTTATTTATTCTGGGGTTATACCCATTTATATGGCAAATTGCTTTTATTAAACAAAGATTTAAAGCTTAAGGCATTCTTAGTCGGGATTTTGTAACGCAAACTTAACTTTTGGGTTTCTAAGGAATATCGTTAGAAAGACGCCACATTACAACAAGTTCATTTTAAATTCCACTTAAAAGCAGGCGAGAATATTATCATTTTTCGGATGCCTTTCCAGACTCTGTCTTACTACTGAAAGTTTCCTATACAAAACCCAATCCATAATTTCCCGTTTAGAACTCTTCTAGCTAACCATTCTTCAGTCCGCCTCATATAAGTTGATGATTTTTCAATTACCACTAATACCATCTACCTCAGCGTCCTACCTATCTGGTGACCTAAAACTATTCAGCATGTGTAAGTACGGCCTAAAATTGAGGGCGTCGGAAAGCGATCGATGGGGGCGCAGCCGTCGGCGCGGTAATGGAGCGACAAATTAAGTTCTACCAGTACATGTAGTGTATTTATTGACCTACCACCATTTGCCACATGGATTTCAATAGCTACAGAAACACCCTTCGTAATTCTGTTTTTGGTATTTCATTCCCAGGTGCTACTCATAATTCATTTTCTGGAGATCATTATATAATTCGAGTTGCTAATTGCTAATACAGTTATCATCATCAGCCTGTATACGTCCCACTGCTGGGCATGTGTCTTATTTACAACTGAGAGGGTTTAGGTTTTAGTCCACCGCGCTGGGCTAGTTCGGTTTAGCGAACTACACACCTGACAAATTTTTAAGTAATTCCAGGTGTTCAGGTTTCATCACGCCGTTTCTATTAGCGTTAAAGCACATGATAATTAATTGTGAATACATACACAATTTTTAAAAATCAGAGGGTGTGTGCGCCTAATGCTGGAGGCCATTCGCGACGTACATACGATCAAGAGATCAGGGATTTGATCCTTGGATCGAAAAGTTTTAAGTGTACTTTCCATTTCCAAATTCTCGGTACCAGCATACGTACCTTTAAAAAACAAATCTGGCTAACAACGGACGTTAAAACATTTCATTTTAGCATTCATAAAGATGTTAATATTTCCAAATCCTTATAAAGTTAACAGTTACGGGACACAAAGAGCTGGAGAGTGCAATTTAAAAGTTTTTCCTCTCAAAACAAGCTGAGATGGGACTCTGAGGAGGAGTGAGGAAGGAGGGCGTCGGCAATAAGCGTCTGTTCCTTTCACAACGTTTCCTCCCAACCTAATTGGTCGTTTCTCATGTTTTTAAATGAGAGTTAATTATTGCCATGTTTTTCTTTAGAATAAATTTCATATGTATAGTATCTCTAGCGTAGGACTGCGTTGAGAAATATGTTTGTGAGGCGAAAATTCTGTTGTTCTGATAAGCATGACACATAATTACGATACGGTAAGAAAAGTGACGGCATCGAAGTTTAGATGACTGATTGGGAATGGTCACTGGTTCAAACCCAAAGCACGCATTTAATCTTTTCGAAGTTATGTGTATATTCACAAAGAATGACTTATTACTGCAGGTTGCCTGACTATAAATTTACTACTAAGAACTTCTAAGTGAGCAAGTTTCCTCAGAACGTCTTCCTTCACCGTCAAACTTAGTGATAATTGTAATACACACACATGACTTGACAAAGTCAAATGTTCACGTTTTTGAGCACATGAACGTCGAGATTCTCGACCGTGGGCCAAAAATTCGAGGCCATTACTACTTGTATACCTATTTATTTACTATTTCTTTAATTAAAAAAAAAACAATATCCTCGACCACATGGCTATGGTTTGAGGCTATCACTTCCTATATTTTTATTTACTATTCATTCTAACAATGAAGCAGTAAATCAAGGGCAGTCGCAGTCCATTGGCAGTGGGCAGTGTCTCGCAGTAAATTAGCCGCGAGACGAGGGTGCGGAAGGAGGCGCCGGAACCTACCCACGCATGCTAACGCCCGATAGCTGCCCATGTTTCCTTTAGCTTTTTTTATACCACATACACTTCCATGGAAATATCTTTATCATTATTTGTTGGTTAGGTGTTTTGTGTTGCCATTTGGGGGGATTTGCCTTAGTCAGCACGCTTGGCAAGCGGGTTGGTGACCGCAGTGATTGGAGTGTTTTAACCGACGGCGCTGCTGCCCACTTAAGGTTGAGGTATTTGAGGAACTCCAACTAATAGGAGTGGTTATTCCGCACCTTGTCGGCCGCCGGAGCCACACCCGTTAAAGAACAGGGTGTACCGACCGGCGACCTTGCACAAGACCGGGATGGTTGGCGCTTTCTTGGGGAGGCCTATGTTCAGCAATGGACGGCGATAGGCTGAGTATGAAGCGTAATATTTGAGTGATCCACATAAATTTGTTTGGGGCCTGGGGGTTTGTGAAACCGAAAACTCTCTCGTAGTTTCGGATAACCACGACACAAGACGACGACGACGCATCTTACTATGGGGTCGGAACTATGTATTTGACTGTTGGATGTATTTATTTATTATTAAACATAATTACTTTCACTTCAAACTAGTCTAAGTAACCGTAGGCTGAGATTCAGGCCGTATCATTAAAAAAAATAAAACGAAAACGTTTTCGATTTTAATTTCGGCTTCGAAAATCGAACTGGAATACACTACCATGACCAATCTGGGCATAATCAAGGCCTCGATACAAAAGGTGAAACAAAAGCTGAACAATAGTGCTTCGGCGTAGAATGGGAGAACAAAAAGTTGCATTTAAACTGAATAGCGCTGGGTATTGAGATGTTTCAGCGTTCATCGGCGGCTGCCCTCGACTGATGCCATTTGTGCATTCCACTGTTTTACAAGATGTGTTTTTATGGAAGCGGTTAGTTTACTACGAATAGTTGAGCCCTGTTATGCTCTTGTTTATTCTTTTTCAAAGTAATATTAATCTACCAAAAATCACCCTGATTGTTAAAGTTGTGAATTCATAAAGAAAGGAAACGATCATTAGTATTTTTAGATTCGGGGTCGAGAATGTCGACGGTTTTGGGTTCTAACTCCAAGCACCCACTTTTCTGACTTTTCGAAGTGATCAGTGTAATGAATTATCATTTGTTTTAACCGAATGAAACCGCTAATAGTATCTGCACACCTAAAAGAAATAGGTAAGGTGACTCACTAACTGTTAATTATTATAATTCCAGTTTCCAGTTTTCCTTCCATACAAAGTAAATTTGCATCTTATAATATGATACGCCTTCAAGTACGTTGTTGGTGATCTGTTAATATGAACGCTTCAGGTGTACGAACCAATGAAGCAAGTTATTGCGATCAAAAGGATATTTCACTCGATACGAGTGAGCTTATAACGCTATCGTTTTAACCAGTGGCGTGCCTAGGGTGTCAAACTAAGGCAAGCCCAAATGTTTATTTAGTAGCAGCATATTTTTTTTGGTACGTAGGACTAATAAATACCTACCGGTTAGTACTCACATTCACGTTTATAGCGTTATTTTATAAATAAACAATCGTTAAGTTCGTTATTCGGAACTATGTAAGGCAAGTCGGGCTTTCGGGCTTCTATGGAAGTACCGTAAGTAGAAGTAAATAAACATTCAATGATAGAGGAGACCCGTGCTCAGCAGTGGGCGTATATGGGTTGATGAAGAAGAAGAAGAAATAAACATTTTGGGCATGCCTTAGTTTGACACCCTAGGCACGCCACTGGGTCGAGCACCAAACTACAAAGATTATCTAAAGTCTTGCAAATATTATGTTAATATAGACATAAATATATTTTGTTTACATTTATTACATGATTTTAGATAGTCTCTTATCAAACCGACAAAGCGATGAAACGATTGACGTAAATTGTTTTATAGTCTTATGGATAGCATTATTAGTACCAAATTTTAACATCATATAGATGAGTGGACTTCAAAACTGGGTTCATTATTGAAAGTTACTTAAATGCACTATGGTCTGCTTTAACATTTATACTCAGAATAAGGCCCACTTTATGTTTAGACCACCAGTGTGAGAAAACAAAACACCACACACTATACTAGACATGACTAGACTGGACTATACTATACACACATATATATCCAAGGGGACTACCGTCTACCGACTACCGACAGTTGAGAATTAAGTATTGGTATTATAGCCACATAAAAAAGCAGTGATGGCCTCGAGGTTTGGGCGCGCGGTCGAGAATCTCGGCGGTCGCGGGTTCGAACCCCAGGCACACACCTCTGATTTTTTTAAGTTATGTGTGTATTCACATTGAATTATCACTTGCTTTAACGGTGAAGGAAAACATCGTGATAAAACCTGCACACCTAAGAGTTCTTAGGAATTTCTTAGGTGTGTAGTCCGCCAACCCGCACTAGGCCAGCGTGGCGGACTATGGCCTAAAACCCTCTCAATGGTAGAGGAGACCCGTGCTCAGCAGTGGGCGTATATGGGTTGATGAAGAAGAAGAAGATTATAGCCACATTCCGCCAGCTGTGTTTTGAATCACGTGTAATTGGGAACAAGCCTACAGTCGTTTTACGGGCACATTTCCAGTTGTGTACTTAATGAGAATCTTTTCTGGGAACAAATCCAACTACACTGACCGATCCAAAAATGTAATCTAAGTCTTCTAGATCGAACGGTTGTACATACTTCTCTACAACTACTTGGGTTTGGACCTTAGTCCACGACGTTGGCCTGGTGTGGGTTAGCGGACTACACACATAAGAAATCCCTAAGACAGTGGCGGTACTTCCATAGAAGCCCGAAAGCCCGACTTGCCTTACATAGTTCCGAATAACGAACTTAACGATTGTATAAACGTGAATGTGAGTACTAACCGGTAGGTATTTATTAGTCCTACGTACCAAAAAAAATATGCTGCTACTAAATAAACATTTGAGCTTGCCTTAGTTTGACACCCTAGGTACGCCACTGCCCTAAGAACTTTTTTTAGGTATACAATATACAGTTAAAGTAAGTGATAATTCATTGTGAATACACTCATAACTAAGAAAAATCGGCGGAACCCTCTAGGTAATCTGAAGGTGATCCTCATCATGCAAATCGTGAAGACTCTTGAATAAAAACTTGAAAACCGTTGAAAAATAATAACACAAAAGGCCAAATGGAATCCGTATGAAATGCCTGAATGGTGTTCTATCGGGGCGGGCGCAGGGCAAGGATTATTTCAACGAGGGAAGTTCAGTAACAACGTAACTTGCCAACTCGCTTCCTACTTTTTATCTCTTTTCCACCAATAAAGGGTGTACTTTTATTGCTGGACTTACCTTACCATTACATTGGACTCGTAATTGCACGTTTTCATTTGTTTTGGTGAAGCAAATGCTTCTTTGGTAAGTGGAGTGTTTTTTTATGTTTGACAGCTTCTGTGGCGCAAATAGTCACATGGTTGTAAGATGGGATGGTCCGCAAATCAAGTTATTACGAGACCTAACTAAAGAACTTGTAAAAGTACACAACCTATTTGAATAAAAATTGCTTTTAACTTTGAATATATTTCAATATGTGGATTGGAACTATGTATGTGTGTATCCATTTATTAACATAAGTTTTACATATGGATTCCAATTATGAAGGACCTTCTCTACTGTTGAAATGTATTTAACCTTGGTCCACCACACTGGCATATTGCGGATTAGCTCCAGACCGCTGTTAAAAATTAACTCTTAAAAGTCAGGTCTGAATTTGTAACCAATTAAAAGGACATGGTGATTCGGCCATCAGAGTTCTTAATTCTCAAAGTCGTCATCAACATAATGAATGAATAAAAATATTGTATTGAATCGAACTTCGATAGTAATTGTATTAGATATAAAAGAATGTCACGAACGGAGAATCATACGGGTATACAAACATAAACCATTCAGAATTATCGAATTTGAAATTGATAAAGTATTTACGTTTGATAAGCGCAATCTCCTCGTATCCGTTCACTGATATCAATCAAATGGACATTAATAACAATGAAAATATTTTCGGAATAAAATGTACGAGATAAAATTGTAGTACAAACATAAGATTTATTTCCCAGCAGATTACGACTCAGCTGTATGAAATATCGTGTTTAGGGTTTTCTTTTTATTTCAGAGTGTTTATCATTTATCTCGAATCGTATATTCTGGATGGACAGGAATATCAATGGAAATCTTGGAATAAATAGGAATATTTTTTCATAGCCCGAAAGCTGTGTAATTAATTGCCTACTCTTGGGTCGAGAGTCCTGATAACTGGAATGTTATATGGCCTTCTTTATTTGATTGCAATGAACTTCGTACTTCTGATAAAATATTTCTGTCTTGCCATTCTTCTGGCATAATTAATAAAAAAAAAAACATTTGAATTTAGAACCCGTCATTCTTTTTTTGCGTCAATCTCTGTTAATTGTGATGATGAAAAAGGTTGTTTTAATAAAAAGTTACCGAATTGTTAATGCGCCAAATGCAATTTTAAAACTCCTTATCCGCTCGATACCCGATATGATTGATATTAACCTGGCTTTTCTGAAAACCATGAGCTGTTCAAGGTTCCTTATCCTATTCTCATGATTAATTATATAAGATTGGCTAATAGTCTCGCGCCATTAGAATGTATATACCCTGCGATTTAGAGGTCCCGGGTTCTATTCATTCGATTCGACTGTCAAAGTCAAAGTCAAAGTCAAAACGAAAAATCGAATTTGTTTGAATTAAATTCTTTGAAATGGGGCAGTGAATATTTAAATTGATGATTGTGTGTTTTCCTCCATATTACATAATACACAGAGTCACGCCCTGTGAGTAAGTAACCTGAAGTAAAACTGATTATAAACCAATTGATGATCAATAAAGATAAACACTTCACTAGTTCATTCTATAACACTTATAAGCGACCCAGGTTCGCCCGGGTGCAAACATTTTTATTATAATCTCTTATAATTCTCATTTTTAAATTTTCTTTTCATTTCCTCTACTCTTTGAGAATAACCTTTTAAATTTCCAACGTTGAAAAGGTGTAAATACAAAATCACTCAAGAGTCGCATGCATAATTCTGACCCCACATTAAAAAACAAGTCTTTTGTCGTGGGTATCAGAGCTATGACTACGAGTGACTTTTCGGTCTTAAAGGCACCCAACACTAATACTCTCACGACAACTATTTGTGGATAGAGAAAAACATTTGTCTCAGTGTCAGGATCGAACCCGCTGCCTCTCGTTTTGCAAAAACATACATTTGTGTCCCTCTGAACTACTTGAAATAATAAAATTCCAGGATAAATTTTAAGCTTCCTCTCTTTTTTGGTTTGTACTTATTTGTGGAGAAATACAGAGGTGACCTAAAATACTGTAAGATAGTGAATTAAACCAAATAAACAGTGAACAACGATACGGGAACTATGAATTCAAATTTCACACCATGCTAAATATTTATAAGGCGTTAGTCATTCGTGGTTTCTGATACCCACGATTAAGACTTGTATCCTGCCAGTGTTGGGCAAATTTTAATTAAACTTACAATTAAAAATTAACAATTAAGTAGTTGTTAACTGCAGTGATGGCAATTCACAACTAATTAATTATTAATCATGGTTTTATTATTAACAATTGATCAATTGTTAGTTATTTTGCGAAAAAAAAAATTAAAGATTAACAATAATTTTTTTTATCAATTATTTTTACTTATAGTTGAATATGTCAAGGGTATATATATCCGGTTGTGGAACTGGACCATCCTTCTGAACAAAATTTGCAAAAAAAATAATTGTTAGTTTTAATTATTTCATCAATCAATAAAAAAAAAATCGTAAAACGCATTTACATGTTTAATAGCAATTGATTTAATTGCAATGAATTTTTGGGTCAATTAATTAGTTCAATAAAAAGTTAAATGATTAATGCCCAACACTGTATCCTACTGTAGGGTCACTAAGCGTGCAATTTCCATTATCACATATCATGAAAAATCAATCATTGGCGATAACATAAAGACAAACACACATTTCTGTATACAAGGATTTATATTTAGGCGATAAATTATCGGAGCTAAGGCACGAGCAAAGGGATTAAAGAAATAAAATTCGTAACCAGTTCCATTTGGTAATGAGTAAATTTTCGTTCAGTGTGTAAACGTCATCCACCGAGATGGGGGCGAAGTTACTTTACTTTGCACTGCTCGTGTGCACCGTGAGTGCGGGGAAACATGACATATATAGAAGGTAATGGATATGAAATTATTATTTTTTATTAAACATTCGTATGTTACTGGATCACTGACTCATTGTAGATAATTGTCTTCCCGTCTATCATAGGTCCATATTTTTTATTTCATTTGAATCAATTACAAAAATGGCATCTTGCTGTCTGTATAAGAATTAATTAAAAAGAGGAGCGACTTAATGCTCTCCCAAGGTGGGTTTTTACTCACTCAGAGAAATGATACCCTCCTTTAAATCAAAATTATGACCGTAAAAAAAATAAAAATGCTAATCGGCAATACCGACTATAGCCCTCGCCGACCGCATTCTAACCAACAGGAAAAGTGTTTTAAACTGCTCCCCAATTCATTTTGACCTAATGATTCTTCATCTAGTTGGAATTCGATATCTTTATTAGCCGGCAACGCATTCGATTTATCTTATATTGTGGATTTTGATGGGTGGTGTTGACTACTCAACATGAGGCTCGCTTGGTCGTATGCCTCCATACCCATAATAAAAATTAAATAAGAGGGGCTTGACTCACTCTTTTGTACGATCAATCAAAATGACTATCGGTAAAAGACCTAACACTCCGTGGGTCGCTTAATGGCACGGATGAGCTCTTTAAGTAATTTTCCAAGGCAAGAGGCCCTGGAAAATTTCTTTAAACCTTTTTACTAATCATCCTCATTATCATCATCACCAGCCTTTCACGTCCTCTGCTGGACATAGGCTTCACCTGGCACGCTAGTGGAATATGATTGAAATGAACTGTAGAAATGTTAAACTCTATTTTTAATAATAACTCCCTTCTTAAAGTTTAAAAAATTCTATCATCCTGTAAGTGAGTTGCGTGATCAGCATGCAGTATTCATACGGTAACCAAAAATAGAAACCAGAGTGACTAATTTCCTATAAAAAAAATGCGTAATTAAAGAATTCAAAATAAATTGTTTCTCATCCGGCTACAGCCACTCTACCACCTGCAAGTAATATCTATTAACTGTAGACACACCTTAATATGAAAAATGTTTTTATCGAAAGTAATAAAAATCAACTGGACTTTGGAACTGCATTTAAAATTCATAAGTACGTAATTAAGATACTTCTTTACTTCTTTTTGAACACTTTATTCTACCCTTCTTATTATTCCTCTCTTATTATCCATCCAAATGTTGCCTGTAAGAAATTGCTTATAGCGATAAGGCCGCCTCTTGTTTTCTTTCTATAGTTAAGTCTCTTCCTATTATTTCTGTATTATGTACAAGAAAGTGTTAAATAAATAAATAAATAATTAGATAAAAGCCAACCATTCACCCAACAATAGAAGAAACATTCACGCTAGAATCTGCGAAGGTTAGGCAGAGATATTTTTGTACCGATGTTAGGCCCAACATAAATAACAATAACCAAATCTAACCCTCTTGGTATTTTAGGAGAGCTTTTGGGCTAGATTATATTATTCATCAATCAGCCTATCGCCGTCCACTGCTGAACGTAGGCCTCCCCAAGAAAGCGCCAACCATCCCGGTCTTGAGCAGCCCTGTCACAAACCCGCCTGCCAAGCGTGGTGACTATGGCAAATCAACCCAAATGGCACCACGATTATATTATTATTAGTTTTTAATGACGATTTTTGTACATTGAAATTAGTACAATTGATAAACTATAAGAGATACAACGGTAATCGCTACAAATTTTGATTATTATTTTTGATATGTATTGTACATAATATCAAAAACAGTTGAATATGAGGAAAATTAAAAAAATAATAAAAATTAGCCTTTGATTGTAATGTAAATATTACAATCGAAAAAACACACTGAATTTTAGGAAATACCTATTAAAAGAAGATCGTTATCGGAAGATAAATATAATCAAAATGAATTAATCACATGTCCTAATATTTTCATGCTCATTGATAAAGTAACTTGAAATTCGTCGCAGACCGATGTTATGGTTCAGCAGACGTAGTATAGAACGTCCTTTAATTAGGTGAGTGGCGAAATCCATATGGTGGCTGACAGTGGTTGGATGAGAAGAGCCATAGATCAAGCTCAAAATCATGCAAAGGCCTACATCTAGCAGTGGACGTGTATGATGGTGATGATGATGATGATGACAATGATGATGACTATGATGACGATGATGCTAATGCCAATGATGATGATGAAAACGGTGATGTTGTTTGTACGCCTTAAATTGCATCTCACGAACAAGATATTTTCATGATCTACGATTGGCATTTTCTTATACAAATTTCGTCTTTATTCCAGGCACTCAGTCCACGGCGTGAAGATACGAGATGTGTCAGACCAGCGATTCCTGCAACAGCTCCAGATTTCCCTGGACGTGGACGTGTGGCAGCCTGGCACGCCAGAGAGACGAGACGCCGAGGTGATGGTAGCACCGAACAAGACCGATGCATTTTTCAACGCGTTGGACGAAAGAGGCTTGGTACACTACCTCAAGATCGCTGATGTTGCTGAGTAAGTTAGCATTTGTAATTATCAACGCTTCAAACCAAAATATTCAAACTATTAGAATAACTGTCTCAAACTTACTTATCCTTACTAGTCGATTTAATGCGGGCCTGATCCCAGCAGTGTTAACAAAAATAAAAGCGGATGCGTCACTTAATATAACATTTACGCATAACTTTAAAATCTGAAGATGTGCTATTGATAGCAAGAAGAAATGAGCATTAAAGCAGGAAACCAAGATTATTTTTTTTTACTTCTAGCCGCTTGGAAGAGCATGACCAAGAAATAGACACGTGGAAGAGGAGCAGAACAAACAGAATGGTGTTCCAAGATTACCCCCGATATGCCGAGGTAATTATATTTTTATTTTTGTAAATCAAGCGCTTATATTTAACAATTTTCACTCAGCAGACATCATTCACATACTCCTTATTATCTGTAGACTTACTCATATACGTTTATCACATCTTTTGATACAATCATTATCAGCCAAAATCATACGCCCACTGTAGGGTTCGGGTCTTGTTTTGACAGCCCCCGTGGCGCAGTTGGCTAGACACCAGCTTGCGAAACGAGAGGCCGCGGGTTCGATCCCCGCACCGAGATAGATGTTTGTGTGAACCACAAATATTTGTTTCGGGTCTGGGTGTTTGTGAGACCGAAAAGTCTCTCGTAGTTTCTGATA
The DNA here is from genome assembly GCA_030295005.1 of Cephonodes hylas. Taxonomy (NCBI): domain Eukaryota; kingdom Metazoa; phylum Arthropoda; class Insecta; order Lepidoptera; family Sphingidae; genus Cephonodes; species Cephonodes hylas. The sequence goes on along the minus strand of AP025380.1, from coordinate 10,927,686 downwards.
CCCAAGACTCGTATCTTAGTGTGGGGTCAGGACTATGTGTGTGACTGTTGGGTGTATTTAATTGCGGGGTTTTAAGCTATAGTTCACCACACTGGCCTAGTGCAGTTTAGCGGACTAATCATCTAATGCATCTCCGGTATGCAGGTTTTCTCACGATGTTTTCCATACCCCTTAATGTAAGTGATAAATGATTGCGAATACACAATAGCAGGAAGGGTCAAAATAAAAAGGGTTGTCATATCCTTGTTGAATAAAAACACTGTATAAAATAAAAATATGAAAACACAAATATCATAAGTTTTAATTAAAAGTGAACTTGACATTTGAGACATGTCAAATGAAATTCCCAACATATAGGAGAGTCAACGACCTAGGGAGATAGGTCATGATAATTTGGCAATAAGTTGACACAGCTCCAGTGGCGCAATTGGTTAGCGCACGGTACTTATAGCGCAGTACGTGAGCGATGCCGGGGTTGTGAGTTCGAGCCTCACCTGGAGCAAATTTTTATACAGGGTGTATTTAGACCGTGAACGGAAACTAAGGCCCGTAATAGCTAGATAGATCGCAAACACATTGGTATTGAAAAATCCCGACAAAAAATAAAAAAATGACGTTTTCCTAACAATCGCATACATGTAATATGATGGTTGCCAAAATTATTATTATGTCGGGATTATCTTTAACATTAAGGATTTGCTATGACCGTAGCTATTACCTGCCCTAGTCTCCGATCACTGTCTGAATAGAGTCTGTATAATTTATTTACTTTATTGTACACCACAGATACAGGAATAAAATATAAAATAATACAAACTTATAAGCTAATGTGTCACAAAGAGCGGCCTTATCGCTATTAGCAATCTCTTCCAGGCAACCCAGAATTTACAAGTGAATAGAAAGGGGTAGTCACCGTGGTTATAAATATATATATACCTATACATAAAAGAAAAACAACAACAACGACATAACAAAAAGAAACGAAAAAATTAAAACAAACAAGAATAAAGTAGAACTAAGTAAAAGCTAAATAATTAAATTAATAATAATTATTATAATTAAATAATTTTCAATATAATTTCTATGTGCGGGTATAGTGACACATCTCTAGTATGCCAATCGTTTAGCCCAAGATACTAACAGCGAATGACGTGAACAATGCTAGGGTAGTGGGTTCGATCATCACCATTACTTTATTTCACCAAGCGCATATTATACCGTCGTTATATCTATGTATACAGGGTGTATTTAGACCGTGATCGAAAACGAAGGCAAGTGACATATAAGATCATTACAAACCCCCTGGCATTAAAGAAAATCTCGACAAAAATAAAAATTTTGACGTTTTCCATACAAACCGCATACATTTCTTACCGATGGTTGTATGGAAAACGACATTTTTTTTATCTTTTGTCGGGATTTTCTTTAACACCAGGAGTTTTGTAATCACCTTGGCTATTACCTGCCTTAGTTTTCGATAACGGCCTGAATACACCCTGTATATAAAAAAATTGTAATATACAGTGAAAGCTCCTTATTCGCGCTTCCTGTATTCGCGTTTTCACTATTCGCGGATGAAAAAAATGCTACCCAATTCCTATATTCGCGGCAAAAAATTTCGTTATTCGCGGATCTAATAAGTACATAAAAAAATTAAAAAGATTCCAATAGCTAACCAAGCGAATATTCTTAGTAAATGCCGTCAAATGGACAAATATTAACAGTAAAAACAAATCTTATTGCCACTATGCATAAAGTATGTTGTTAAATGACATCGCCGAGGCATTTGACACAAGCCGCCTTCGCCGCGAGCGGTGTTTTTGAGAATGTAAACAAACATAATGAAAGCAACCTTATGACTCAATAAATAAAATATATTTTTAAATGTTGTTGTTCCGTTTATAGTAAAAGCCGCTTTGCGTGTTTTATTGTTTCGTCTTTCACATTGGTTACAAAAATTGTGATCGAGTAACACGTATCTACTGCTCTCTTCCTAGATTATAATGTCAACTAAAAAAAATGAAAAACGAGTTTCGACACGAAAAAAATCTGTGTTACCGCTTAAAGTGAACATAGAAAAGCTTGATCGTTTACGCCTTGGAGAGTCATTTGCATCCATATCACGCTCATTCAATGTCAACGAATCAACTGATCGATAAAAAAAATCCGAAGATAAAATAAGGTCGTTTTGTATATTTGGCGTTTTTTTTTGTCACCTTGGAACGTATCCCCTATAATCCCATACAAATTACCATTCCGTATTCACGGTTTCTGTATTCGCGGCATATTTATGGAACGTAACCCCCGCGAATAAAGAGCTTTTACTGTATTTAACTTTTTTAGTAAGTTATAGCATCGCATTGGTGTAACTGTAAATGATGTTATAAATTATTTTAATAAATAAATGTTTATTTTTTTTTATTATTTCAGATAGACGCATACTTGGAAAGAATAGCAGCGACCTACCCTGACATAGTCACGTTAGTAAACGCGGGACCCAGCTACGAAGGACGCCCAGTTAAATATCTAAGGGTTTGTTTTTTAATATTTTTTTTATCTATACTAATTAATTGCAAGAAATTAAGAAGTTTGCTTGAACGCGCTAATCTCTAGAACTACTGGTCCCATTTCAAAAGCTTTTTGAGTTTTAGATAGTCAATTTAGTAATAAGTAGTTTCGTATTTATTTATTTTAGATATATTTATATTAAGTATATATATTTAGGCGTGTATCATATAACATTAATGTCCATTTTTTAGTATTTATATATATAAGCAAATTATCTGAACAATATTTTTTATGCACCGATCATGTTTCTTCGCACCACCCTAAGGTTGACTGATAGATAATGGTCCGCCTTTATACAATGTTTTGAATAAGAAGCATTAATAAATGAATAATGATAAAGATTATAGGCTGTACATCATCACGCTACGACAAATACGAGCGGAGTTTTGAATAATTTAATGAGAATGGAAAGAATATTTATTTCAAAGTAAAATGTTACGTTTACAGAGTTGCGGGCAACTCCTAGCGTTTAAATACTCCGAAAAGGCTTAACAGTAATACTATTTGACATAATAATATGTCTTGGATAGGTATGTCAAGTCCATCACAGCACATAAAGTCAATAAGTTTGACTAAGTTTTAACCTCTCAAGTATAAATAATGACGATACTTAGTTACAGCACATAATAAATTATGACAGCCCCGTGGCGCAGTTGGCTAGACACCAGCTTGCGAAACGAGCGGCCGCGGGTTCGATCCCCGCACCGAGACAAATGTTTCTGATACCCACGACACAAGACTCGTATCTTAGTGTGAGGTCAGGACTATGTATGTGACTGTTGGGTGTATTTATTATTATATATTATTAAAAATTACCGTATACATAAATATTCTACAATCTGACAAAGTTAATATACAAATCGTAATTCACTTTTATAGATTTGTCGGGGAGAATTTTATATTTCAACTTGGGCACAAATTGGTGTTTGTGAAACATACTACCCGACAGAAAATGTCCTAACTAAAATTTTCTTTATTTAGTCTACCTTTTACGCCAAAAAAATCAGCTTGACGAGGGCAAATCATGGGATAGCTAGTCTTGAACAAAGCTGACGATATTTCAGTACGGAATCAATGTGTAGAAATTTCTATTCGACAGTCTATATTTAGTATTTCGAAAATTACAAAAACTGCTCCAGGTGAGGCTCGAACTCACAACCCCGGCATCGCTCACGTACTGCGCTATAAGTACCGTGCGCTAACCAATTGCGCCACTGGAGCTGTGTTAACATACAACAGAATTATAGAAGGTTATGCATACCAAAATCGTTAAATACTTAAATTCTTGAATGTTAATTTCTGGGGAAAAGCCCTAATTACTGAATACAAATTTTAATAAATGAGGTTCTTTGTAGAAATTTTCTATTTGTTACATTATTAAACGGAAAACAATGTATCTGTAAATGCTTACAATATGCTTTTAAATTGTATATATAGTATGTACATTGTAAATATGTAAACTAACAGTTTCTGTAACCACTATGAGGTGACACTAATACTAAGTAAGGCGTAGGTCATGTTCGTTGGACACTTAACATACCTAAACTTAGTAAAATTAGTATACGGCGTCATGCCAATTATCGTCACGGCATAATCGACTTTATCACCATCACGTCTACAAAAGTTCTGAATTCAAAAGATGAGAAAAGTAACAGACTGCCGTGTGGTCTCGCGGTACAAATATGAGTCGTGCGATTTAGAGGTCCTGGGTGCGATTCCCGGGTCGAGCAAAGTGTTATTGGGATTTTCCATTCGAAAATTTTCAGTAGCAGCATGGAGTCTGGAAATGTGCCCGAAAAACGGCAATAGGCTCGCCCCTTATTACGTGGAACTGATACATACCAGGCGAAATGTGGGTGCAGAAATGCTCCTCCTATCCCATCAGGGAATACAGGCGTGACTTTAGGACTTTGTGACTTTTACATACATACATAGAAATATAACAAAATTTTGTAACCAAAAAATCAATATTCCAGATTTCGACGACGAATTTCATGGACCCCAGTAAGCCAGTATATGTAATGGATGCCATGATGCACGCCAGGGAGTGGGTGACGACGCCCGTGACCCTGTACTCCATCCACAGGCTGGTGGAGAACCTGAGGTCAGAGGAACGGGACGTGCTAGAAGATGTCGACTGGATTATACTCCCCCTTGTCAACCCTGACGGATACGAGTTCAGCCACACTACTGTGAGCGCTTTTGTGTTTTTCTGGATCATTCGTAATTTCGTCAATAGATTGATCATCATCAACTTCCATTTATGTATATACACGTAGCCTATCGCCGTCCACTGCTGAGCGTAGGCCTTTTCAAGAAAGTGCCAACCAACCATCAAATCACATTCGTTCCACGGTCAGCCATGAGTTTCTATATCGACAAATGTTTACTTTAGCGAAATACGGTTATAACTACATATATAGTAATTTCATGAGTTCATTCTTATAATAGGAGGTCGATATAATTTATAATGATACTGACAAACCGTTACTTGCTTCGATAAAATTAAACATAAATTCCTAAATAAAGTTTAAATATTTCCTAACAAATTTATCAAGAAATATAGAATTACAAACAATTGTTTATGCATTTAAATCATCTATATTATTACACAGACTTATTTACCATGTTTATCTGTCCCATTTCAGCAACGTCTCTGGCGCAAAACTCGGTCTGTACTCGCCGACACGACCTGCCTTGGATCTGACATCAACAGAAACTTCGATGCTAACTTCAACACCATTGGGGTATCTACCAACCCCTGCTCCGACATCTATCCTGGCCCCGAGGCCTTCTCCGAGCCAGAGACAAGATACATCAGGGACATATTGCTTCAATACCGAGACCGCATCCAACTGTACAATGATATCCATAGTCATGGAAACTACATTACCTTTGGTTTCGGTAATACTGTCCTGCCAAGTAACACTCCTCAGCTCCATCATGTGGCAGCAGCCTGGGGGGCAATGATGGATACTATGAAAAGGCCACAAGCTGACTTCTATCTGGTTGGCAACAGCGCCTTGCTAATGTACGAAACTTCTGGATGTGGCCAGGATTATGCTACGGTAAGATATTTTTCTTATTTATTGCTATTATTGTTATGTTGTAGTAAAGGTATTTACTGCTAGGCTTAGAGGCCATGGATCGTTTTACAAGTAAGGTAGTTATAACATTCAATATTTTTTATGAGTGATTTCTTGACATTAATATGTCCTCTGGAATTGAGCCTGAAAAACGGCAATAGGCTCACACAAAACTACTTTACACTTGAAACAGACATGTGAGTGCAGAATTGCTCCTATGCAAACCCCTTCAGCGTCATAGACGAGAGAGTATCAATTAATACGGACATGGTACTTTATCTATTTCAGGGCTTGGGAATTCCGTTCCCCTACACGTTGGAGCTGCCTGGCTACGGCTACGGCTTCCTAGTTCCTCCTGAGTACATGGATCACGTCAATGAAGAGACATGGCAAGGCATCGTGGTCACCGCCCGTCTCTCCAGCATATACTACAGGAGCCGCTACTTTACTACTACTTCCACTACCTCTACTACTACCACACCTACTACTACTACCCCTACTACTACTACCCCTACCACTACCACCCCTACAACTACAACTCCAACGACTACAACTCCTACCACTACGACTCCAACGACTACAACTCCTACCACTACAACTCCTACCACTACAACCTCTACCACTACCACAACTACTACAACCACTACTACTACAACTGCCCCTACCACAACTAGCTCTACTGAGGCAACTACATCTTCTACCACTACTACTACAGAGACTACCAGTCCTACGACTACCACGACTACTACAACTGCACCTACCACAACCAGTTCCACTGAAACGACTACGTCTTCTACCACCACATCTACCGAGACTACAACTCCTACCACTACAACCTCTACAACAGCTGCCCCTATAGATGTCCCTTCAAATGATTTCTACTAAACCAACGTTGATATAATCTCAATATTTATTTATATAATATATTTTTTTATATTCTTCGTCCTTATAAAATAAATACAGGTAATTTTAATTAAATTGGTTGGTTCCTTGTTTTTATAAGTGTTTTTTATGTAACCCAGTTTAATAGACACTTCAACAGATTGGCTTATAAACTTTATATAACATATAAACTTTCTGTTTTTATATACATCTATAAATAAATATAACTGATTTGAATGTCCTTGTTCAAGAGTGTATTTTAAATAATGATGAAGCTTCAAAATTGTACACCATAGAGTATAGAACTGGCAAGTCACCATTTTATGAGAATGTCATTTTATTCCATAAATGAATAGACCCCAACAAAGTGGCATTATATTTCATCATTTTTCATTAAAACATTATTGTCACTACATAACAGAATTTACTTAATTATTCCCCAAAAGTATTTTATTGCAGCAAGACATATTTTATCACCATCATACACCGATAAATTTTATGCCGATGTACAGTATCTAATCAGAAATTTATCATTAAATGATTTACAAGAGGGATTCGCTTTGAGATTATGGCAAAACGCGTGCTATAGTTGAAAAAGAATTCAGTAGATCATAGTTAAATTTGTGGAAATGTTGGATAACCTCTCGTTGGTTCTCTGCGTTTGTGTCTGTGCTGTGGCGGCAGGCAAACACGACATCTACAGAAGGTAATACGACACAATTTTTTTTAAAAGCCTAAAATAAAGAATCTCCTATTATAGGTACAGGTGCATTCAGACCTGACACTATAACATGTAATAGCTATGGTGACCAAACCTCATAACCCGTACCTTTACTACCAATGGCTGTATCATTGTCGACCTATATACGTCACACTGCAGGGCACGGATCTCCGCTACCATTGAGAGGGGTTAGGCCATAGTCCGCTGAAGTGGAAGTGGGCCGGCCACGTCTGCCGACGGTCGGACGGCCGGTGGAGCAGACAAGTGTTGGAGTGTAGGCCACGCTTAGGCAAACGTAGTGTAGGACGTCCTGCAGCACGATGGTCCGAAGACTTGAAAAAGGTGGCGGGTGGCGGATGGATGAGGGCCGCTCAGGACCAGTATGGTTGGCGTTTACTTGGGGAGGCCTACGTTCAGCAGTAGACGGCGATAGGCTGAGAGAGACCATAGTCCACCACGCTGGCCTATTGCGGGTTGGCGGACTGCACACCTAAGAAATTCCTAAGAACTTTTAGGTCTGCAGGTTTCCTCACGATGTTTTCCTTCACCGTTAAAGCAAGTGATAATTCATTGCGAATACACACATAACTTCGAAAAGTCAGAAGTGTTTGCCTGGGGTTCGAACTCGGGATCCCCGAGATTCTCAACCACGCACTTAAACCTCGAGGTCATCACTGCTTTTTAGTATGTAAGACATATTATCTAGCGAGTGATTATGTTGAAATATGCATCTGCCTACTCTTTTAGATACAAGTGTAATTTGATAAGGAGAGATGTGACATAGGTCATTTCAGTAAGTACGTTCTCAAACATACATGCCTACTATCCTTTACACTTAGAAATCCTTTAGAAAGAAATGTGAATAGACTGAAACCGGCAATTAAAGTATTTGTAAGTAGCTTTTAAACATACAATTGTTGCGAGTTCGATTCCGGCACGTACTGATATTTTATAGCCCATTAATATTTCAACTCTGAAATGTGTGTTTGGAAATTCGACATCGTTTCGTACTGATTTTTCGGTGTATCGCATTTTAATGCGACATGGTGTTGGCAACACAAAAATAAATTCGAATGTACTTAAAAAACATAACGGTAACCAGTGGCGGTACTTCCATAGAAGCCCGAAAGCCCGACTTGCCTTACATAGTTCCGAATAACGAACTTAACGATTGTTTATTTATGTAATAACGCTATAAACGTGAATGTGAGTACTAACCGGTAGTTATTTATTAGTCCTACGTACCAAGAAAAATATGCTGCTACTAAATAAACATTTGGGCTTGCCTTAGTTTGACACCCTAGGCACGCCACTGACGGTAACATATTTATATCAGATTAAAAATGTGAAATACTTCATTACGACTATATTATTGTTTATCACTGTAGTAATATTCGATTGATAAAATTTTCCTTTATTCTTGCGTCATAATTTATAGCTTAATATAACTATAAGTTATTACTTAACTGCTTCTTTTTAATAATAAGAGAACCCTTGACGTTTTGAAATCACTAGTTTATGATTGTTCGAGATGTGATTCCTAATCACCACTCAGAATTTTAATGGTAGGATACTGTGCTATATTCTTCGCAAATACGAAAGTTGGACTTACCGAGGAGCATTAATTTAAACGTCTGGGGTTTGCTTTTATAGCAATATATAAAAACAAATATGCTTAGCTGTAATAAATGAAACTGTGCCTTTATAATTCCGGTTGATTATAATTATTTACATTCACTTATCTTTTCCCTCAAATAAATTTCCTTTTTTTAATTTTGATATTCTAAGGTTCCAAAGGTTTGGCATATTAGCAAACAAAAAGATCACGGATAGGTCCAAGACTTCATCCTTTAAAGCATTTTAAGGGCTGACTGTGTTGCTATAATATTAAACAGTTACTAGCAAACTAATACCTACCTATTATAATTAATAGAAATACGAGACGACAACGACGACGACGATACGAGACAACAATGTTTTTATTAAATAAAAGATTCTTTCCTAATAGACATTTTAGAAGTACCCTTAACAAATGTAAATCCATGACAACAATTATTATAAAGGAGAGGCATTATAGGTATATAATCATCATACACAGAGTTGCCCAATACGGTACCAACATGACGGCCTAAGAATCCTTCATATTCCACTCAACATGAAATCAACCAGGTACTCAGTCCATGGAGTTCAGCTGAGGACCCAAGCTGACCTGGCACTGCTCCAGGGTCTGCAGCACACCCTGGATGTGGACATCTGGGAGCACGGCATGCCGGGCCACAGGGACGCCATGGTCATGGTAGCGCCGGAGAAGACCAACCAGTTCTTCGATACCTTAGATGAGAGCGGAGTGGTCCATTACCTCAATATCTCTGATGTGGCCAAGTGAGTATAAGGAATTTATGTAATGGCATAACAAAGTGACCGGTTAGATCTAATTGCTGCCCTAACAGAATGATAGTAGAGCGGATTTTACTCCGCGTGTACATCAGTCTTAGTCACAGAACAAAAAACAAATCTAAACTATTTATCTCCGCTGTTTTTCTGTAATTTTAGTGGTCCCATGGGTATGGTTAGATCATAAATCTATATAAACTGTTTAATCTGTACTAACTACAAAATACTACTGGAAATTTGGATTGTTATTACATAAAGCTCAGATTATACTTTGTCCCAAATTACTATATATTATTATTGTAAACAATTTCTACCAGGGCATTAGAAGACCATGACAATGAGATCGCAGCATACAAACGAAGCAGAACAAACAGAATGATTTTCAACGACTACCCACGATATGCTGAAGTGAGTATACAAAAGACTTTTGATATTTTGATTTTGATTTCAATTAAAATAAATTGTAAGGTAATTTATAATTAAAGCAAATAAGATTTTTTACCGGGCTTTCAGAGTTTTATTCCAGAAAGTCTGTGAAAGAATGTTTTGTTTTATGTATGTCTTATAGTTTTAAGTGCAAACCACACAAGACATAAAATGAGTCAGGGTTTGGAACTTCGCAGGCGACTATTGGGTGTATTTTTTTACAATAAGCGAAGAGCAAGCATACAAATAAAAAAGAAAAGAACCAGTGGGAAATACTGTTGACTTCGAGATTTTTGTTAACAGATTGACAGCTACTTGGAAAGGATAGCTGCTGCTTATCCAAATCTGGTTACTATCGTCAATGCTGGACGCAGTTTTGAAGGACGTGACATCAAGTACTTGAGGGTAAGTTTGTTCTAAAGATTCTGTTTGATTCTTCCACCAGGAATGATTTGAAAGCTATTTTCCCTAAATTTTAAATAGGCTATTTATAACAATGAATTAAAAAAGAATTTGAACTCCAAATAATACAAAAGCTTGCTCCAGGTGAGGCTCGAACTCACAACCCCGGCATCGCTCACGTACTGCGCTATAAGTACCGTGCGCTAACCAATTGCGCCACTGGAGCTGTGTCAACTCATGGCCAAATTCCCTCTCTTTTTTTTTCTCTTTTCAATGTCTATTTCATGTTCCACTCGCAATTGGAAGCCTGGGTATCCTAGAAATGCATCTCCGTTGCCATGTCAATCTAAAAATTATATCGAGGGCATGCCATTAGGGTTTGCAATCCCGCAGTCATTTTTTTCCCGCGGGAAATTTGCGAGAAATTTGCCTTTCCCGCGGGATCCCGCGGGAATTCCCGCAAAAATTTTATAATGAAAAATATGCATTATAATAATGCTATATTACCTGGAGGTTAGTTACACTGTTTAAAAACTAATAAAAAAAAACATTCATACAATTTAACTAATAGAAGAAGTACTTTCCCATAGTTATTATTAGGTAAGGTAGGGGATTTGCAATCCCGCAATTCGTGTTCCTCCATTCCAACAGTTTCCTGCATGTTAATATGGTCCAATCTGACCTATACAGCAATCATGGCCTCGAGATTTTTAAGAGCGATCGAGTATTTTGGCGGTTGCAGGTTCAAACCCTAGGCATACACTACTTTTACAAGTTTATGAGTGTATTCACATAGAAAAAATAGTGTAGTATAGAAAAAAAATTTTAAGGTGTGTAGTCCGCCAACATACGGTTTGCACGCGGTTGTACGCTATGTCATCGTGGTGGACTCAGCCCTAAACCCTCTCAATAGTAGAGGAGCCCTGTGCCCAGCCGAGGGATGTTTATGGGCTGATGATGATGAACCTACCCTAAATAACTGTTACTCATTATCAGCCCATATATGTCTCACTGCTGGGCACGGGCCTCTTCGACCATTGAGAGGATTTAGGCCTTAGCCCACCACGCTGGCCTAGTGCGGGTTGGCGGACTACACCCCTTAGAAATTCCTAAGAACTTTTAGGTGTGCATGTTTTCTCAGGATGTTTTTCTTCACCGTTAAAGCAAGTGATAATTCATTTTGGATACACACATTACTTTGAAGAGTCAGAGGTGTGTGCCTGGGGTATGAACCCGCGACCACCAAGATTCTCGACCGTGCGCCTAAACATCGAGGCCATCACTTACTTCAATTATTTAATTAATAATTGTAACTATGATTTAGTTATTAACTTTAGAAGAAACAACATTTAACAACCTACAACTAAGTGTCACTTGGGTTGTAAAGTCTCACTTTTTTCTACTAGAATAACCAAACCGCCTCCAATTCTACTACTTTACTTCGCTTGATCGGTTAATCGACGCTGACTGACGCGCTCGGGCTGTTGTGTGGACCTAATAGGCCTTTAGTGATAGCTGAAGTACTGAATTTATTACCTAGCGAAGTCAAAAACTTTCCGCGCGGAATTCCCGCACAATTGCGGGAATTCCGCAGGACTCAAAAATATGCGGGATCCCGCGGGAATGCGGGAATGCGGGAATGCGGAATGCGGGATTGCAAACCCTACATGCCATATTCTAGACAGGATGCTCCGACTTTTTTCCGACTTTCCCCCCAATCACCTCTGGCGTTTATATAGCCCACAGGAGTGATCGACAAGGAAAACTTAATAGCCACTCCTAACTTGGTTCGAGCTTAAAGGTTCGAAAATTTATTTGTTTGTGGCACCATGAAGCTATAGAATAAGTTGTCAGTACACGAGTTTTATCCTTCCTATTGAAAGAAGAAGTTTCACAGAAGACCGGTTTGAGGGTATAGATTGACGAGAGATGGGATTCTTCTTGAGAGCTTAGTGCTAACCGTGCTGTCACTTCTAAGCCAGTATAAAAAATGTAGTGAATTATACATAACAATTTATAAAAAAACTGCTCCAGGTGAGGCTCGAACTCACAACCCCGGCATCGCTCACGTACTGCGCTATAAGTACCGTGCGCTAACCAATTGCGCCACTGGAGCTGTGTCGAGTCGCGTCTAAATTATGCTAAACTGACAACTTAGCCAGGGGTGGAAAAGCTATTATGCAAATTATATCAAGCTTATTGAGATGTTTCTTTATACAATGACTCATCAAAACGATAACTTCGTAAATTTTAAGTGCAGTGCGATTCTATTAGTGACCAAATATAAATAAGACCTCTGTTCCCAGTAGAAACATAAGGACAGTCAATGCACAGGTTTAGCCCGGAAAGAGACACACTAGCATTAAGGACTACGGTTAATCTAACACCATGTACAATAATATATGAGATAAAATTGGAAAGACCTCATATTTAAATTATGATAGAATGATCTATTTATATTCCACATAAACACATAGTACCTATATATCTAAAATCAAATCTAAATGCCGCTGTATGCAGGCCGTTTTCGATGGAACATTTTGAAAGTCTCTGGGGGTGGCCTATGTCCAACAGGGAACGTTTTTGGCTGATAATGATGATATCTAAAATCTTACAATCGACAACTGCTATCCCGGCCCAAATTCCAATAAAATCAGTCTGTATTTATTTTCTTTTGTTGGCAGATTTCCACAACGAACTTCCAGGATACTAGCAAGCCCATCTATTTCATGGACGCGATGATGCATGCTCGCGAGTGGGTCACCACGCCCGTAGCACTCTACTCCATCTTCAGGCTGGTGGAGAACCTCAGGACTGATGAACGGGATCTGCTGGAAGACATCGACTGGATCATCTTGCCTCTTGTCAACCCTGACGGTTATGAATGGTCTCATACTGATGTAAGTCCTTAAGAAATACTACATTAATATTTATTGGCACAGTTTATTCCTGCACCCATATTTCTTCAAATTCTTGGTACCTTGCTGCTGCAATTATAATCTGATTGGAAAATTCCAATAACATTACACTCAAGACACTAGAATCTAAAATAAGGAGATTTTTTATGACCTAAAGATTTAAAGCCTAGAAGTTTATGTGAACCACCCTCTATTCGCCAAGAATTAGAATGGTGAGCAAGTATTTAAACTAAATATTTTATTACAGAACCGTCTTTGGCGCAAGACTCGTTCAGTCTACCCTGAAGTAAGCGACACATGCATCGGAGTAGACGCCAACCGAAACTTCGACGTTGCTTTTAACACTATTGGAGTGTCTGCCGACCCTTGCGCTATAACCTGGCCTGGCCCCTACGCCTTCTCCGAGCCAGAGACCAGATACATCAGAGAAATCCTGGCCCAGTACTCAGGAAGGACCCAGCTCTACAACAACATCCACAGCCACGGGAACTACATCTTGTTCGGGTATGGAGACCTGACTCTGCCGCCCAATGTGGCGCAGCTGCACCACGTAGCGGCGGCCATGGGGGCTGTGATGGACGCCCAGAAGCTGCCCCAAGCTGGATTTTACTTGGTGGGCAATAGTGGTCTGGTGCTATACTCTACTTCAGGAAGCGCTCAAGATTATGGACAGGTAAGAGTTATTTTTAGGGCTATATTTTAAGGAAACTGATGTAGTTTGCAAAGGGCAGGGAAGATGTATAAAAAGAATATTGAGTAGAATATACTTTCGGCGGTATGTGTGTTACAATCTAAATGGTTGTTAAAGGGCAAGATGTAAATAAAATTACGAGGTTAACTCAGTTGTGTGCAAAAATATAATTAATTTGGTAGCAATTAAATATTAAATTCTATTTCATTATCACTTTCAAATATCAACCCATTTATTTTAATATAACCAAATGATAGTTTGAATAATTACAAAGAGACTATGCTAAATTTAATTTTAACCACACAAATTGAATGTTTAATCATAATTTAACCTTTATTTTCTACATTTGTAGCCAATAATGACATTAGCACAATAATCGACTTTAAAAACATTTCAAATAATTATTCGAGCAAATTTTGTATGGTAATTCGGATAATTATCTCGGTACAAATTCACAATTCTGTGTTCCCTAAGCGTTGGTAGAAGAATATTTGTAAGCCCGACGTCTAAGTCTTTATTCATTGCCAATAAGGAGCGAGGCTATTGCGTTTTATAAGTTACATTTCTAGATGTTTTCATGTATCTAGATGTTTTCAGGTATGTATTCTTATACATACCCTATTTATTTCAAGATATGAAAGAGCCAGTTTTGTAAGCAACCTATTTTTTTCACTGTCTATATTCAACACCATTTCGAGAACTTTATTTTTATTTCCAAAGTATTTTAATGTCTACCAGTTTTTGTTTAAACTCTTACGGGTAATAATAATATTTCAATCGAGTCGGGAATCGAACCCGTTACTCCTTAATTCCACGCGCCTGTTAATAGCACTATGGCAACAAGATAATCTATGAGAGACTATTACATCTACGAGATATGTTTTGGACATTTACATACACACATAATAAGTGTCATTAAAAAGGTCACTTCCTAAAGATTTTTTTAATCATAAAAAAATATTTAACTAATCAACATGTCTTAGATAAGAACGAGACATACACGCACACGCTCATTATCACTGTTATCAGTCCCACTAATCAGTAGATAACGCTTAATGCGGCACAGACAATTATATTGATAACGCAAGTCTAATGAAACGATAAAATGCTACTGAGATCTAACGTTAATTAATTGCTTATATTGACGCCATTCTAATATCGAAGTGTGCCGTGGCACTAGATCAGATCGTGATCTGAATTCGATTCCTGGTTTTTCTATTTTATATTACATTTAAAAGAACTGAAGAACAGATCAGAGCCTCAAAACAAACATGCATAACAGTTATATAAATGATAAATTAAGCCATCAATCAATATAGTACATTGACAATTTTCTGTCGTCATTACGTAAAGCAGTGATGGCCTCGAGGTTTGGGCGCGCGGTCGAGAATCTCGGCGGTCGCGGGTTCGAACCCCAGGCACACACCTCTGACTTTTCTAAGTTATGTGTGTATTCACATCGAATTATCACTTGCTTTAACGGTGAAGGAAAACATCGTGATGAAACCTGCACACCTAAAAGTTCTTAGGAATTTCTTAAGTGTGTAGTCCGCCAACCAGCACTAGGCCAGCGTGGTGGACTATGGCCTAAACCCTCTCAATGGTAGAGGAGACCCGTGCTCAGCAGTGGGCGTATATGGATTGATGAAGAAGAAGAAGATTACGTTTACTTCACAAGTAATGGTTTTTCTGCAATATTCATGACATCACCGTGGAATAGTTGACTAGAGACTAGCTTGAAAAACAAGAGGCCTCCTAGCACCGAGTCAAATGATATTATGATCTGCAAATATTCGTTTCTGGTCTAGGTATCGAAAGACGAAGAAGTCTCTCGTATTTTCTGATACATATAACACAATACTTGTATCCTAGTGTGAAGTCAGAATTATGTTATGTCTGTTGGCTGTATTAATCTATTCTTTTGTTTCCAGCTCGTCGGAGTCCCGTTCTCCTACACCCTGGAGCTGCCCGGCTACGGCTATGGGTTCCTGGTACCGCCCACCTACATGGACCATATGGTTGAGGAGACATGGCAGGGAATCGCCATCACCGCTCGCTTATCCAGGACTTACTATAGGAGCCGCTACGTATCAACTCCTAACCCTTAGATATATTTTTGAATATCTGGATAAGCTTTTTGTATGTTGTAATAAAAATGAGAAAGGAAGGTGAGGGTCTTTGTTTTCATTTCAGCTCTTGTAATATAAGGCTGAAGCTGATTAGTTTAGTCAAAGGTGTGAGGTTGTTGCTTCATTGGTTTCTAGGCATAAGTATGCTACCTGCTATCAAGACGTCCTAGGTTTAATTCTCGAACCAAGCATTACTCGTATGTCAATACAAAACATGTAGAGTGAAATCAAAAACATAAATGGCCTCTATTTGAATTTGTATCTCCTGGTATACAGGATTTAGAATCTCATTCCTTTTCATATTTATATCATGAATATAGTTGTCGTTTTCTAGGTCAAATATTAAAGATTAGTAGGAAGTAATAAACTAAATACCAATACGCAGAACGACATTCAATGCAAATGAGTTGTATTAACGTTTGAGACATGAATGTTCGCCATAAGGGACGGCCATCCGCTTGCCTTCGATGATACATGGACGTGACTCTAGCAAGTTAATTAAATCCTTTTTTTAAATATAATACTCATATAACTTCGAAAATTATCGGGTTTAGCCTGTAGTATGAACCCACGGCCGCCAAAATTCCCAATTGCGCGGCAAAACTTCTAAGTCAGAACTACGTTGGTTTCGTTACGGTAATTAAATTAACTACAACTAGCTTTGTGTTAATATGGTATTCTAAACTGTTAAACAGTTTATATTAATAGATAGTAATCATTATCAGGCTATATGAAAAGAATCACCTAAAGCAAAGTAACAAACGTTTTGTTTAAATTTTATAAATGAAACGATATTCTAAGTAGGTCGCCAGCGTAAGGTAACGTTTGTAAGGCTTTTGCCAAAGGTAACTTAAATACACATATTTTTAATTATAATATTTGCTATTATCTGTTTATATTTTAATATTTTAAACTCTATAAATGATGGCATGATACAGATAAAAAATAGAAATGTATCACCTGGCAGTCCTGTTTCCACAGATAAAAAATATTAAATGCTGTCAGCGCGTGCGCCTTCGAAACCAGTTTGTATGACGTACGCGCGACGTTGCCGTTCCGTACCGACAACCGTTACACCGTTTTCCAGCAAAGCACTGCGTTCCAAAATTACTTCGCATTTAATTGTTAGGCAGACACGGTGAGTCACAGTGTCGGCTGCGTGTGTTGCACCATTGAATGACATTCGATTCCCCATCTCAGCTCTCATTGTCGTCGATTACTGCAACAGTCTAGCACGTGTGCATTTTTTTATTGTTTACATTTTTTCGCGTGTTTATTTTGTGTCTGATAAAAATGTTCCTCTCATATGAAGTGATGGCTACGTTCGGAATTTCCTTGGTAAGTGACTTTTTAATTCAAATTTTACAAAACAAGTTTAGTGAGCGTCCGCTTTGGCTCATTAAAATTCTTAACGTCACAATTTGAACATTAGTCGGAAAGTGTTACACCTTGCCTATAAACTGTTTAATTTATTAACACATTGTTTTGGCGGTACTTGCGTTATAAATTCATTGACATGCAGTTTGAATTGATTTTGCGTCGTACGTCATTATCTATGTCTCCTTGTTTTGAAAAATATTTCATTACGCAATTAGATGAAGTCTTATATAAACATTAATTAATTGCAAAACTGTTGCAAATTATTTGCAATGACTGTTTAAAAACGTTCTGTTATTATCACTCAGTATTTTATAGTGAAACAAAAGAATAAAACAGCATAATTATTTTATTCCAAGAAAATGCGATGCATAGTAAACATTTACCTGTTGTCACCTTCTTGACAATGAATTTTAAATCTACAAGGAAAAAAAACAATTTTGTTATGCGTAAATTGTTTTCAATTAACATTATATACCACATAGGTCTTATACTATGCAACAAAAATTTTGTCACGAGCTTTGGTATGATAATGACTTTTGTTTCATTGACCACTGTATTCCTAATTCAAATTTTTTTACATAAACACATGACAAATGACAATAGACGTTACATACGAATAGACTAATTTGGACATTTCTGTGATGTCATAAACGAGAAGTTTCCAGAATTGTCTATTATTTTTAAAAGTCCATTCATAAAAAACCTTTTTTTTGTTCTTTTGTCTGTCTCCTTGTTTCAAATGGCTGGAGTCACATTGTTTCTGACAAGTAACTTAACCCGCCTTTATACAAAAAACACAAAAGTTAAGCCTCCCAAACGACTCAGCAGATTTAAATTGAAATTCCAAGTATTGAAACAGGAATTTCAACTTTTATGCGTGCGTTTATTTCGATACCTTGTTAAGGAGATATCCACGCATTGGTTATGAATACACATTCCTTGGTTGCATCCTGTTCTTATAAAAGATCCTTTCTAGGACTTTAGAATCGCTTGGGCGTCCTGTCTTTGCGATTCTCGTAAAATCAATTTACACACAGTTACGGCTTTTTATATAAAAAAGCTTATGGAATAATTTCGTAAATATAATTTATTGTACATCAAAAAAAGAATAAATTATGTATTAGTAACAGAATAAGGTAGTGTCACAAATGGCGGCCTTATCACTGCCGGCGATTTTTGCCCAGCCAACAGTTAGATGGACTGGAGTGATCAAAAGCTTAGTGTTGGTTCCAATTAAATCATTAAATATTGAAATGTAGTTCGCAATGTATCGTAAAGTAGTCAAATATAAATCTTTCAGCCATCTGTCCACACATCGCCTAGATAATTTAGCACAAAGGCGTTCCTGCAATACTTTTCGGAGACAATGGAGCGATTCTCCATTGTTAAATGTTATTGACATCGCAAAACGTGGTATTCTCATGTCAATACCTGTGCTACTCCTCCCTCCCTTGCAACCACACTTCCAGCCGCTAACTATTTGGAAATGCAGTCTTGTGAATTTGTAGAGAATGTTCTAGAGTATCCCATACAGAAAATAAGGCAAATGACACTAAGTTTTAAGCGTATATGATATGGTTTATGCCCGCAAATCTTATAATATGTGATACACTTTAAAAAGAGTGTTATCCGTATGTCTGCTACATTTTAATGGCTGTTCCTTCCATTGGTAACTTGATAATATAAACCATATTACTATCCTCGTTAAGTGGGCTATAGCAATTCGAAACAGTAGGTTTTGAGATTAGTAAATTAAACCAATTTTTTATTATTATATTTTTCTACTATTATAGATAGTCTTAAATAATATTTTCATACACGACAAAGAGACAGAATGGGTAACTGATAGCAAGAAGAGTGAGTAGTTTTCAATTGAAGAGAATTCTTCCGGTTACAAGAAACATTAAATAACTAAAACGGTCTGATGTTAATTGCTTCCGTCCAGCTTACTTCCATTCATGATTCATTTAATCATCACGATCTTAGCCTCCAGGTATAAAAGAAGTCATAAAAACAGTTATATAAAACTGTGTAATATAAAAATATTGTCCGTTCTGACGAAGTAGGTAATCACTTTTATAGACACAGACAATAACTTGTTACTCAGAAATGGCGCCTTATATTGTCAATAATATTGAAGAAAGAACCTTCGTGTTTTATAACAACATTGACTTTACTAGAGTTAATTTTTACAAGAAAAAACACATGCACTAGACACAATTTATTGACTAGTCATAACAAGTCTTGTGCCGTGGGTACAATATACGGGGATCGAACCGACGACCTCGCGTTTCATGAGCGTATTGCTGTACCAGTTTTGCTATATGTCTTTAACAAATTGTAATTCTTCCAGTCTCACATCTACGTCATTGATACGCTTCGTCAAACTGTTACTAATTTAACTATTTTGGTTTAGGGCATGAAAAGACAAAAATTATTAAGCATTGATTTTGCAGATCAAAAATGTCAGGCATTTCCATGTTGGATAATTTAAATCATTAGTAAGAGGCCGTCCTACACTGTTTCCGGTGCGTGGTTGTCATTCAAGTTAATCGAATGCCTTTAATTACATCTGACGAATACGGAATGAACGGTCGACGCTTAGACTATCGTTAATATGTATTACATGAGTACATGACTACGTTTAGGATTCGATCTTAAGCATGCATCTTTGATCATTGATTACACTGGTCTGCAATAAAAATTTTTTTTCGCTCCTTCTTGTTTCCATGCATGAATTCATCATATTTTGTGCTCTAAACATGGAATCTGACATATTATACAATTAGGTACCACACGTAGATTTCCAATATAATATTTATTTAGTTAACAAACATTATTATTAAAATATCAAACATCTATCTTACATTTATTGGCTCTGCTCATAAAAAAATATATAAACTACATATTAAATACTCAAAACCAATATAGAGAATATGACCTTTATGCAAAACTTACCAAAATATTTGATACAAAATGTGAAGTCACAGCGAATACTGCGCATGCGCCTATGTACCTACTACCATAAAAATCACCTTCGCTATACCATAAAAAGCACTTTCATTCTTTCTGTTACAACTCGCTAAAACTTATTTTGTACATACAATGTTTGTATATACTCTTTTTGTAACATTGACGGGCAAAAAAATTGAAAAGAAAACCCAAATTTTTGAAATTTTTAAAATTCATATAAAAAAATCTAGACGTGATGAAAAAAATCGACCAACGGGGATAGATTCAGAACACTGGAATCTTAATATTTATGACATTTTTTTTTTAAAAGGAGGATTTCACTGCAGACTAGTGTTATTCGTGTGTACTGTGTATCCACTATTAATTATCACGTACTTTAACAATTTGCAGAAATTATATTAATATATAATAGTTATCATATATCAACAAGTAGTTCTTTTGGATCCACAGATCTATACTAGACCAGCCTCTTGAATAAAGCCTGACTTAGCAATATGATGTCAATTAGCATCTTATTAAAAAAATCGAATTAATTTAATTAAAAACCTTTTTTCTTCAAAAACAAAATCGCTTTATTCCGTGTGTTGGTATTCAGTATTAAAATCTTACTTGCCAATTCTTTAAATAAACAGCCTTGATGTACAATTTGAATGAATACTATAAAAATATGAGCATATGCTGTAACTATAAATTGGTCCAATAGTATTAAAGAGGGGCGTAATTATTCCACTATAACCATGCTGATAACACTACCACATGTGTAAGGTATCAATGTCGCTTCTCAAGTGTCATATGACATGCTGCGATGTTAGTAGTTTAGTGTTCACGCTCTATTGATATTGCTTCCGAGAAACGAGCGAAGCTTGAACATGGTAGATTGTTCTAGAAGCTATATCCATTGCATACCTTAATATGTTCAGGATCATATCAAATAGATACAATTGCATTCTAATAAATAAATTAATCCAATGAACAATCAGATACCAGAGTAATAAACATAAAATACAACTATGCCGTGGTTATTAGACACTAGGTAAGATTTTGCGGTGACAAAAAGCGTAAATTCGGTGAAAACACATTACATTTAGCACCACTACCCAAACATTTAATCCAACCGTTAGCCTCTTGAATACCTCAAGTGAAAATTGCTTAAAAGTATCCCAAAAGCGTCAGAAATATTTATCATATTTTTTTCTCATTCCAGGTCCTCTCATTCACACTATCAGTGTCAGTACTACTGGTAGTGGCAGCCAAGAGAGGTTTACTTCGAGTCGGCGCCACACACAAGAACTCCAAACTTGGCGGAGTCCTACTTCTCCCACCCAACGCTCCTGCGGCCCCAAAATCAGTAGAACTCACCCCTTTGGCAACATATACCGTATAGATGACGATCATGATGAAGGGAATGGAAAAGAAACTCATGATGGTTCTATTGTATTGGGTAAAATCAGTGTAGGTTTTATAAGAATCATTACGTCATCTAGAACTATTAACACATTAACATCCAACAGTTTTATTCTGAAAACGTAATCTAAATGTGTAAATATTGAAGTCCATTCCAGAAATAGTATTAAGATGTTTGTAAAGGCTATCCTAAGAAAATAAAGTCTTTGTTATAGCGACCCGAAGAGACACTTTTAGGGATAAACTACGAATATCCGATTACGATGAGGCAATATTTTGTCTGATATCTTTTTTTCTTGATAGCCTTATATTATTCAATCTTTACTTTTTTGTAAAGAATGGCAATGTAAAGATAACTTTGTGTAATTTTTATTGTCAAGTTTTTTGAACCACAAAATTTGATTCTGTAAATTAACATTTCCTAGACATTCAGACCTTCGTCGTGCCATAAGAACATGTAGTCACAATTAACACATCCAAAATAATATGTGATACGTAATCTCTAGTTGCATGTTACTCGAATGTAAGGAGTATTATTAAGTCTGTATACCGGTGTATTATATAAGATTTTATAATAAGAAAATGGCATTTTTGTTTTGAATATTTACCCAAAATATTTTTTCCGAAGACTGTTCTTCAGTTAAATCTGCACACGCAGTATTCAAGATATCCTTTTAGATCATCATATCATATTATGGTGATGATGATTATTTATCAACATTTTTCAAAGAATCTTCATGAATTATATCTGCACATGCATATATCATAATGTTTCAAGACTATAAAACTTCTCATTTGTTTTGTTAAATCAGAGATCTTGTAAACTTCAATAAAATCTATTATTATGAAATCAATTCAAATTATCAAGTTGATTGCATAGTACTTATCATATCTTATCGCTTGAGCACTTTATATATTGTTTAAACTACTAGATATGTCTTCCGTTTCTCTAGTACCTATTTAAATTATACAGACTGCTTGGTCATTGTATTAAAGGAGAGTCCTCAATATTCAATTTTATTAGTCTAAAACTAGATACTGATATTTTGACCTAATTTCCCTATAAAACTAAACGAAGGAAACGTCATTTTACGTATACTTCATAAGAAACAATGATACCAACCCTCCAATCAAATTGTTGGGAAATGTACAATGTAAAAAATAAGTACTTGGTGGCCTTAAATGACAATAAAAAATTCCGGGAATTCGAACAGTTTCATATCCCAACACATACAGATGAAGATAAGTGATATGCTCTGATTCGCTCCACTATGTATGGAGATTATTTCTTTCAAAACACCACATTGGGTCCTTAAGAATAAATAGGGTGTTATCAGTCAATCTGTGTACTTCATCACTAACTACATCCACATCAATAGTGTCTTGAGTATATTAGATCCTTCAACTAATAAATATACAGTTAATAATGATTCGCATTTGCAATGATCGATTTAAGTCTGTATTTAAACACTTAGAATTATAATCGAGAACGAAATAATCGGCATGTGATATAAAATAGTTTTAAAATTCAACAACAGTGCCTCAATCATGAGAAATCTCACAATTATTTTTATTTGACCTATAAAATATCTTCGATATTTCCTCCGTTCTTAATATGACATATTACTTGTATCTTTTCATCCTTCGAGATCTTTTACAGTATAATCTACAAT
This sequence comes from Cephonodes hylas, assembly GCA_030295005.1. Taxonomy (NCBI): domain Eukaryota; kingdom Metazoa; phylum Arthropoda; class Insecta; order Lepidoptera; family Sphingidae; genus Cephonodes; species Cephonodes hylas. The sequence goes on along the minus strand of AP025380.1, from coordinate 10,904,039 downwards.
TGAATCATCATCATCATCATCATATCAGCCATTAGTGGTCCACTGCTGGACATAGGCCTCCCCCAATGACTTCCACCGGGAACGGTCGGAAGCCGCCTGCAGCCAGCGACGTCCCGCGACCTTGACAAGGTCGTCGGACCACCTTGTCGGGGGACGTCCCACGCTGCGCTTGCCAGTACGTGGCCTCCACTGGAGAACTTTCTGGCCCCATCGGCCATCAGTTCTCCGCGCCATGTGGCCGGCCCATTGCCACTTCAACGAGCTAATCCGTTGGGCTATGTCGGTTACTTTAGTTCTCCTACGGATCTCCTCATTTCTGATTCGATCACGTAGGGAAACCCCGAGCATAGCCCTCTCCATAGCTCGTTGAGTGACCCTGAGCCGTCCCATGACGCCTTTAGTGAATAATTTATTTTAAAAACAACATATACTTAATGCCCTCGACTTCGTATTAAGAGTTATTTTACCAACCAACATTACAAAAAGTACCTAGTATATAACAATCACTAAAACTCCATCCATCTCCAAAGCAAAATTTATCGAAATTGAAAAAGTGGTTTAGGCGAGAAAGCGTAACAAACTCAATTCCGCATTTATAAAGTTAGTTAGGATTTCTCTGGACCTCCGCTAACAGAATTTAGATTTTATTAAGGAACATTTCGATCTTATTTCGCGATTGGAGCACTGCATTCGAAGCTAAATATTATACAGCGACTTTCAATTTGGTGAAACACTTTCTAAAACGTCAATTAAAAATTGTCTTTCACCTTCGAACTAAAGGCTATTTTGCGCACTGAATAAAATCATTTAGGTTATCGAATATTCATTTTACTATTGATGTATTTTTAATAAAGATTATACCTTGTTCATTTCTGTTTTTTTCCGTGCTATCTTAACAATTTGATTGATTCAATTTAATTGATCAGACTGTATTAATGAACACTCTAATTCAAAAATTTGTCTTGGTATTAATTGTAAACTATCTCTTGATTATAGAAGAGCAACAATAGAATTTCTTGCCCGTTCTTCTCTAGTGATGATTGCCTTCCGAACAGGGTGGTAAACCAAATTTTGAGATAACTGAAATGAATACCATTACATCATTTCAGTGACTATAACTTAGTCAAATTACAACAAAAAACAGTTTACTTGATATGCTGGCCAGCTGAGATTCTGTTTTAGGATACGCTTAACATTAACTCAGCTTATCGCCGTCCACTGCTGAACGTAGACCTCCCCAAGATAGCGCCAACCATCCCGGTCTTGAGCAGCCCTCATCCATCCGTTACCCGCCACCTTTCTCAAGTCGTCGGTCCATCATAACGCTTAACAGGCCCAAGCACTAATATATATACGAAAATACTTGCACCTTGATCTACGAATGGATAAGCAGAGGTCATTTTGTTAGCAAGTTTTTGACATTGTTTTTCGAGTTTTCCGTGCTGATACTTAGAATTTTGAAAAGAGAATATTCCAATTACACGCCACACTGCTGGACACCCGCCTCTTCTACCATTAATGAGGTTTTAGGAATTATGTCACTATCCTGGCCTTACTTAAGTATCCATAGTTAGACTATTTCATCGTTTATGGGATAATAGAAATAAAGTACGTTTCAATAATAGCAGTTACTATCTCTTAATCTACGCTACATTCCTGGCACAATTTTATCAAAACATTTCAATCCACCGAAGACTTCAATAACCAGGTCCATTCAATAACCTTACAAATTGGCGCTAATTCCGCCAGTCGGCAGCTAATAAAGAAAATACCCGGTGCACCGCGAAACAACATTCGCTGGCAAATCCAACCGCTGCAAATTCGATTCCGCACCGTTTTCCCCAAGAAGAAACCGTTTGATTTTATTATGGAGGAGTCTATTCGTTTACGCGGTCCGACTCAACGCTTCTGTAGCGAATGAAAATCTGTCCCGCCCGTTTCCTTTCGTTGAGTGAATGGAAATGGAACTAGGTTTCCTGCAGATTTCCACTTGTTTATTCGCCTAGTGCTGGAGAAATAAGCCTAGTCGTGAAGGCTTTTATTGCATGGCAAAATGGTACCTACTTAGAGGTAAATGCTAACTACTAAATAATATATTCTTTACCAGCCCCTATAATACAAAATAATCTCGTAATAGCCGTCAATCAATGCGAGTGCAGTGATCAAATTATTTCATCAAAATTTAATATAACTGATTTTAAAGCATATAATGTTATTATGTAAAATACTTAGGATGCGGTTTTTAAGTGCTTAATTACAACGATTACCTTTATAAATTATCGGGACTAAACTTTAATATAAAAGAGTTCATATATAACTCATCCATTTATGTACCTATCCAAGTATTTCATATTCATTATCATAATAAAAATTGTATACCGTTCTATTTCTGCTAACAATAAAAAAATCTAGAATTTTATTTATAAATAGAATCTTTTACTTATCAAGTAGTAGGTACTCAACTAACAATAGCTTAATGTACTTGATATGAAATCTCAAATCAGCTGATGTAAGTACAGTCCGTCGGTCGGAGTGATCCAGATGTCCTGAGGTCAGAGGACGAGATGCGAGAGGTCGCGAGGGCCGAGATCATAAGAAAGGATAGCTTAATTAACTCGCCGACGCAGTCTTTCAAATGGGGGTGCAGACTGGCGGTTTTTTTGGCGTTACGTTTGCTTAAAATATATTAGGTATTATCATCATGATAATCATGATAATATTATCATCTTGAGTACCAAGGAGGGTTGGCGTCAGGCAGGCGGCCGGCCGTAAAACATCTGCCAAAACTCTTATGCAGCATGTTTTGTCCTTCCTTCCTGTGTGGAAGGACAAAACATGCTGCGCCGAACCCAAATAAGACTTGAGAGCAGAGCAGGAGAATGATGATGATGATGGGGTATTATCATCATGAACTCATTTTTTCATTTACTGGGCAAGGGCCTCCTCCACAACTGAGCGAGTTAGTCCTTATTCCACCACGGTGACCTAGTGCGGGGGCTGGTTGACCTCATGCTAAAGTAATTCCAAAGAAGTTTTAATTGTACAGGTTTTCTTACGATGTTTTCATTCATCGTTAAAGTACGTGAATTCATTAGGAATACACGCATAACTTTCAAAATTCAGAGATGGAGTTTAAACCCGCAACCGCTGAGACCCTAGGCTGTGCGCATAAATGTCAAGGCTATCACTACCTATACTGAAATAAAATGTAAAAATAACTATAGGCACTCCTATTGTCACGTTTCTTGAATGAATAAGAAGAGGCGAAAATGAAAGTATCTTATTTACATTGTACGGGTACGTGTCCGCATAAACTTAGGATGATACTATATTCCACTGACAAATTCAAAAAATCTTTCAATCACTTAAAACGCAGCGTTCAAACGCTCGTCTATCATACAAACAGCAGTTAACCATCACGGTCGGTATTCAGAGAACTTCAATTTATGTCCAGACTTTTGACAACCTTAATTCAATATCTAAAATGAAATGTAAAATCAACTGAACATTTTTAGTCTTATCTTATTTTTAATTAATTCTCTAGTTCTGATATTTTTAGAATATTCTTGTAATTGAGATTTTCATTACAGTGATGAATCATTTAGAGATTTTTTTAAGTTAAAATATGAGTTCGGGAACCTTTTTTTAATCTCATGTAAAAAGCACCTTAGTATGTGTCTGTACGTATATTTATGCATATTATGAATTTACATTAATAAGACATAATAACTTATGTATATGTTACATTGCGTTACAAATATTTATGCACCTGTTCGCTTAGATTTCAGAGATTTGCATCACATTTAATAGCCAGTGATCCATATACCCAAACTGCGTGCTTCTACTACACAAACTTATTAACAGTTTGCCCCGACCTGGCACTTAAAGGACCACGAGGTAGCAAACCAAAATCACTATTACTTCCATCAAATAATCTTAATCAACCTCACCCGCTCTTATTCATTCTGCACCAAATCTTAATTCGCGAAGATTTCCTCACATCTAGTACCCACTCAACACTTACAATAAACGATATATTTATGGTTGAAAAATGGTGGAATAGCGGCGATATTTCCTCGCAAGATAAACGCAGAGCGCCGGTATGAATAATGTATGCGAGTAGATCTCAACGTCTCCCAATATTTGAACAGCAGACGTGATTCCGTACGGTGTCAGACTATTACAGGTTGGAAACCTGCATTACCTAAAGCTGTGATCTAGCTATGCCTGGCAATTACACATTAAAATTTTAAGTAATGCAATGATCTCGGCTTCAAACTTCATAGTCCGAGATCCCAGAGCCGCCAGACGTTACTTATTTTCTGATGGACGAAATGTGGACTTGGGTAGTGTTAGTATGTACTGCCATCGTATGCATACTCGCTAACTCGGTCGAAGGGCCAATTTGCGGATATCCGCTGTTTGGGGGACCAAGATGCGTGGCGTAAATTCTCATGGCTAATTTTCACATATGTTTTGGATACTATCGTTAAAAATAAGTCTTCAATACTCCCAGGTATTTCCAGTCGGCCATATTGCTTTACAAACGCTTTGAAGATTCAAAATAATGAATTAACTTCACCTAAATTCTGATGCTCCATTTTTGTATTGTTCACCAGACAGCTATTTTATAACCTTTGACAAGAAGACAGACCGACCCAAGGGGTCAATTTTCCCTAAATTCTTTTAGACGCTTTTTGGTACCCCAAACAGCGGATATCCGTAAATTGGCCCTTCGACCAAGTTAGCGAGTATGTATACGACGGTAGTACATACTAACACTACCCAATAGTCCACATTTCATCCATCAGAAAATAAGTAACGTTTGGCGGCTCTAGGATCTTAGTCTATCAGGCACACATTTCTAACTTTTGAAATTAAGTGTATATTTATAACTAGCTTTAGCCCGCAACTCCGTTTGCGTGGCCTACAGGGTTGGGTTCAAAAAGAAAATAAGTTGTAGTATTTTACTCCGCAGAGCCCCATTTACTTAAATATACAAAAATCATACAATCGGTCAAATTGTTTCAACGTGAAACCGTAACGCGCCGGTCGACGCCTTGAGTATCATTATTGCGCGCTTGATCATTATTTTGAAACTGCGATATCTTCTAAGATACTGCTTGAAATCAAATGATGTAAAGGACAAATTTATTTTGTATTAAATACTTGTAATGAATAACGTATTTATTTGGATAAGGATTAATATCATGTTTGTAAAAACACCTTCACAAATAATGCTTTATATAAAATAAATTTGGTTAGAATAAAAACCGTTATAGTGAGCCAACCTTAAAAGATAGACATATGCTGTTGCGGACTTTTTTTTAGAATTTTTAAAGGGGAACAATTCTGTCATACATTATTTTAGCGTAGCTTTAACCGTTTCTGCAGCGTACGCAGCGGAAGCTCACAAAAAGGAAAAAGGCCCCCGATTTTGAAACATTCTTTATTGCTGCTCCGCTCCTTTTAGTCGTAGCGTGATGATATATAGCCTATAACCTCCCTCGATAAATGTGCTATCTAACAGTGAAAGAATTTTTCAAATCGGACCAGTAGTTCCTGAGATCCTAGCATTCAAACAAACAAACAAACAAACTCTTCAGCTTTATAATATTAATATATAAGTATAGATAGATGAATTATCAGTTACTTATACAGTCACCAAAAAAAATCATGAAGAAAACAAAAAAAATAGGTATTTAGAAAGTGTTTAATTCGCCAACTTACACTAGACCAGTAGATGGCTGGAAGGGAATAAGACTAAAAACCACACACCACCAATGGGACTTATATAGGCTGATGATGATGATGATGAAGGTTTTAATATGGCGTAAGAAACAGATCCAAAATTAGAAACCTCTTCACAATGTATTAGTATTTAGCTGTTGTATTTAATTGAAATAAATTAAGAATATCAGCTAACAAATCAGAACTCAAACGATGTTTACAAAGCGAACTAAGACTGCGAGTAAAGAAATTAATTATAACTCCAGTCCAGATTGGGAATTTAATCCCGCAGCCGGGCTACAGAAGTCTTACTATTCATCAAGTATTTCTCGAGTCTTCTACGAAATGTTTTATTCAAATTATTGTTGAAGTCGTGATGCCTTCAAAGTTTAGGTGAATGGCCGAGTCAAAATCTCGATGGTCATGGAATCAAATAATATGTTTGTGATAACAGTTAAATATTACATAAGAAAAGTATGGTAATAAAACCTATATAACAATAAAAAAGTAGACTCCCTGATTTGTTTGATTTGCCAATTAGTACATGAATGGTGACCACACCATACGAACGTGAACTTAGACCTAATCACTTTCAGTTTTAGAGGAGACTCGAATTCAACAGTTGTTCCTATATATCTAGATTATAATTGTTGCTTAACTTTCCCTTCCGTGACTGCAGTATCCACTCCTACAGACCATACTTTCCTCTCCCATAGCCTCCTCTCTCATTCACTATTCCCTTCCCCCCGCTTGATGACGGGCAGCAGCGTCATCAATGCGCTTCCCCTACTGCGCTCGCCAACCCGCCTGCCAAGCGTGGCGAGTATCGGCAATATCCCCCTCATGATCGAGACTAGGATATCCCGGACATCAGCCTGTGTGAGATTGAGATGGCCCTGAAACAACTTAAGAACAACAAGGCGCCGGGTGAGGACGGAATCACTTCAGAGCTTCTGAAAGCGGGCGGAACGCCGGTACTTAAAGTCCTTCAGAGGCTCTTCAATTCCGTTCTCCTCGAGGGCTCAACGCCAGAGGCATGGAGCAGGAGCGTGGTGGTACTGTTCTTCAAAAAAGGTGACAACACCTTGCTGAAGAATTACAGGCCCATCTCGCTCCTGAGCCATGTCTATAAGTTGTTTTCGAGGGTCATCACAAATCGTCTCGAACGCAGGTTTGATGACTTCCAGCCGCCCGAACAAGCTGGTTTCCGAAAAGGCTTTAGCACCATAGACCACATCCATACGCTTCGGCAAGTTATCCAGAAAACCGAGGAATACAACTTGCCGCTTTGTTTAGCGTTTGTGGACTATGAGAAAGCCTTTGATTCGATCGAGACGTGGGCGGTGCTAGAGTCTCTCCAGCGGTGCCACATTGACTGTCGGTACATCGAGGTGTTGAAAAGCATATACAGCAACGCCACCATGTCGGTCCGAGTACAAGATCAGAGCACGAAGGCTATTCCACTACAGAGAGGCGTGAGACAGGGAGATGTTATATCTCCGAAACTGTTCACTGCCACGCTGGAAAACGCCTTCAAGCTCTTGGAGTGGAAAGGATTCGGCATCAACATCAACGGCGAGTATATCACACACCTTCGGTTTGCCGACGATATTGTAGTCATGGCAGAATCGCTGGAGGACCTTAGCACTATGCTCGAAGACCTCAATCGAGTCTCCCAACAGGTGGGTCTTAAAATGAACATGGACAAGACGAAAATCATGTCGAATGTCCATGTTGTGCCCACCCCAATCGCAGTTGGGGGCTCGACTCTCGAAGTTGTAGACGAATATGTCTATTTGGGACAAGTGGTCCGGTTAGGCAGGTCCAACTTCGAGAGAGAGGTCAATCGTCGAATCCAACTCGGTTGGGCAGCGTTCGGAAAGTTAGGAGACGTCTTCTCGTCCAAAATACCTCAGTGCCTGAAGACAAAAGTCTTCAATAGTTGTGTGTTACCAGTGATGACTTACGGCACTGAGACGTGGCCTCTCACTAAAGGCGTCATGGGACGGCTCAGGGTCACTCAACGAGCTATGGAGAGGGCTATGCTCGGGGTTTCCCTACGTGATCGAATCAGAAATGAGGAGATCCGTAGGAGAACTAAAGTAACCGACATAGCCCAACGGATTAGCTCGTTGAAGTGGCAATGGGCCGGCCACATGGCGCGGAGAACTGATGGCCGATGGGGCCAGAAAGTTCTCCAGTGGAGGCCACGTACTGGCAAGCGCAGCGTGGGACGTCCCCCGACAAGGTGGTCCGACGACCTTGTCAAGGTCGCGGGACGTCGCTGGCTGCAGGCGGCTTCCGACCGTTCCCGGTGGAAGTCATTGGGGGAGGCCTATGTCCAGCAGTGGACCACTAATGGCTGATATGATGATGATGATGATGAATTGTTGCTTCAAAATCTAAGTAATGGCAAAGTAAAATATAAAATTCTGAAGAAACGACGAAAGCTGAGGGAATAAAAACAAAACGAAACACAAGCATTCACCCTTATTACACTTTTAAAACCCATCTCAATATCCATAACCGTCTCAGTAATCATTAACCGCAAATTGTTTGACTACACAAAGACTATAAAAGATTTAACAACAAAAAATATTGCCAGTAAAAAAATATTTTTCCTCGTAAAAACAGCGGCGGGTGTCTTTAATAACGCGGCAACATTATCGCAACAATAACCTATTGTTTACGAAGTGTTTTGGCGACTGGCAACATTCGCTTGTAATTACCAACGTGATTCTGAACGGCTGGAGCTATTGTCTACAAGCCTCTTTAGTTTGTAACTTAACTTACAATCTGAGGCCTTTGTCTAGGTTTTTGACGATTACTTGCAGTATATGTTATCCTGGCCTGAATGGGGGTGCCTTGTGGTCGAAAGCAGGAATTTTTACCCTTATAAAATGTGTATGTGCGCTTTACACTCACGATACTCTGAAGCATTAGATATAATTCCATAAAAAACCAAAAGCCCAGTTTAGCTTACAAACTTTTGCACTTCAAAGTTTTTGAACCTTAATTTAACAGAAGTAATTTGACATAATATGTATAATAAAGTGAATATAGGTACTGACAAGACATTGTATTATTATCATATAACGCCTTTGGGCTTCTAGGAAGGTACTGCTACTTTCCTGAAAGTGTAAGTAGGATATATGTACAAACGGACTCGGCATGGATCGTGAAAACACAATGCTAGAATTTTAATGGCCTTTTAAACTTTTCGCGGCAATAATAAAGTCAGCCAAAGCCGAGATACCTTTGTGCCGACATCCAATTATAACATTTCACGCCGTACAAATCGAATCGGCGCCGAATCAAATGTATCCTAAGAACAAAGGGTGGCATAACGATCGTCGCCCAAAACCTTCGTTAACTTAAAAAACGCCACATAAAGAGCGGTGGGTAAATAATTTGCGCGCATTCAAATTGATTTCGTTGTTAATTCGGCCATTTTATTTTCGGACACTTAATTACGGATCAATTTTCATTACACGGACGTTTTAATTCGATTTTCTCGATTAATCTCGTTCGCAGCGCTCCGTTGTATTGATATGTGGAATTTCGCATTGGCGTTTCGGAAATTGCGTTAAAAATACATCGGATTGTGGATGCAGTGCGAGCGAATTTTTTGCATAGTTGCAGATTCGATTTCTGGCAGGTTTTTACTTTGCTAATGGTTTTCTCGTTGACGGCACAAGTGTGCAGTGAACGTTTTGGTCCTACATTATGAAGGTTTTCTTTAAGGGTATTCTGAATAGAACGACGGATTTCAAGATGACAATTGACAAAATGTGAGTGCAGAAATCCCCGTTTCCATACTTTAAGGATGTGTGCGTACGTCAATAAAATATGATTTCATCAAACCCTTGACGAGAAATCGGGGAAAAATGAACCCTTGAACATTCAAAGAAAAATACACAGACCTCTTTACATATTCCTTAAACTGAAATCAACAAACATCCCTGACTTTATTATTCAAGAGTGGGCCGATTGAATTTATTATTCGGCAACATGATTATCGTATGAGGAAATGAAAAGAATCAGTCGTTCGCGTTATTTCTTTGGAAAACAACTCAAGAGGCGCAATCAAATAAAATTTAATAACGGGCCCCTCGAGTCTTGTGTTTTGGAATTAAATTGGATCGCGACCATGTTGTTTTAATGTGTTACTTGCTTTTGTTTGGGCCTTTGCGCGGCAGTTGGTCTTTGTGTAAAAGTATTATTGCAAGTATTTTTTATAATTTAATTGATCACGCAGCTTAAGCGTTTGTCGTGTGATTTATATTATGGTATGGTATTTATATTATGGTATGGTATGGTATTCGCACCGTTTTTTTTTAACTCCCGGATCGGGAAAGTCAGAACATTTTTGCACAAAAATATTAATAGGTTGTTTCATGGCACTTAAACAAAGCTTTGAAACCTCTAAAAAGAAATATACACTTTGTATGTATAAAGAAAAGGTAAATAGGATACAAAACACTTTTGTGATTTGTTTTCGCGAACGATTTGACGGTTTTTACATACCTAAGAAATTCTTCAAAGGCAAATGGGACCAAAAAACATTATTTTGGTATGAAAATACTGCTTGAAATCCAAAGATTAATATCTGGATGGTAAACAGCGTGCGATATAATGACAGTTCGTCAACAAACCTCGTTGTATCACAAAGAGTAGCTTCAAACAAAAATATCCGTTTCGCGAGCCAGTGAACCGCGCGGAAGCATTACCTCATCTTCTGGTACAAGTTAAAGAAGAATTATATTAACATCTAATTGGAACTTGAAAATAAGGTTAAAACCATAGTTTCTCAAAAATACAGCACAAGCAAAAATATTGTGATTAGGTACATGGCTTTAAAAAATATACTGTTGTGTCGAGAAAATAAGAAATCTGAAACAAATATTTGTGGATCACGCATACATTGGTCTGGTGTGTCTCTCCTATTTTAAGATAATCTACATACTCCATAACTGTTGATTACCATGGTAGAATATGTAGGAACTTCGATCGCAATTTTTAATTGGTTTGTGATATAAATCGACCTCTCATAAATATATCTTTCGATCTTATAGTATCTAAAACTCATATTTCGGCTCATGAAGTCTATAAAATTTCTACGTTTTAATATTTTTTATACATTGCACTCTCAATCAATTTACTATATTTAGCTGACAAGATTCAGTACACTAGCGCGAACAAATTCACTGCAAAATTTACTAAAATAAAATTGTTTATTTTTTCCAAACTCTCTTAACTTGTCCCGCGTCAGATATTATTTCATCTGACTTGAAACTGGTGGCAAAAGTTGACAATTTCACAACGGAGAGTCGAACCACCACCCCTCGAGGGTTATCGATTCTGATTTATCGCCGAGCTGCCAATGTTACTGTTATGGACTGCGGTTGAGCCGTCACTTTGATCTGTTCATTAGTTATTCCGATCACCGTTACTAAGCACGATATGATAGATATTGATATCGATTTCTGTATATTCAGAATGGAAATTATGAATATAAAGGGTGTATCCTTAGTTTCCGATCAAGGTCTTTTAACGCCCTGTATAAAAGGATGAGATAATGGATGATGAGGAGGGAAATAAAATCCAACCCAAATGTTTAGATCACATGATACACTAATTGTTCTGTATGACATAAAAACAGACAGCTTATAAAAAAACATCATTAGAAATCTCATCTCGGCTCCATCTATTTCTTTATGTCTTATTTCTGATTAACGTTGCAAGATCATGACAAATCAGGTTCTTTTAGATTCGCTGAGCCTCAGTGTACGGCGTCAAAATTGTGCGTATTGTTGACCTTCGAGCACAGGAAGTACCTACTATACTAGGATAGGACCTAAATAAAAACAAAAGAAACTCGCTTCCGATACAAACTCCAAGCAAATAAAAATATCAAGCAAAGATCCCGAAATCACAAAGCCACATTCTTCCCCAGATAATAGCAGGACGATTGAAACAAATATCTCGTCTTTTATTTGTGTTTATTTTGCATTTTGCGTCTAAATGTCTGACGGTTTTGTGGCGCGGCCGTTCTCCTCTCAACTGTCGCGGTATCAGCGGAAAAAAGGGAATCTCGAATCGTCCAAATAGCTTTGTTGTATTGCGGTTTGGTAAATAAATCTTTAACAGAAAAGAGCGATAATTTTATCTGAATATTTTCAAGTCACATAGCGCAATGGATTATAAATGTATATATTAATTATGTTTCTTGGTGTTTGTGCAATCGAAAAGTCTCTTAAAGTTTCTGATACAAGACGTACCTCAGAAAGATGTCAGAACTATCTTTGTATTTACTTTATAACCAACGGTATAAAATGTATGTAGTTGATAGAAAAACGTGATATTTTCGTCGATTTTTTAACGCTAATGGGTTCGTAATCATTAGCTATTACGTTAATTTTCGACCAATCTGCATAAATTGATGTTTTGAATACTTATATACATTCAAACAAATTTATTGTACTGACTTTCAATCGCAAATAGAGTCGAAAAGGAAATATAAAACAATATTAATAAAAACGATTCATTGCGTTGTCTACTTCGGTTAACACGCAGTTATTTCTCGTAAAAAATTCAATGTACACCGCACTCAGTTTTACAATCGCTTTGTTACAATGTCGGGAGAGAAATGTTACGAGCGCTGCAAATGGATATTTATTGTACTAGGACGGTTAAACGCGCTGTTAACTTGACATAACCTTGTTTTCCTCGAGCTTTATCAAACCAGTCAAAAACAGTTAGTGGTCCTAGTATATTACTGAACTTTTTTATTTATGCTCTCTATACTTTGTTTGTTAAGGGGTTGTTTGTAAAAGATATGAATACCAGTCAAATTTAGAGGGTAGATATCAAAAACTAAAACGCAAATTAGTACTTTAGTAATTATATAATTTTTCTTGCCTGACTGACTGCCTCGTGGTCTCGCGACTGCCTCGTGGTCTCGCGACTGCCTCGTGGTCTCGCGGTACAAGTATGTGCCGTGCCATCTAGAGGTCCTGGGTTCGATTCCCGGGTCGGGCATAGTGTTATTGGGTTTTTTCATTAGGTAATTCTTAGTAGCAGCACGGAGTCTGGAAATGTGCTCGAAAAACGGCAATAGGCTCGCCCCCTATTACGTGGGACTGATACATACCTGGCGAAATGTGGATGCAGAAATACATCTCTGCCTACCCCTTCGGGGAATATAGGCGTGAGGTATGTTGTGTTGTTTTTTATAATTTTTCTTATAGGTGAGCTTTTATAACAATAAATGTTGTTTCTTAGAGATTATTTTTTATATATACGTACCCAGGTATTTTTCTAAAATCAACACGAGGCTAAATATGCTGATCAAGGCTTATAAATAATTTCATATGAAGGAACCAATTCTGAATACACTAATGAAATTTACTACAATTTCAAGTTCACGATTCCTTAATATAGTTATCAATGTAAGCGTTCTATGCGACTACTAACACCATCTATTGAAACTTGTAGACATCAACCATGTTGGTAGCAAGTTGGTATTTTATATTTTTATATTTTCCATTTTTTATATTCAGTTCAATTTTACTTAACAATCATAAAGTTATGTAAATTAAACATGTTTAGTTCAAAATAAATTACAGTAATACGTACTTATTCGCTTTTAGATTTGCATGCAACTCTATTGCAAATGTTATTATTAACTGAATCAGAAATTTAATTAACAAACACTTAAATATTCAAGCAATTATTTATTAATTGTTTTATGTAACATATTTTACAATATTCATTGGAATAAAAGCGATATGTTTAAACAAAACGCGGTCGCAGTTCCGTTGATTGCTAGAGTATTGTTTCGAACCCGTAGATGTGTTCCTACTGGATTGGTTTTAGATCCAGTAATATTATAGTCAATATTTATTGTTTATTATAGTGTATTAGATTCCTGTGTTTTTATTTTATTATTATTTAATATTATATTTGTATTTTTAATTTTAAATTGTTTTAATTAGAAATGTGAATGTGAGCCAAGAACATTTCACGATACAAGCTCTGCCTAGTGAGAGATGTCTTAGAAAACTTGTAATAATTATGTAATATGGCATGGATTTTAAGAAAAACTTTTATTGTAACACAGCATTTTGGAAGTTTTTCGGGCACAATTAATCATGATTATTTTCATATGATACAAACACCTCCACCAGTTTTACTTTCAACCTACATTTCATACCTGACCTAAAAATACTTAAAACCGATACAAAAAAGGAGAAAAATAGTAATATGTTTTGATGAAAGGGAAATTCCATTCCAGTATTTATCATAAATTTGGGGTCGCGGCGTGGAGCGTACGGTTTGCTTAACGACGAGCTTTCATCAAATCCTTTTCACAACGCCACCATCGGCACTTACAGAACTATTGCATGACGTCACATCTATTTTGGCGAAATCAGGCGCTATGTATGTAGTCCGCCAACCCGCACTAGGCCAGCGTGGTGGACTATGGCCTAAAGCCCTCTCAATGGTAGAGGAGACCCGTGCTCAGCAGTGGGCGTATATGGGTTGATGAAGAAGGCGCTAAGGGGGATGAAATGTATTATTTAAATAAAAAAAATCCGAAGCCCATATGATTATTATATAGTTTTATCGTTTTTTTATTTTTTATCTTATTTATTTATTCTGATAAGACAAAGTAAAACTCTGTACCGATTTACACCCATCCTCAGTACCACCTTCATGGTTTTACCCATTCTGGGAGGTAAACTAAAATATGTACATGTTTTTCTAAAACTAGTCTCATTTCATTCGTAAAGGTGCGTCTAAATTATCGCCTTGAGTAATAAGATTGAAAATTCTTTGTTTGTGTAATATATTTTATTTCCCAGCGCAGTATAAATGGATAATAAATCTCAAGCGTCATCTATAGCCGTCATTTCAAAGCCATTAAGTACACTAAACAGAAATTGCCCGCACAAAAAGGTCAAAGATAATTCACATCCAATTACGTACCTCAGTGTCCATTGTGCCAACATTTAGGGAAATAGGGACAAGCGTTTTCCTTGAAGCTACACAGGGAATTTCCCCAAAAGGAAAAACTCACCAAATTGACGAAACTGGATCATAATTGACCCAATGCTTGAGAAGCATTACATCAAATTGCTTAGTACAAGTATTTTTGAACTTATTTTCTTTTGCAGTTGAGATTTCAAAGATGTATTTACATAAAAATCCTAACAGTCAGAATAGCAGTTTTATTCAGTAACAAATTAGCATGAAATGAATTGTATTTGTTTCTGTAGATGCAAAGATATATAAGTAAAGTTACATTGGACATACAAAAATAGCGGAAAACGTAGCAGCCCTAATATAAAAGTTATGCCTTATCATATCTCAAAACCCACCAATTACTTTCCCAGTTTCAAAGAACCGCTAAATTTTAATAAAAATATACATAAAGCAACAATTTTATGATACATTAAGATAAACCTTGAGCTTCAGTCCCGAACGTACCCTTATTTTTCACGGGATAAAAAACGCGCTCTCCCTTATTTGGGGGTTGCAAAAATATCATATAAACCTTTGTAATGTAAGGCCCTAAGGGAAAACCCTTCATAATTTCACTCCGAAGTGAAATTTGCAATCAAAAGTTACAATAATTAGAGAGGATCCGGAGCAATTGCATAACTCAAAATTCTAATTTGGGTATTGTGATTAATGAAATGCAAATTTGAGAGTTATTTCTGGTACATTTGTTGCTGGAATGGTTTATTTATTCACAATGACAGACTAATTATAAGACAATGTCTTCTTATTCTGTCTATCTTTACATAAGACTGTATAACTTCTGATTTTCATACGGTTTACACCAAAAGACCTAATGATTCTTCGATATATTAAGACCGGTATATTAAGTATTGTAAAGTGGACGAAACATGACAACTCAAAAAGTAGGTAAAAGTCCATTATCCTAGGAGCTTTTAGTTTAAAAATCGCCTTATCCCTTTGAAATACGATTTCCATAATTCTTTGTCACTTAATAACAATCTCTGTAATTGAGAAGGGATATGGTTTAGTCAGTGTCGGTAATTACATAAAGCCTAAAAGGGTAATACGTTAATAGGTTCAAAGAACTAGTACATTTGTTTCAAGCGACGGTAAATACACCCAATAATACCAACCCAGCCATAAATATGAAAGTAATCGAAGCTAATTACAGTGACAATGGAATGAATCATGACGCCATATTTAATCAGCTCCATTGTCCCGCGCTGTTGTGATCGGGAAACTTTTAATTACTCATTAGATTAATGACCTGTGGCAGTGGTTGTCAAAGTGGGGACAACGCCCCCTAATATTTACTTATTTGGTGCAGTTGGCTAGCAGCTTGCGAAACGAGGAGCCGCGGATTCAAATACCACACTAAGATAAAGTTTGTGTGCTCCACTAATATTTGTGTTTGTGAGACTGCAAAGTCTCTCGTAGTTTCTGATATGCAGGACTTGTATCCTAGTGTATGGTCAGAGCTAATTTTTACTTTTGGGTGTATTTATTTGTATTTACTTACTCAGTGGGAGACGATAAGAGGCCTTAAATTTTCCACGAGAAAAATTTTATTCTGACTTTTTTTTCAAAAGTGGTTGACCGATTAATTTACCATTTTAGTATTAATTTATATGTGTATTTAACATGATTCTATCATGCAATATTCAAAAGTTTATGATTCTGATCCCTCCAGTCCATCTTACGGTTGCCTAGAAGAAAGTGCCCGTAACCCATAAATTTTAAGGGGCGTATGGGGTTAAAGTTTGAGAACCTCCAACCCCAGATTGTATAACTCTGTGATGTGGCCCGAGGCAGTAGATAACGTTTGTTTTCGGTTTTTATTGTTTTTCTTGTATATTGAATTATTCCTACAAGTTGTATTTTATACATAAACGTAGTTACCTTCGATATTCCATTTCTCCATTACTTAATTAGTCCTCGTCGTTCGCCCCAGGTTAAAAATTGGCTTAGGGCTAATTACTTTGATTTATAAACAGGTAATTTTCAGTTACAGAGTTTTGAAATAGATGGCAACATATGTCTCAAAAGCTAGCAAAACATGTTTTTTTAATTACATACATCATCATACATACATACACACATACATATTAAGGAATATGCTATTAGTTGTCTTTTGTAATTGTTTTTTTCCGGTCTGGGTGTTTGTGAGACCGAAAAAGTCTCTCATACTCTGATACTCACGAGTCACGACACAGGACTTGTATCCCAGTGTGGGGTCACAAGTATGTATCTCTTGGGTTTTAATTTATTTAGTTAAATAAAGATTTTCAGCTTAACAATTTTTATTCGGCATTTTAGAAGATGAGCTGGACTTTAGAGGTTCCATAGAAGTACCGCCACAGATTAAAACATATTGGTAATTGTGTATGCAGCGGAGTAAGTAAGTCATCCAGCCACCTCGTGGGAGGCAGACGGCGCGACAGTAGTGGCGCCAGGCGCCCAAATATAGCCATAGATTAGGTATATCCAACAGATAGGCAACTGGATTAGAAAATTCGGAAATCGACGATTCATTTTTCGGTGACTTTTGTATTTATTTGTAAGTAAAGGATTCTATTTTTAAATTCTGAAATCGATGTTTTGTATTTTGGTCACTAAAATATTTTTTATTCATAAATGTAGGATTCTAATTTAAAATGATAAATAACAGCCAAGGACCAAGAGTTATATTAATAGTGTTGATTTTTATTTGAGTCTTATGGAATATGAAAAAGCAGTGGACATGATGGTAACATACAGAGACGGCAAAGTTTCAATACCCACTTGTCGCCAACTGTATTTTAGTCCTATGTGATAAATTAAAATTAACACTACGATTAGGCCCCACTTAAAGGAATATAGGCATGAATATCGCAGTAAGGATTTTTATAATCTATGACAGAGCTACTGCAAAACACCATCCCTTGACAAAACCCTCATCTGATTGGTCAATATACTGAACCATGAAAATGGACCAATCACAACACAGTAAAGAATATTTTAATCAATCACATGCAAGAACAAAAATATGATCAACCAATCGCAACTATTTCCAACGTATTTCATAGTAACACCATAAGATCGGGAGTTCTCTGTGTTGAACTTAAAAAGTGTATTTTTAGTGGAAAGAATGATTGGAAATATATATTTGTGAGGTGTAGTGTAGTGTTACAAATGATGATCACAATATACCTCGACATTGTGCTTTTAATCATATTGGTAAGTATATTTTTTCTTTGTCAGAATATGCTTGCGAGTGTTGTATTTTCAATACTAAAGTATGTAATCACTTGTGCGTTTATTTCTGATTGAATGGTTAGCCCTTACCAAAGGACAGGTGGATTTATTAATAAGATTTCTCAGTAAAATTATTTTAAATCGTCCTATACTTATCACAACTGGAAATGCATTTGCATTAGATTTAGCAGACCCAAGAATCTCTTAACATATTCTTAAGAAGTTAAATTTATTTGTAAAATAATTGCAGCTTTACTTTTTTCACCAAAACACTAAAATTCTAACAAATAAATTACATAAACTTTAAGTGAATTAAGTAATATATAAAGACACGAATATTTAACAAATATACATAACACATTTTGTGTACCACACAAAGATGTCTCGGTGCGGGGATCGAACCCGCGGCATCTAGTTTCGCACGCTGGAGTCTACCCTATATAGCCACGAAGCTGCATTATGTTATTATAGCTGTATTTTTTTTACTTAAAATCAATGAAAAAACGTTTCAGTTATGCTTGACAATCTTCGCATGTGGCTACTGCTTCTACAAAGTTCACAGACTCCAACAAAACGGACAGGTAATTACACTGATAGTGATCAATCCAGGTTTGGAATTTACGGTACATTAAGATTTTTGCTACGACACATTTAAAACTCACTATTGGGCTATAAAACATTTAATCATAATATGTTTGACACGGCTACATCTTAGTAGTCTGGGTTGTGTGTAAGGCTTTTATAAATGTGAGACAACCATTTTTGTCATTGCTTGTTTGATCATAGTAGAATGAATAAGAGACAAGCGGTGACACTCGTCCCCACATAAAATACTGCTAATCTTATTCAGCTTTTCTATGGATATAAACATACAGCTCCCGAGATATGACACACTTGCACATCATTTCCCTAAAATTTTACTAACAGAACAAAACATTAAAAAATATAAATTCGATACTCAAGGAGCAATTAATAAACATTTTAGTCTTGTGATTCCAATCACTCCATTCAAAGAATTTTGTTATGAACAGAACTTTTTATCGCGATTGAATTTTATCGGAAAATTACTCGAGTCATTAGCTCAGGAACTTTCTAAATGGC
Source organism: Cephonodes hylas (assembly GCA_030295005.1). Lineage (NCBI taxonomy): Eukaryota > Metazoa > Arthropoda > Insecta > Lepidoptera > Sphingidae > Cephonodes > Cephonodes hylas. Next base: position 10,884,947 of record AP025380.1, on the reverse strand, counting down.
CGCTAATATTCAAAATGAATCTTATAAATATTTAAATAGAAACTTTTTCAATCCAATTTCAAATTCTGAAGGATATTTTTTTACGAACTGATGGATTACTCAAATAAGCGGCACCATTTTGCTTCAAGCGGCCTAGATAAAGTAATATGACAGTAGGAATGCGTATAAATTGCATTGATACCGTGTAAGTAGAAGGTAATTGCTGAGGTTCAGACATGGTCGAGGCAAAATTTCGACAATCCAAGACACAAACATGTGACTTTTCGACTGTTAACGGTGAAGTAAAACATTGTAAGGAAATGTATGTGGGTTATTAGCAGCTCATACGGGCCCCACTGCTCGACACGGTCCTCCTCTTCATCGTTCTAGGCCTTAGTCCACCACGCTGGCCTAGAGCGGATTGGCAGACAGGTAAACTTAAAAGAAAATGGTGGTAAAAATGTATGGGTCTTAACTAGACAAATTGTAAAACTATACGATTGTTTCTTAAGATTAATTCATTTTCATACTTTACATTAGAAACTTCGCTTGTAGAATGTTACCTTGTCTAACCCCTCGGGATAGTTTAGTCTAGACTACCAAAGCTATGCGTGTATTTAATTAATTGATATGTAAAACTCCAACCAGGCTTAGCATATCGAAACAAACTATTGTTACTATGAAAAGTTTTTTTTAAGTTATGTATGTACGTTTATCAACGAGTAGGTACTGGAGCTATTTCCAAAAAACTTTCAAATAGAAAATTAATTGTTTTTCTTCAGTACGCTTACTAAAGTCTCTTATAACTTCGTGTAGTCAAAACTAAGTAAGACGGACCTTTGGAATCAGGACTGAATAATACACATAAGAATTTTTGAGGTTTGCCACTAGCCATACTGCACCAGGCCAGCGTGGTAGACTCACGCATAAATCCTCTCAGTTGCAGAAGAGGCCCAAACCTGGAAGTAGGTCGTCAGGGGCTGGTAGTGACGATGATGATTATGTTAATGACGGTGATGATGGTAATGATGATGATGATGATGAATAAGCCTTTTACTGACCCGAGACCTCTACATCGTTCCCCGCGTACTTGAGCTACTAAACTATAGGGACAGTTATATAATAAATTAATTGTTGAAATTCCAGATTTCGATAATGTTGCGGCCGAGAAAAGTTCTCTTCTCGCACAAGAAGGAAGGCACAGGAGATGAGGAGCTAAGGTAAAGTCTCTAAGTGTTTTTACTGCCTCGGAAAGTACTCGACTACGTTAAAGGGTTGGACCGGTTCAAACTCGATTAAAGTGAAAGGGGAATTTTATTGAAACAATTCTGATGCTTTTCATTCAAACTTTTTTGATACAAACTTACTAGTTTACAATTTGTATCTCATAATATACAATTATATATTCTATATATAAAAGTTGGGTCAATGTTCACAATGCCAGAGGAACTATCGGTGTTTCTGGCCTTTAAGAAAAATAAAGGATCTTTTCTTGAAGGTCCCGAAGTCGTATCTGTTTAGAATTGAGGATTTCATCAAAAATAATAATTCCGGTTCACAAACACATATCGAATTTTCTCAAACAAAAGAGAGATATTTAAAAAAAAAGTGTATTCTTCCCAAACAGACCACAAGAAGTACCTACATCATAAGTTTTTAAGAAACTGAAAGCAGTCGTGAGTCTTGTCGACATTATTTTAACGGGAACGGATGGCATAAATGGATTCTTGATAGGACGCGGTTTAGTGAAGTGCAGGGAATTCTCAGCGTAAGAGTTTAGTATGCCAGAAAAATTGTTTCAACTGACAATTACGGTAGAAGTTTTAAAGACTTTTGGTACATTGGTACACCTTTTATTCATGGTCTTTAGGATAAATAATTGAGAAGTATTGAGGTAAGAAAATCCTTTCACCAATTAAAAGTACTCGTAATTTGTGATGGCCTTGAGGTTTGGGCGCACGGTCGAGAATCTCGACGGTCGCGGGTTCGAAACCCAGGCACACACCTATGACTTTTCGAAGTTATGTGTGTATTCACATTGAATTATCACTTGCTTTAACGGTGAAGGAAAACATCGTGATAAAACCTGCACACCTAAGAGTTCTTAGAAATTTCTTAGGTGTGTAGTCCGCCAACCCGCACTAGGCCAGCGTGGTGGACTATGGCCTAAACCCTCTCAATGGTAGAGGAGACCCGTGCTCAGCAGTGGGCGTATATGGGTTGATGAAGAAGAAGAAGTAATTTGTGAAGCAAATTTATTTATTTTTAAAATACTTAAAAGGAACAACTGAAAATCTACTCTTTTTAACTCCCTAGAACATCTTTTAACTACTTAGTATTTTGTTACGTTTCCATCGGCATAGCCAAATAATTATCTTTTAAACGAAATTCTAAAAAACATTGAACAAACTATAAACAAAAATTCTTTCTACCATTTTCAGAACCGTGGTGGCCTACCAAAACCCTTTTACAGGGGACTACTGCATCCACAAGAGCCGTGTTGGTCCCAAAGGGTACATGAACGAGGTCCAAATCCCAGACTCGCCGGACAGCGGCGTCTCGGACGAGTACGAGCCTCTGAACCTGGACCCAGTTGGACCCCCTGTACCGCCGAAAGTACCCAGTAATATCCAGCAAGGACTGTCGAGTTCAATGCCTTATGTAAGATTTTTTTTATATAATATTTAAATTACTAATGTACCTAGTAGCACCTCCGTCTAGGTACACTGATTCTATTCTATCTCTTCCAATCTCTAATTAAATAAGCATAATTGCGGTATAAGAGTAAATAATTAACGACGACTTGCTTTTTTAAACGATTTATGAAATCTACTCTCTACCTTAAGTTGATAGCGTGTTGTCAAATGATCCTATGAATCTATAACATGAAAATACAATCATGTTACATACATGTTATCAAATACAATCTGTTGCGCAGTTGGCTAGACAACGACTTGCGAAACGAGACGCCGCGGGTTCAATCCCCGCACCGAGACAAATTCGTGTGTCATATTCTCTGATACCCAAGACATCTGTAACCTAGTGTGGAATCAGACCTATGTATGTTACTTTTAGTTACTAGTGTTCAATTTTTATGTACAAAAATGTCGTTTATTTTAAAATTTTTATAAAAGCCATACGATGTACAGATCAAAGGGATTTTTTTATCCCACGTAATTGAGAGCGAGCCTACTACCACATTTCGTCGCCATATCGTCGTTAAAGAAGAGATGTAAAAATAATCACATGTTACCATCGACAATGGACGTTCCCTGCCCTAAAATCAGTTTCACCGAGTGAAGAAGGTTCTGCCAGAATTTTTTGTCCGTCACAAATTTAAATTTCAAATAAGAAGGATTAGTTTTAAATGGAAGCAAAGTGCTCGAGTTTTTGTTAACAAAATTGACTTTTAAACAGATTACTCAGGTGCTTGAGCGCCGTGTCTTTGGAGACATATTTTATTCACGAAAAAATAATATTTTAACCTCACTTGGGAATGGCGGCGGTTGATAACTTGTGCGTCTATTTGAGGATTGTAACCGCGTTTTAGTAATACTTAGATAGCAATCATCATTCTCTTTCCCTGTTCTAAATTTTATTTGGGGTTGGCGCAGTATGTTATGTCCTTCCACACATCCCTATCAGCCGTCATGTCTTCGTTCATCCCTTTTTCCTCCATATCTTCTTTCGCGCAATCTATCCATCTTTCCTTAGGCCTTCCCCTGCATGTCCATCCTTTGACTTTCATACTAATAATCGATATCAAATTACTGCTTATTGTACCGGGTCTATGTCACGAAATCGAAATAATACATTGAATAGAAATATAGTTACCGGGTTCAATACCCGGATCGGGCAGTTTTATAGGGTTTTTCGTTAGGAAATACAAGCAGCACTTTTGCTTACCTTTGCAGGAATCTAATGAGTTTCTAAATTGCGTTCAAATACTTTAAGGTTTCCTTCTATAATGTTACAATCAAATACTGATATAAATTATAAAATCTATGCCAGTATATTTACGGATAGTAATATTTTCTGTATATATCATTATAACTAGGTCATAATGGTCAGTCGTAAGTAACACTGAGTAAATTTTTTTAAAATTTATTCAATTTCTCTTCCAGCTTCAAGACGCTCCATTGAAGATGCAAGGGTCTCCACTACGTAACGACAACAGCGTCAACAAATCCTGGAACTGGAACTATACTGAGTATCAGATTTAAGCAGAAATATTGAAGCAAAACTATAAATTCTATTATCTAATGATTTCCTCGAAATATTTCTTCTGTTTCTCTATCCTCCCTAACATGGTGCCAAATTATGAAAAGTTCTAAAATATATTATTAGTAATGGTTATAGAAGAAAACAGATAAAATATATTGTAAGTGTATTTATTATTATACATTACAAAGAAAAGTATAAAAGCCGTCGTAAAATGCTCAAATTTTAAAATAATATATTTAAATAGAAACTAGACCGTTCCTAATCTGTAAGTTGGAAATGATTTCGCATTGCTAAGGCGTTGGTCTCGAAAATAATTCAAACGCCAATCGGAGTATCTCTAAAACTAAAATTAATGAAATTAAAGATTTTATCAGCTACTCTCGTTCTCGCGTTACTACAAATTGCGTCTATGAATACTGTTAAATGAAGTCTATGAATCTATCCAGAGCAACATCCTTGAACAAAAGAAACACTTTCATTTTTATGAGTTATAAAGTTTAAAAGCCTCGAGGTTTAGGCGCGCGGTCGAGAAGCTCGGCGGTCGCGGGTTCGAACCCCAGGCACACACCTCTGACTTTTCGAAGTTATGTGTGTATTCAAATTGAATTATCACTTGCTTTAACGGTGAAGGAAAACATCGTGATAAAACCTGCACACCTAAAAGTTCTTAGGAATTTCTTAGGTGTGTAGTCCGCCAAACCGTACTAGGCCAGCGTGGCGGACTATGGCCTAAACCCTCTCAATGGTAGAGGAGACCCGTGCTCAGCAGTGGGCGTATATGGATTGATGAAGAAGAAGAAGAAGAAAGTTTAAAAAACAATGATTGCGAGAAAAGTTTGCATCATCAGTGTTTATGTAGATTTCTCGTTTTATCCATGATATCCAAAGCGTCCCTTCAATTTCTTTTTAAATTAAATTACTTTAAGTACATGCTGTAGAAATACATTACAATCAAAAGTGTAATTGTTAGTTAAGGAATATTTTTTAATTACGAGCAAAAAGATGCTTTTCTAATTTAGAATATGTATTACGATGGTAGCTATCTTTATAATTTTTATTGTCTCTGGCTGGTATTAAAAATATCCCTTCATGTAGTCTAAGCTATATGACTTATTGTTGGTGTGTCCTTTAAAGTCATAATAAAATATTGAAATTTTGATCATCATTATTAGCCCATACAATATGTATATTCAATTGTTGGGCACGGGTTCCCTTTACAAGTAAAAGGGTTTGGGCCTTAGTCTTAAGTAAATCTTAAGCAGTCAAAAATGTCTAAATAATATCTTCTTCTTCTTCTTCTTCATCAACCCATATACGCCCACTGCTGAGCACGGGTCTCCTCTACCATTGAGAGGGTTTAGGCCATAGTCCACCACGCTGGCCTAGTGCGGGTTGGCGGACTACACACCTAAGAAATTCCTAAGAACTCTTAGGTGCGCAGGTTTTATCACGATGTTTTCCTTCACCGTTAAAGCAAGTGATAATTCAATGTGAATACACACATAACTTCGAAAAATCAGAGGTGTGTGCCTGGGGTTCGAACCCGCGACCGCCGAGATTCTCGACCGCGCGCCCAAACCTCGAGGCCATCACTGCTTATAATATCTAAATAATATAATATGTATGTTTTGTCGAGTTGAATATCGTTAAGACCGACGCCTTGCAGTGACTTAGTGACAAATCTTCCAATTTAAACTTATAGAATGTTAACAAGTAAGTTTTATCTCGTGCCAAAGTTTAAATTATAAAAATATTCGAACGTTGAGCCTGAAAATTTTATATTGTTACCAACTCGAGACATGTTTATTGCTAGACTAGTGAGAAATGTAATAAATGTATGAAAATAATATTCTTTTATTACACTTTATTTCATAAGTGAGATTACTTTAAAAGTGTGCTTCAATACTAAGACAGTTGACTAACAGCGCTGGTGGCTACGAACTCGAAAAATTGTAAAAACAACAAATCACTGATTATTTTACGGACAGTGTTTGGTAATCCTTTAACGGTGAAGAAAAATATCGTGAGAGAACTTGTACCCGGAAAAGTTCGTACGAATTTCTTAGGTGTAGGTTTAGTCTTATGCTGGCGTAGGATTTTGGTTAGGGACCCAACTCAGGTAAGCGGACAACTGTTCTGCGCGCTGAGTTGGTAGGCCAGAGACCCCGACATAACCCTCAGGGCCTCCCCCGAGGTACCGAACAGGGGAGATTAAGGCGCTTTCCTCTCGAGAAAAAAAAGGTGTTTAGTCTACTAACCTACACTAAGCCAGCGCGGGGGACTTAGAGCTAAACCCCTTTAAGTTGTGAAGGAGCCCGGACCCAGCAGTGGGAAATGTATGGACTGAGTGGAGAAGAAATAGGATCTCCGTACTTATTAGATGTTACTTTTTGACTCATAATCCTTACCATCAGTCTTTATTGACAATTAACACATTACAACCATTTTCAAATGTATATTCATCCGATAGTCATAATATTTCACATATAAGCCCGTCCCGCGTGAAAACTTCTGAGTGAATCGAATCGTCAAGAAGCTGTGAACACAGAACTGAAGAGCGCACGTTACTCGCGGATATTCGATTCATTTTCTTGATTTAACTCTAAGTGTGGCACAGTGGTGTTGTATGCAGTAAGTTAACTCTACACCGTTTGAAAAAGTGATTTAGGATGCGTTATTGGTCCCATTATATCATCATCATCATCATCATCAGCAGCCAATATTCGTCCACTGCTGGACATAGGCCTCCCCCAATGACTTCCACCGGGAACGGTCGGAAGCCATGTAGGGGGATAATTCTCCCATTATATAATGGGATAATACTAATATTAGTAAGATCCTATGTTGATGTGTTAAAGTCAGCGTCGGCCTGTTGAGATTTAGGCGCACGGTCGTGAATCTCAGCGTTTGCGGCTTCAAATTGTGTATTCGCAATGGATTATTATCACTTGCTTTTATGTTGAAAGAAAACATCGTGATGAAACCCGCTAATCTAAATCCTCTTGGGAATTTATTAGGTGCATAGTCCGCCAACCCGCAATAGGTCAGCGTGGTGAACTATGGCTTAAACCCTCTCAGTAGTAGACCCGTGGCCAGCAGTCAGACGTATATGGATTGATGATGATTCTGTTACTGCCTACAACCTAATAACGCTCAGATCGACTCATGATTTAAAGCTAAGACGCCCACGACATACGCAAGAACAAAAAAAAATTAAAAATAGAATGAATAATAATCGATTTCAGCCACAGAATATAATAATTCAACCCACTTTACATAGAAATTGTTGCCCTCCTGCTTCATTCGCCCAAAATATCAATGATGAAGTAAAAAATATTGCAGCCACAGAATATTGTAAGTCTATCATCCTTAAAAAGAAAAACGAAAGGTATCGTACTGCTTCATTCCCAACACGTTCCTTTAGAATACTCTCGTCGGAATTGGGGCTACGTCAACAGTTGCAATTCAAATGCAAGCAAAACAGGGGACCCGCGCACCATCCCAATATTGAATTTTAAATCGATTTATTTCATTCTGAGGATTCCTAAGTCTAGATTGGCTGAGAATACCCACTCAACATCTGTAGGCTAAGTTTTAAACTAGCGTTTCTGTCCCAGAAGATGAATAAGAGGCGTGTTTTCGCGCCTTTTTGTTTTAGTCATTATTTCCATGTAAAGGAAACAGCCTATTAGCATTTTTGGAGAATTTATGAAGCTGAGATTTAAAAAAATAGAATTTAATGTCATTTGAAAACCTGCAACAAATTTATTATCTAGAAATGTCTATTCAGCCAAATGCCGACCAGTTGAATAGTGATTGAGCCTAACTCCTGCCAGTTGGTTATAAGACCTCTGCCCAGAAGTATTATATTTAAATAAATAACACTTTGCCAAATTCGGAAATCGTTCCCAAAACTTATAGATCGCTACTTTATATAGAAGTTCACTGGTAATTACAAAAATATATGCACAATTAACGCCTTTTCAGTTTCAAAAAATAATACTACATTTCATTAGTATACGAAATCCCTAAGACATTTACAGATTAAAACAACTCCATACAAAATCCCAACAGATACAATAAATAAACGAAAGAAAAAACCCGTCATAACAAGCTAATAATATAAAGCCTACCGGATTGTCTCCAGATGTCCGAAAGGCCGGGTGTGCGAAAAGACGGATGTGGCACTTCGGAGTGGCCGGCCTCATCTATCAGATAGAGGAGCCATCGATCAGTGTCTTCGGATTAGACGACGTGGAAATACAGTAGAGGTGTCATATAATATTTACTGTAGAAATATGCTTTGGTACAGTGGTATGAATGTGCCGTAAAAATGTGATATGACAACTTCATAAGGGCGTAGCGATCAGGATATTTACACCGACACACATAGTTAATATAGTTGTATGAAACAAAACACTAATTACAATTATTTTGGATTATTCTTTGTATTTTAATATAACCTGATGATTTTTCATCATTACTAGCTGATAGACGTCCAATGCTTGACAAAGGTCTCACCAAAAGACTTCTAGAGCGCTCAATCAGAAGCAGCTCGCATCCAGGGTCTCGAATCAATTTTATTTAGATCGTCAGCGGAGAAGGCTATGCTTAGTAATTTCCTACGTTATAGAATCGGGAAAGAGTAGATCCGTAGGAGAACGAAGATTGCCGACATAGAAAGAATTTGCAAGCTGAAGTGTCATTTGGAAAAGAGCCACTAGATTTCTTCCTGTTCTTTTCTGGCGATGACTGCCTTCCGAATAGGATTGTACTTCTTCTTCTTCTTCATCAACCCATATACGCCCACTACTGAGCACGGGTCTCCTCTACCATTGAGAGGGTTTTAGGCCATAGTCCGCCACGCTGGCCTAGTGCGGGTTGGCGGACTACACACCTAAGAAATTCCTAAGAACTCTTAGGTGTGCAGGTTTCATCACGATATTTTCCTTCACCGTTAAAGCAAGTGATAATTCAATGTGAATACACACATAACTTCGAAAAGTCAGAGAAAAGAAAAGTCAGTGTGCCTGGGGTTCGAACCCGCGACCGGCGAGATTCTCGACCGCGTCCCAAACCTCGAGGCCATCACTGCTGCTAGGATTGTACACTAAATTTCAAAATGAATGAATCAACGTGATGTATCTGACGTTTTATAGACTCAATATATATTATTTCATTTCACAGAACCGACCAGTGGTGGGGCGGAAAGCCTATCGAGTGGAGGCCGTGTATCAGCAAGCGCATAGAACATCCACAAGCTAGGCGTACTGACGAACTTTTAAATATGCACACTTTATACATAAGCATAGATGGACTTAATGCCTAAGGCATTCTCTTACAGTCGAACCTACGGTGTTAAATATAATGTGCACAGTTGATTTCAAAGCTGAGTGTTGCCAGCCGGCGCCGAGCGATCCCGTAATCACTGGCTTCGTGCAGAAGTCGAATGGGATTACTTCCTTCAGCTTTCAATTTCAGCACAATATTCACGATCCCGGGACTTACTCACGCCGTGATGACGCCGCCATTAATTTCATTCTTATTTTGAAACAAATGAATGTGGGAATATTTTGTTATCTATTTAATTTTATTGCTCAGTTTCAAATTGAATAGCATAGATGGCGCAATATCATTACTTATTACATTCATTTGGATGACTTTCATGTTTTATTTCTGTTTAATTTAAAAGGATTAATATAACTATAATTCAAAATTTTGCAATAGTTTTAAAATAATTTCGATATTATTGCTTACTAATGTAGTTGAAAGCACAAACCGAATTTAATGTATGCGCCAGGAAGTGATTTAATTTGTTACATATTCTTTCTTAACAGCCCATGATTGGTCGAAAACATTCGGGATAACTACGTTTACGCACCAATAATACAACGAAAAAGCTAATTCAATGAACAATTCTTATACCTTATTATTGATATTTGTTTTTTGTGACATCGGTGGTTTTAATATTGAATGATAATGTTTGTACAGTTTTTATTTACCTATTGTTCTGACAAAACTTTGATGATTATAATAAATTCAAAATGAATAGTCCCGGAAATATTATGTGATAGGTGATTTATGTATGGTGACGTATCTTGATGATCAGCAGTTCATGTGACTTATGCGCGCGCGAATTACCATAACTTAGTTATTTCTCATTTTTTATCTAATTCTGTATTTTTTTTTCACGATATTTTTACCTCAATGTGTTCATAATCACCCCAGCAATCACCTGTTTTCGTTTTCGGGAACGGTCCGAATACACCCTGTATAGTATGTAAAATTAATTGGTATAAGAATTTTTGGGGTTCAATCTCCAGGCTAAGTGTTTATGATTTTTTCATTAACAAATTCTTAATACAAAGGTCTCCAAACGCGGCTCTAAAACAGAAATAAACACTACATTACGTAGACTTTGATACCTCATGTGAAAAACCGTTACTGCCTACTTCTTTGAAGATAAGGAACATTGTTATAAGGCTAATAGACAAACAAAAACAAAGAGAATTATACGCGAGCATCGATCCGCAAACAGTTCGTTCTGCTACAGACATTATCTGTTGAGAATTAATTGAATTCATTTGGACGTTTTCCCGTTTATCTCAACGCGGCAAATTACTCAGTCGCCAAATGGCCGGCATTTCTCTTTAACACTAACAATTGTTTCGTTTGAGATAAAAATATACATTAAGTGTAATTTATTGTCGTGGTGGTGTTAGTGGTTTAGGAATTGCAGGGTTGATACGAAAGCTAGGAATTAAATTATAGCAAGCTCTGAGTGCCTTCTAGCTCTGATATGTTCGACTTATTGATAAAAAAAAAACTTTCGGAAGTAGAAATAGTTCAAAATTGTTGAAGTCTATTTCTTCATCAGCCTGTATGTGTCCCACTGCTGGGCACGGACCTCCTCTACCATTGAGAAGGTTTAGGTCTTAGTCCATCACACTGACTTAGCGCGGGTTGGCGGACTACACAATTAAAAAAATCCTAAGAATTTTGAATTGTGCAAGTTTCATTACGATGTTTTCTTTCACCGTTAAAGCAATAAAGTTTATTTGAATAAATTTAATTTTGACTTTGACTAGACTATAGTCTATACATTGTCTTTGAAAATTAATGTCTTCTGTATAAATATTAACACCCTTTTGACTAGAGAGCGTTATCAAACATCTTGTATAAATCGTGTTTAATCTGAAAGGTTAAATTAACATGGTATGTTTTGTTTATCTAACTATAATCGAGTGCTCGGCTTGATAACTCAATTGCTGCCAATCTTCTGTTGGCCTGGTAGGTGCGTCGTCCACTAGGCTATGTTCAGCGATGAAAATATATGACATATCTTAGATTTATTGCAATTGATCGTGAATATTATGTGATAAAAATGTATGCCAAGAAGTCCCAGCTTTAATTCCTGAGTTGGTCAAAGTGTCAGAAGTATTTTTAGTGACTAAAAATCCGTAATAAAATTGTTAGTTTTCACGAATGTGTTAAAAATATTTGACAATATTTGCATGTAGAATTACTATGCACGTCAATTCACTTTTTCAAAATACAGTGAAATCGTCTTACTTTATCCACAAAGAATAAAAATAAATCATACGTTATGCTTTTGCTCACACAAAAAACGATCGCCAATCCAAAAGTATGCCAAACCTACGATTAGATTATTTTGATATTTGACATTATATTAATTTGACACACACGCTTATTAGTAATTGAGTAAGCTTGTTACATCAAGATTTTTATAAATGTGTATAAATTGGTCGTGTCATCGTAGTAGAATTAACAGGTGGCAGACAAGCGGCGACACTCGTCAAGATTCAAAAAACTGTTTTCGTCTATTTCCCGTCTAATCGTATTCAGCTGCTCTGTATAAACAACAAAAAAACAAAAAAAAGCAGTGATGGCCTCGAGGTTTGGGCGCGCAGTCGAGAATCTCGGCGGTCGCGGGTTCGAACCCCAGGCACACACCTCTGACTTTTCGAAGTTATGTGTGTATTCACATTGAATTATCACTTGCTTTACCGGTGAAGGAAAACATCGTGATAAAACCTGCACACCTAAGAGTTCTTAGGAATTTCTTAGGTGTGTAGTCCGCCAACCCGCACTAGGCCAGCGTGGCGGACTATGGCCTAAACCCTCTCAATGGTAGAGGAGACCCGTGCTCAGCAGTGGGCGTATATCGGTTGATGAAGAAGTATAAACAACCCAGTTCGAATAGAAAATACATTAATAGCTTCAGAATCAGTATCGAGAGGCCTATCTTCACATCGTCTTGAGTTCATATGGCGTGACATTCAAATATGACAGATCAATTTCAGATCTATTATACTTGATCCGTTGGGTGAACTTGATGCCATTTGTCTATTTATTGGTATGTGGGTAAGTGGGTATGTGAGCTTAAAGGAGTAGGTAGAAGTGTATAACAATATCTTGGTATTTAATAGTAGGTACCCTATGCAAGTAAGAGCTAACGTAATGATTATTTTTTTTTATTTTTTTTATTATTATTAATAAGTGCCTTGTTTTGTTTTAGTTGTATTATTTTGGTTTAAGTATCTTTAAGTTAAGACGTAAGTTTAAGGGAAGACACTGACTTCTGCAACACAGTCTTTGCTAGTGCAGAAGTTAGGGAAGCCTTTTTGTAATGCAAAATTTGTTTGATTATAATAAAGAATTTGTTGCGTGTCGCTTGTCGGCCGCTGCTTGGGCGCGGCAAGCTTGCTGGGCGTAAGATTCGGAGTAATCCGAACGCCGGTACCCAGCCCCTAAGATGTCTTCCACGTCGAAGATTGCCGGTTTGTAGGTGTATTTGGGAGCAAATAAAACGCAGGCAAACAATAGAAAATGCCGTTGTCACTCGCTCGAAAATGCCCTACACGACCCCCCCTCCTTGAAGTATGTAGGACGGAGTCGCTGCAACAGTGCTGCCCTTGTGGTCGCACTGTCTTCTTGCCAGAAGCGTGCTCTTCCGATAGCGCTGTCTTCTTTTCTTCCCGTAGCGCCGTCTTCTTTCTTCCCGTAGCGCCGTCTTCTAGAAGATATCGCTGTCTCGCTCTCGCCGATAGTCGTCTTCTTCTAGCAGGTCTCGTAGTCTTCTTCTTCTTGTAGGTCTTGCTGTTTTCCTTCTTGTTGTTCTCGCTGTCTTGCTTGTAGATTCCCATACATCCTTCGGTTTTTGCGCGCGCTTACCTACTCCGCGGCTATCCCGTAAGGAGGCCCCATGCAATTCGAACTTAATTTCGTTGCGTTTTTATTACGGCGAGTGACTATATTGGCTTTTATTTTAAAAGTGTTTTAACCTATATACATGTATCTTATGTCTAAATGTGAGTCTAGTTGTGCTCTACATACATCAATAATTTATACACTTAACTTATTCTTATTGTAAAAAATATAAACGAAAAACACACAAAAATCTCAAGTTTTCTTATCGAGCCGAGTATGAAACAGTCATAATCTCGGCTCGGCTGTTATGTTAAAATGCCGCTCGTGGTCCCTCGAGATAGCGTCGCTTACATCCTCCCCCTCGTGCGTAGCACCATCCTCTCGTCCTGGCGACGCCGCCGGCACCAGCAACACCGCCTTGGAGCTTGGTCGTCGCAACACGCCGTTCGTCGTGCGTATCCCGATGACCCGGGTACGTCCGTCGGGCCCGGGATGGACATCGATGACTTCTCCTCTTGGCCAGATGCAGCGAGGCATGGTGGCGTCCACTATGAGGACGACGTCACCACACCGAAAGTCCCGGTCGCTCGCTCGCCCGCAGATCCGACGTGGTAAAAGTGTGGGGAGGTATTCTCTCACCCACCGGCTCCAGAAGTGGTCCGCTAACCGCTGCGCTGTCCTCCACGACCTCCGTCCAGACAAGTCCGAGTCTGTGAATACTCCTATCCGTCGAGCACCACAGGATCTCCCAATCAAAAAGTGATTCGGCGTCAGCGCTTCTTCTGGCGATTCTTCTTCAATGACGAGCGGTCGTGAATTTACTATGTGTTCCGCTTCGGTGATGAGCGTGTGGAGGACTTCTTCTTGAGGATGTCTTTCCTTGAGCGTAACAGCCAGGGCAACCTTTATCGATCGGACTAAACGCTCCCAGGCTCCTCCCATGTTTGGCGCACCGGGTGGGATGAATTTCCACCGGATTCCCAATTCTTCTGACGCGTCGACTAACTCTTCCTTCTTCAGCTCTTCCAAGGCCTCTTTCAGTTCTTTGTTGGCGCCGACGAAGTTCGTTCCGTTGTCGCTGAAGATGGTGTGTGGCATCCCTCTTCTGGCGGCCATTCGTCGTAACGCCAAGATCATGGAGCTCGCAGAGAGTGACGGTGCGAGTTCCACGTGGACTGCTCTCGTGGTTAAGCATGTGAAAAGCACTCCCCATCTCTTCTCGTGTCTTCGTCCGACTGTGATGGTCATGGGGCCGAAGTAGTCGACTCCCGTGTTGGTGAATGGGTGTTCACCATGACGCAACCTCTCCACGGGTAAGTCACCCACCGGTGGTTGTTGCGGCGCACTCCGGTGTACTTTACACCACTGACATTGGTGTACGATGCGTCGCACCGCTGACCGCAGGCCGATCACCCAGAACCTCTGGCGAACTTCGTTCATCACTGTGGCATGGTTCCCGTGGTTGAAATGCTCGTGATAATTTCGGAGAAGGAGTTTCGTTAAGTGGTGACGGCTGTCCAGAATCACCGGTCTCTTCGCCTCTCTGGCAATGTGTGGCACTGCGTCGATCCGTCCATGTACTTTTAGCAAACCTTCTTCTAGGATGACTCCTATCTTACGTAGCTTGCTATCCTTGCTCACCTGCTTGCCTTGTCTAATGGATTTGATCTCTTGCTTAAAATCCTCTTCTTGACATCTCTTAAACAACAGATTCTCTGCAGCCTTTACATGCTCGAGGTCTAAAGGCAAGAATCTTTTTGCTGGGGCGAGCGGGACACTTTGCTTCTTGCCGTCGGAACATCTCTTAATGACGCGTCTCCACGTCGGATCTTCTTTCTCCATCTTGCGAGCAATATTTATCGGCCGCCCTTTACCACATAAATACAGGAACTGTATTACTCGGGCGGTTGCTCTCACAAGCCGGATCCATCTTGAGAATCGCTCTGGCTCTGGTGTGGCGAACTCAGACGTGGTTCTGACTGTAGCGACGATACGACTTTCCTTTTCTTCCCCTGTACTCTCGGTTCGGAAATCTCGCGCCCTTGGCCATGATTCTTCGCCGTCGCGCAGGAAGGCAGGACCCGTGAACCAGCGGTGATTTGCGTCGAAGTCCTTCGGTACTCCTCGAGTCGCGTCATCCGCAGGGTTCTGCTTGGACGGTACCCAGCGCCATTGTTGTGGTCGCGTAGTCTCTTCTATCTCGGCCAGTCTGTGCGCGACGAAAGGCTTGAATGTTCTTGGGTCCGTCTTGATCCACGAGAGTACGGTACTCGAGTCTGTCCAATAAGTGACTCTTTGGACTGCCATGTCGATCTCCTCGCGTACCGCTTGTGCCATCCGAGTCGCTAAGAGCGCCGCTTGAAGTTCCAGCCTGGGTATAGAGACTGGCTTCAACGGTGTCACCCTGGATTTGCCCGCCAATAAAGTCACATTGTATCTATTATTGTCACATCGCTGCCTCCAATATGTGGCGCAGGCGTACGCGGTCTCGCTTGCGTCGCTGAACACGTGAAGCTCCCCCTCGTGGTCCTTCTGGGCGATACAACGAGGGAGCCTCAATTCTTCAAGCAGCATCAGGCTGTTCAGGTAAGCGTCCCAGTACTTCTCTTCTTCTGGTCTTATAACCTCGTCCCATCCGACCCCGCTCTTCCAAATATCTTGGATCAGCCGTTTTCCTTGAATTAGCACAGGAGTGGCTAACCCTAATGGGTCGAACGTGGACATAACCGCACTGGTTACTTCCCTCTTAGTGGGCGTCTTCTCTTTGTTCGACACTTCTTTGCTGACGTTCCTCATCTGCGTCCGGAAACCCAATGTGTCTTCTGCCGTGAACCAGCGCAGCCCCAGTGTTTTCTCTTCTTTTGAACCTAGCTCCACCTCTCGGTTCTCTGGTTCTTGTCCGAGTGCCGTCGATATTCCCCTTCTGTTCGACACCCATCCCCGTAATTCAAACTTGGCGGCGCGGTGAATGGCATCTACTTGCTTCGCTATCTTGACGGCCTCTTCTGCGCCTTTGAAGCTCTGTAGGTAGTCATCCATGTAATGATTGCGATCCACCGCGCGCGCTGCTTCTGGGTATCGATCCGCGAATCTCGCCGCATTTTTATTCTTCACAAATATTGCGGCACTCGGTGAGCAGGCCGCTCCGAAGATCAGGGAAGACATTCTGTATTCTTGCGGTGGTCCCGTTCGTCTGTCGCCTCTCCACAAGAATCGTAAGCTGTCGCGGTCTTCATTCCTTATTTTAATTTGCAGGAACATCTCCTTTATGTCAGCTGCTATGGCGACGGGCCACTGCCGGAATCTCAGCAGCACTCCAAACAGCGATTGTAACAGATCTGGTCCGGGCAAGAGGGCGTCGTTTAAACTTTTGCCACAAAACTTTGCAGCGGCGTCGAACACTAGTCGGCGTTTCTTCTTGGTAGGATGTGTCACCGTGAAGTGTGGTAGGTACCATATCCTTCCCGACTCTGGTTTCGCATCTGCCCTTTCCGCATAACCGCTGTCAATCAGGTTATTTATTTCCCTTTCGTATTCTTCTTTATGGCTCGGATCCTTGTCGATCTTCCTTTCCATTGAGTACAGGCGGGTCTCGGCGGACTTGAAATTATTCGGTAGTTTCTCTTCCGCGTTCTTCCATAGTAACCCGACTTCGTATCTCCCGCTAGACAGTTGACGGCTCGTACTGTCTAATATTCTTAACGCTTGTCCATCTGCGTCGGTCGTCGGCCGTCGTGGCATTACTCCGAGTGATTCCACGGCGAAATGCTCCTTAATGAGGGTGTCAAGATCTTCCTCTCTTGTGGACACGTGTGCGCACGTTGTGTGACGTATCGCCCTCGTGTTGCCTCCGTCGCAACCGTGTAGGACCCATCCGAGAAGAGTGAATGACGCCACCGGTTGACTTCGCGGGCCTTTCTTCGTGCTCTTAGAGACGATCAACTCCCAGTTGTCTTGCCCGATCAACATCCTTGGAGCTTCTTCGGCGTACGTCAATTGATCCGTCAGGTCGCGGAGATGCGCGCATCCTTTGAGGCGATCCTTCTCTATCTTCTGAGGTGCGAGACGAATGTCGTCGACGGTTCTCGCACCTGTCACTCTTCTTTTATTCTTCTGGTGGGCGCCTCGGATCGTGAAGTCAAGTTTCATTGAATTTGTTTTTGTCACCTTCTTGCCGCCGACGGTCTCAATGACTAACCTCTCTTGTGGTCCTTGTAATCCAATATCTTCTGCTACTGTGGAATCTACCAATGTCACGGTAGATCCTTCATCCAACAAGGCGAGAATCTTCTTTGACCCTTTCGGGCCATATATTTCCACCGGCGCAATTTTTAGATATGCCCTTTTGCTGCCGGCGAAATTGACGGCGACGCGCACGTTGCTCGTCGTCTCCCCTGGTGGCTCCTCTGGTGCCTCTTGAACTGCGCGATCTTCGTGGAGTAGCGCATGATGCCACCTTTTACATTTCTTGCAAGCCGGAGCTCTACAAGTTTCCTTGCGATGCCGTCCGTGAAGACATTTGAAACACAACCCGCTCTTCTTCACGGAACCCCATCGATCCTTCACAGGAGCTTGCGCAAACTTCGAACATTCAGCCACACGATGGTTTCCTTGACAATATGCACACTCGCTGGTCTTCGCTTCAGTAGCTGTGTGTGCTATCTGCCTCACTGGAATCTGTCGTCTTGTGGGTCCCGCTTCTTGCACGGCGTATGGTCCGCATCGGTCCGCCTCCCTGTTGAGGAACTTCGTTATCATCAACAGGTCGGGATCTTCCGGCTCCTTGTCGGCCGCGAAGTCGAACCACCGATAACGGATGACTGCCGGCATCTTGTCCACAATACACTTCAGCATTTCCGGCGACTGTAGATATTGTGGCTTCTTCAGGCCTCTGATGGCGGCGACGGTGTTGTTAACATAACTGGCGAATACACACACGTCGCGGGCGTTCTCGCTGAGACGTGGCAAAGTCTTCAGTTTCTCCAATTCCGCCAGTACTAATGCGTCGGGTCTTCCAAAACGGCGGCGTAATGCTTCCAGGACCTCTTGGGGTTTGCAGTCAGAGTAGAGTGCGCTCTTGACCGCGTCCCTGGCTAGTCCCTTGATCGCCTTCCTTAACCGGGCCATGTTCTGCGTGTCGGTGAATAGCGGTGCCGTATCGTCGTAGACTGTCTTGAAGGCTGTCCATTCTCCGCTATTTCCGTCGAACGCTGGCATCTCATGTTGAAATGAAGGCGTCGCCGTCGTCGTTCCCGGCTTCGCGGTCGCGATTGCTTTTAATATCGCGTCCGCAAGGTTCTGCGTGTCACTGCGTTCGGTGGTCGGTGCGGCTTCGGTGAGTGGCGGTGCCATATCCTTGTGCCCTTTTCCCTCGGGCTCCACCGTCGTCTGCACCCATCGTGACACGTCCTCTTCTTTATTGATGGGTTCTTCATCAGCGAGAGAGTCTTCATCATCCTCCAGCTGTATGAGCTCTAAATGAGCACTTGCTCGTGCCGCCGCTGCTTGCGCCACTTCAAGTTGCAATTTCGCTAACTCCGCCTTCGCTTCCAGTTCCCTCTTCCTCCGCTGATATGATCGCGCCGTGCTTCCGAGTCTGACAGACGTGGCTCGTGTCAGAAGAGGTGCTTCGTCCCTCGGTGCTCGTCGGTAGTCGGTTGCGGTCGTCATGGTTACTGTAGTTCCATGAGTCCACGTCGTGGTCGGCGTCGATCCTGACGTGGTCGCCGTCGTTGAGGTGATGGCTGGATTGGCAGACGTCGTTGCTTCAGGTTGCGCAGCAGCTTCTGGCTGCACGGTGCTCTTGTTGCTTCTGGTGGTCGGCATCTTGACGCGAAGAGGATCCGGCTCGAAGGACCAGTTGTTGCGTGTCGCTTGTCGGCCGCTGCTTGGGCGCGGCAAGCTTGCTGGGCGTAAGATTCGGAGTAATCCGAACGCCGGTACCCAGCCCCTAAGATGTCTTCCACGTCGAAGATTGCCGGTTTGTAGGTGTATTTGGGAGCAAATAAAACGCAGGCAAACAATAGAAAATGCCGTTGTCACTCGCTCGAAAATGCCCTACACGACCCCCCCTCCTTGAAGTATGTAGGACGGAGTCGCTGCAACAGTGCTGCCCTTGTGGTCGCACTGTCTTCTTGCCAGAAGCGTGCTCTTCCGATAGCGCTGTCTTCTTTTCTTCCCGTAGCGCCGTCTTCTTTCTTCCCGTAGCGCCGTCTTCTAGAAGATATCGCTGTCTCGCTCTCGCCGATAGTCGTCTTCTTCTAGCAGGTCTCGTAGTCTTCTTCTTCTTGTAGGTCTTGCTGTTTTCCTTCTTGTTGTTCTCGCTGTCTTGCTTGTAGATTCCCATACATCCTTCGGTTTTTGCGCGCGCTTACCTACTCCGCGGCTATCCCGTAAGGAGGCCCCATGCAATTCGAACTTAATTTCGTTGCGTTTTTATTACGGCGAGTGACTATATTGGCTTTTATTTTAAAAGTGTTTTAACCTATATACATGTATCTTATGTCTAAATGTGAGTCTAGTTGTGCTCTACATACATCAATAATTTATACACTTAACTTATTCTTATTGTAAAAAATATAAACGAAAAACACACAAAAATCTCAAGTTTTCTTATCGAGCCGAGTATGAAACAGTCATAATCTCGGCTCGGCTGTTATGTTAAAATGCCGCTCGTGGTCCCTCGAGATAGCGTCGCTTACAGAATTTATTATTATTATTTATTATTAGGTACATTTAATCCAAAATAGGGCGGCGTAATGCACTAAGGACGAACCCCTTTCATTTGTAGGGCAGCCCCCTGCCTAGCAGGGGGGCATATACGGACGAATGCTGCATGAATCTTATTACCGTTTCATCATTATCATCATCAGCTAAGACGTCTACTGCTAGACTTAAGCCTCCCCCAAAGATGTTTAAATGGTTCTGTCGTAAACGACTTCATTATCACCTACATCGGTACTCTACGATTTTTTTGCCGCGGGACGAACTTCCAGATTTCTACTCTCCATGCAATTAAAAATTTTCTTACAACTTAGCTCTTACACCGAACCGAGAATCTAACCCACTACTGACTACCTCAACGCTCACTTATAAAACAGTTCGAAGTAACCATCCAGCAAGTAATAAATCATGCATACCTTGTCACAGATCATTAATCGAAAGCCACAGAGAGGACTGCCGTGGAGGCGACTAATTGATAGATGTCTTAGGTAATAATAACATGACCTGTCCACCACCAACTTGGAGAAACTTTATTGACTTAGTTATGTTCGTAGGAGTCAATTCCCTGGCTGTATTGGAAGACGCTGCGGTTCTTTAAACGCTTGAGAGGACGGTACAAAAACTGCGGAAGGACTGAAGCTTAAAGCTGCTTGGTTGCGGACACTTCCCTTTTACACAACCTTTTGCTAGACAGAAATTTCATATTATCACAAAAATAAGTTAAGGCATATTTAGTTTACACAACTTGTTGAGATAGAACTACTAAGATTTTTTTTTTTAATTAACCAAATTATACGGGTTTTTTAATTGATTTGTGTCGCAATCAAAGTACTTTATTGTTAATAAACAATTTTCTTTCCAAAGTTATCCCATCCAGTCCCTTCAATGTCTTTAGATTTCATTTCATTGTTATTATCAAATAAGTAATTTTTCACAAAGAACAATGCTAAAAACCCAGTGAATAATTCAGTATTAGATAAATGGGTGACATAAATATTAGCATAAAAAAACAATCCCCTGCAAATACTGCAATTTATATTCTCAACAGAGTACGTAAATCTGTTTTTACTCCACTAGAGTATAATTTTTTGCTACGCACTTAAATTTATTCGTTTTATAAACCCACTTAATGTTTATATGTACTTTTATTATGCTCAATCCACTATATTTTAATAACTTTAAGTGCCGTTTGGGATTACTCATTAGGGGAACAATATAAGTCACAATATGCGACGTAAGATGCGAAATTTATTCTTGTGTCGCGACTGCTTTCGTGATGTACAGATATGCATATTGCATATATTTGGGTCGTTTTTGTTCTACGAATTATGAGTCTATTTGTTTTTGTTGGATTTAAATCCACGATGATAACTACTTGTTTCTGCCACAAAAAAGTAGAGGTATATGCCTAGGCTTTGAAATCGCGACCGCCCAGATTCACAGCCGCGTGTATACACCTCGAGGTCATTACATCTTCTACATAAAAAAATCTAAAGTGACCATATTAATCCCGGCTAATTTCACATGCGTTTCTGTTTTGATCCGTAGTCAATCCACAATTCATCTTTCAACGTTTAAAATCCCGCTGCTTTTTATAACACAGTGCGTCACCACACCTCAAACTATGTACTAAGAGCTTGTTAACTCGCGCGAGACTGCGATGGGCCCCTCGAGCCGAGACGGGCAGAAACTTGCCGACCAGGCTTATGTATCGGTGGTACAATACCCGGCTAACTTAC
Source organism: Cephonodes hylas (assembly GCA_030295005.1). Classification (NCBI taxonomy): domain Eukaryota; kingdom Metazoa; phylum Arthropoda; class Insecta; order Lepidoptera; family Sphingidae; genus Cephonodes; species Cephonodes hylas. The sequence continues at coordinate 10,863,111 of AP025380.1, read as the reverse complement.
ACTCATCATGTTTAAAACTTTATGCCAATCAATGGCAGCCTTTGCTTCTGTGATAGTCTGAGTTTACTTTGGAGTGAGACTAGCTAACTGTAGATAATATTGAAACTGGAAAACTTAAAGTTATATCTTGAAAAACATTGTTAATATTGACTTAACCTCTAGCACCTAATAGATATAGTTTAGGGATCTTCAAGGATAGAGATTATATATTTTCCTCAAAGGCAACGCACCGATGATTCCTCTGGTATTGTGAGTATCCATATGCGATGTTGACCACTTAACATCAGGCGGCTCACTAGCTCGTTTGCCCTCTTTTCCATAAAAATAACCTACCTTGGAAGAGGGTCGTGTCCAGCACTAACACGTATATAGACTGATGATAATAATTATGAATGACGAAGATGTGAAGTTGTCACTTTCCTTTCCCAAAGATACATTCCAATGATTAATTGTCCAGTAAAAGATGTATCAAAGATATTATGAATATTCATATAAAAGCTGCTAGAAGAACGAGAAAAAAAAATAAAAGTGAAAGATTCTGAAACACATTAAGGAAACACAATAAGAAACAGACAATCGTGCGTCATTGTGCTGATAGTGAAGTGAACATCAAGAACTCGTTAACGCGATGCAACAAGCGTATCTTCATACTAATGTAGATTCTGTTTAGTTTTTATAATGGCATGCTGTGGAGGTGGAAGGAAACTTGCTTGTAAAGAGAAAAGTCACGAGTTCCGACCGAAACAGCTTTTAAAAGGTCCTGGATTGCCACCTTAGAAACATATAAAAACTATAAAATAAATTGTTTTAGTCTTCGCAACTGTGAGACCAAAAGTTGGCCCATAACTTTTGTGTTCCCCGACACGAGAATTATTCAGTGATTGAATAGTTATGTATATTTTCATGTATCCTATTGAATAATTAATCTTTCGTTTTAAATAGGTGTCATTTTGGACAAAATAATTAGTCGTGATCTTTCGTCCTTAGTAAACAATATTGATCACTACTTTCTATTATATATTCTGGCATATTCTAGGGCTGAGTGAAGTCCGAAGAGAGGGGGAGGACACTGTAGCCCTGGAGTCGGGCCATCTTATGTATTTCAAAGAGGGAGACCAACCGTCCCAAGGCGGGGTCGGGTTTCTGGTCCATAAGACCCTCCGTGACAATGTTATAGAAATCTCCAGTGTGTCGACGAGGGTGGCGTACCTTGTGATCCGAGTAACGGAGAGGTACAGCCTCAAAGTCATCCAAGTGTACGCACCGACCTCGACACATTCGGACGATGAAGTGGAGGAAATGTATGAAGACGTTTCAAAGGCCTTGCACAACACCTCAAAGGCCCACTTTAATGTTGTCATGGGGGATCTGAATGCTAAAGTGGGAGTACAAACATGCGGCGAAACGGTAGTAGGACCACACGGATTTGGCTGCAGAAATCATAGGGGACAAATGCTCGTCAACTTCCTGGAGCAAGAGGGGCTCTTCTTAATGAACTCTTTCTTTAAGAAGCAGCCCCAACGGAAGTGGACGTGGCAAAGTCCCGACACTATGACCAAAAATGAGATAGACTTCATCATGACTGACAAAAAGCGCATATTTAGAGATGTCTCAGTGATCGCTAGGTTTAAGACCGGAAGCGATCACCGACTTGTCCGAGGCACTCTAAATATAGATTACAAGCTTGAACGAGTCCGTCTGATGAAGTCTGCGCTCCGACCAAACCTGCTCAAATCCGTGGTAGGATCTGAAGCGTTCCAGATTAAACTGGAAAACCGTTTCGCTGTCCTGGAAACCACAATGGACATTGACCAGGAACTCACCAAAGTGGTGGGTATCCTCCGGGAAGGAGGGACGAAGTTCTGTAAGACGCATCAAACCCGTAGAAGGTCCAAACTTTCTGCAGAATCTCTGCAGCTAATGCAGCAGCGACGTGAAGGCACCACTACCGCTCCGTCAGAGCAACGGGCTTTGAACAAAAAGATTACCAAACTGATACGGCGTGACCTCCGAAGCTCCAATACACGCTCTATTAAAGAAGCTATTGAGCAAAATCGGGGGTCCAAAGTTTTTGTTCAAGCCCTGAGCCGAAGCCAACTGACGAAGTTGCGAAAACGTAGTGGAGAAGTCGTCGCAGCTAAGCCGGAGATTTTCGCAGAGATTCAGGACTTCTACGGTGAACTTTACACATCACATGCGTCCCGTCCCACACCCGAGAGTGAAGACCCGAGAGCCACTTTGACCCGCCACTATTCTGAAGAGCTGCCAGAAGTCAGCCTAGACGAGATCGAGATCGCCCTTGGGCAGCTTAGGAATGGAAAAGCCCCCGGAGAGGACGGAATCACAACGGAGCTCATAAAAGCTGGCGGAGCTCCCACGCTTAAACAACTCCAGCGTATTTTTAATTCCGTCCTTTTTTCGGGGAGAACTCCTAAGGCATGGAGCAAGAGTATGGTCGTCTTGTTCTTCAAGAAAGGTGACAAAACCCTATTGAAGAACTATCGGGCCATCTCCCTGCTAAGCCACATCTATAAGCTGTTTTCAAGGGTGATCACGAACCGTCTCGCGCGCAGGCTCGACGAGTTTCAACCCCCAGAGCAGGCCGGATTTCGAAGAGGATATAGCACCATAGACCACATACACACAGTGCGGCAGATTATACAGAAGACAGAAGAGTATAATCAGCCCCTGTGTCTTGCCTTTGTGGATTATGAAAAGGCCTTTGACTCTATCGAAATCTGGTCTGTTCTGGAATCTTTGCAACGGTGCCAAGTCGATTGGCGATACATCCAGGTGCTGAGATGTCTGTATGACGCTGCCACTATGACCGTCCGAGTACAGAACCAGCAGTCTAAACCAATCCCAATGCATCGAGGTGTGAGACAAGGGGACGTTATTTCCCCGAAATTGTTCACTAATGCATTGGAGGATATGTTTAAGACACTGAACTGGAAAGGACGCGGCATAAACATAAACGGCGAGTACATCTCACACCTGAGATTTGCAGACGACATCGTCATCATGGCTGAAACCGTTGAAGATTTACAACAAATGCTGTCCGATTTGGCTTATTCTTCATCACGCATCGGTCTCCGGATGAACTTGGATAAAACCAAGGTCATGTTCAATCGACAGGTTATTCCGGAACCGATTGCAATAGGCGGAGTAACACTCGAAGTTGTTCCTGAGTACATTTATCTTGGTTCAATTATACAATTAGGTAGGAACAACTTCGAGAAGGAGACCCAAAGAAGAATACAGCTGGGTTGGGCAGCGTTTAATAAACTTCGTCGAGTCTTTTCGTCACCCATACCACAAAGCCTGAAGACGAAAGTCTTTAATGAGTGCGTCCTACCTGTCATGACATACGGAGCCGAGACGTGGACACTGACGGTGCGACTGGTCCACCAACTCAAGGTCGCTCAGCGAGCGATGGAGCGGGCTATGTTAGGAGTCTCTCTGAAGGATAGGATCAGAAATGATCTTATCCGACAGAGAACTAAAGTTACCGACATAGCCCAAAAGATCAGCAAGCTGAAGTGGCAGTGGGCCGGTCACATCTGTCGCAGAACCGACAACCGTTGGGGTAAACGTGTTCTGGAGTGGAGACCACGGCTCGGCAAACGTAGTGTAGGACGCCCTCTGGCTAGGTGGGGTGACGATATCCGCAAGGTGGCTGGCAACGGTTGGATGAGGAGAGCCGAAGATCGAGCCCAGTGGCGTGCCATAGGAGAGGCCTATGTCCAACAGTGGACGATTAAAGGCTGATGATGATGATGATGATGATGACTTTCTATTAGAAATCAAACATATTACCGTAACAAAACAAGACGAAACCACGGAATAGAAAAGAAATTGCAACCAAAAAAATCCCTTCACAGGATAAATCTTTTAATGCAAGCTGGAATTCTTGCCAGGAAGTTCAAGCAAGTCGGTAATGCATTCATCTGCAGTCCGGGTCGGGCGCGAGTGAGCCCTAATGGTTCAGTAACAGTGTTAAAAGTTCCCACTGACAAAATTTCCAGTTCACTCTACCGTAGGTTGAACTTGTAATAACTGCAGTAGGGAAATAAATTGAAATAATTCTTGCGGTTTCAGCTGTACAAGTTTCTTAGTTGGTAGAACATTTTGTTCTTAATGCTGGTGGAAAGGAATTGTATGTTAATACATTGAAGCTGGATTTACTGAACCATTGTAGCTTCTAGTAGCAATCTAATTATATGGTATTTGACTAAAATTTGAACCAAAAGGTCTGATTTTAATAGTCTCTGTTTCGAAATCTTTCTAGTTTGGTTTCCAGTGGGCTGATGATCATCATCAATCATCATTATTAATTAATCATTTAACATATAAAGATATATAGTGATCATAAGGTCTCCCTAATTAAAATTGTATACAAAAGGACCTGCAAATGATAAAAAAGGATTTACTCTACACTAAACCCTATGAATTCCATCGGGGAACGAGCCCGGTGCATTTTTAAGTAGCTAATGTTGGTAAGTGGTGCGCGGGACGAAGAATGGATGCTTACGCCAAGTAATTGTAAGCACTAGTTGGGAGCTCGGGGGAGGGATCTAGACTTCAACGTGACACTATAGGAATTAGGCTTTGTATTAAAAATATTTGAATCTCTTTTTCTCTCACCTTTTTCCATTAGTTAGAACTAGAAAGGCTAGGGATTGAAATCTAGGTAAATTTCAATAGACATTATTTATTTTTAGTAGAGATGGCCTCGAGATTAAGGCACGCGATTGAGAATCTGGTTGCGGTTTCAAACGGGAAACACACCTTTCAGCTTTCAAAGTTATGTGTGTATTGTCAATGAATTATCACTAACTTTTACGGTGAAAGAAAAAGTTTTTAGGATTTTCTTGTAGTCTATCAACCCACACAAGGCCAGCTTGATGGAATAAACCCAGGCCTAAACTTGGACTAAGGCCTAACCTTCTAGAGGAGGCAGGTGCCCAGCAGTAGAACATATACTAGTACTACTTTTACTAGTCACTGCGTAGTCAACCCCCCAGGTTCTGAATCCGCATCTCATCTCATAAAATATAAATAAGTGCAGTAAACGGCACAAAGAAATATTTTAACAGTAGAAACATCTCCATTCGTTTGTTCACCTTCACTAAGCCGTAAAGATTTAAGTTGTGTAAGTGCAGCTTGAATTAAATATTACTCCTTTATTTAAAGCCTTTTTGGTAATTGAAAATATAATGAGAGGATATTTTAATGCAAGAAAGCTTTTACTTTTAATGGTAGGATAGACGCTCAATGCTCATAGAGGGTAGATACTTTTCAACTTGGTTTTTACATTTTTACCCTATGAGATATCTACTTCTTGTCATCAATTTAAGTCTATCAAGAATATTTTAATATATTTAAGAAGATCTAACATTCATCATGTTTATTTAAAGTTCTTGGTTGTATCAAAAAATATATAAACCGACATAGAATAATAAGTCTTTATTAAGTTGTAACAGTGGGAGCAACATCGTATACAAAAGAACGTGGTGTGATATTCGTCATCTCTTGCAGCGACACACACGTTTCAAAGCTCTCTTCAGCCCCGCGAAGTAATGGATCACTTGCTCCTGGAAATGTTAAAGATTATTAACACACACACTCATGTCTAAACCCTTAGAGAAATAGGCACAGGAAAACCTCCTTTCGTCCGGAACTACTGTTTTAATCCTGACGCACAATTGACTGCAAGCTGATCAAGGGATCCTGGATTAAAGTACCAGTTTTTGAAAATGATGGGGCTCTTACACACAGTTATTAATACATCCACACTCATGTCTAGAGCTCTAAAGGAATAGGCAGAGGAAAACCTGCTTTCGTCCGGGAACGAGACATCGTGGATAGTACAAGTTTTTGAAACTGATTGTGTTCTTTTTAAAGTTTCTTAGGTAGGAGAATGCATGTTGGAAATATGCTTGGTAAATAACCGCCAAGTATCTCTTTCATTCTTTGTCAGGAAATTGAACTATCTATACCCTGAATACGTTTGGAAAACTAATGGTACAGCAAAACAATTTGCAACATTCTTTAAATTAAAAAAATTGTCATAATTATGATTGGTGTCATTATTTTCGCTTACTATCAATCTACCGAATATTTAATTATTTTTCAACTCGAGAGCGGTGGCGGGTGTTGGATAGATGAGGGCTACTCAACACCGGGATCGATGGTGCTTTCTTGGGGAAACTTACGTTCAGTAGTGGACGGCGATAGGCTAAGTATTTATTGGTGTTTTTTTTTAATACATATAAATACATAAATACATACCCAACAGTCACATACATAGTCCTGACCCCACACTAAGATACGAGTCTTGTGTCGTGGGTATCAAGACTACGAGAGACTTCGGTCTCACAAACACCCAGACCCGAAACAAATATTTGTGGATCACACAAACATTTGTCTCGGTGCGGGGATCGAACCCGCGGCCGCTCGTTTCGCAAGCTGGTGTCTAGCCGACTGCGCCACGGGGCTGTTACTATTCAATATTGTATCGCGAACCTGCATGAGGTTGAAGCACATGGCGACGAGCGCCATGCCCAGCATGAGGTACAGCGAGCACACGATGAAGGAGGTCTCGATGCGCGCCGTGTACACGCGCTCGCCCGGCACGAAGTCGCCGAAACCTATGCTGCGGGAGAAAGGCAATACCAATAGAATGTCGGAGTGATTGAAATATCTTAATATTGTTCAGAATTAACTTCTTCTTCTTCATCAACCCATATTCGCCCACTGCTGAGCACGGGTCTCCTCTACCATTGAGAGGGTTTTAGGCCATAGTCCGCCACGCTGGCCTAGTGCGGGTTGGCGGACTACACACCTAAGAAATTCCTAAGAACTTTTAGGTGTGCAAGTTTCATCACGATGTTTTCCTTCACCGTTAAAGCAAGTGATAATTCAATGTGAATACACACATAACTTCGAAAAGTCAGAGGTGTGTGCCTGGGGTTCGAACCCGCGACCGCCGAGATTCTCGACCGCGCGCCTAAACCTCGAGGCCATCACTGCTTAGAATTAACTACCTTCATTCAATTTAATAAAATGGACTGTTCTGACTAAAAGTAGTAGTGGTATTGGAAGGGGTGAGTAGCTAAGAGGGGATTCTCGCTAAATAAACACAAACACAAGCACAGTCAGACACAGGGCTGCCAGATTGTATAATTGGATACAAATCCTGTATAATCGGATGGGGTGTTGTATCCATGACCACTTTGTATAATACGATACAAAGGCATAGGGAATGGAATATAAGTTCGCATTTTATCAAGAATTTGTCTACCTATCATCCTAAAAAAAAACAAGAACTATTGTGGAGTGTCCATTTTTCAATCATCTATTGCCCAAGATTATCCCTAAAAAAAAAACAAGAGCTGCATAGAGTGGTTATGTATAATGCTATCTAATTTTGTATAATTGGAGATAGTAAACCGTATAGCTGCGATTTATTTGCTGGCAGCCCTGCTCAGACACTTCCGTTCTGCGACTCGGAAGGAACGTCTCTCTGCTTGTTGGACGAATCAAATGGAGGAAATATTCCTGTTGAAGAGCGAGATTGTTCACCAATCATACCCACTCCGATGTGTATGTGTACCGAGTGTATGTTTTATTGTCAGGTTATTGAAATCATTTTTACAATTCGCTACAATATTAATAATAAGAAAAAACAAAAATATAAGAAAAAAACAGTGATGGCCTCGAGGTTTAGGCGCGCGGTCGAGAATCTCGGCGGTCGCGGGTTCGAACCCCAGGCACACACCTCTGACTTTTCGAAGTTATGTGTGTATTCAAATTGAATTATCACTTGCTTTAACGGTGAAGGAAAACATCGTGATGAAACCTGCACACCTAAAAGTTCTTAGGAATTTCTTAGGTGTGTAGTCCGCCAACCCGCACTAGGCCAGCGTGGTGGACTATGGCCTAAACCCTCTCAATGGTAGAGGAGACCCGTGCTCAACAGTGGGCGTATATGGGTTGATGAAGAAGAAGAAGAAGAAAAATAATAATAAGAAAAATTAAAGTAATTAATTTAATACCTAATTAAAATTGATTGAAAAATGTTATAATACCATCCGTAGTTGTAATTTACATGTATCCCTTCATGGCAATGACGTTTCTATTTTCCCAGTCTCATCTCTCTGGATATAAAACTTTGAAAATTTCGTGATAACCACACCACTCCAGCTTTTTGCGTAATTATTTTAAAATGCTCTATTACATATACTCTATTTTAGAATTAAAGTATCAGGTGTACTTTATACTTACTAATGTACTTATTATAGATAATGATAAATCTGTGTACCTGCTAAGAGATATGAAGCAGAAGTAGGCGCCGTCCAGTTGATCCCATTTCTCCCACATACCGAATATCATCGAGCCGAACATTATGTATCTGGAAACAAACCGACATATTTACTAAATGGTTTTTAACATATTACTGGTTATTGTTGGTCTTTAACAACTTTGATAAATTACGTAATTACAGTATAATCTCACTAATCCGGCACATCCAATAATCCGGCACTCACCGCCATCGTCCCTCTACGCCTGTGCTCTATGAAATGCTTTATTTTGTCAGTAACCCGGTTCTCAGTTTTCTACTTAAAATCCAGTATTTCGAACATTCCAATATTCCGGCATCCTCCAGTTTTCAAAAGTGCCGGATTAGTGAGATTATCTGTATAACATCTACATACCCAACCATGATAGACACGCAAACGCATATCGGAACGGTGATGGTCTGAGCGTCGAATGTGACGTAGCTGAAGTCGCTGGTGACGTCACTGTCGCTGCGCGCCCCCGCCGCCCCCGCCCCGCCCCGCGCGCGCTGCCACCCGCCCGCCGCAGACATACTCCTCGAGTACTCTGCTCGCCTGGTACATACCAGTACAATAGATTTTTACTGTGAACTTATTCGAGAACTTTAAGTTATTTTTTAAATTGTAAATTCAATCATCTTCTTCGGTTTTTGTTTGTTACACATATTTTTGTGGAGTTACACTTACATTACTTTCTAGGTACTTATTAGAATGAAATACATTACGGTAATACATTAGATCAAGGCGTATAAGAGAGGCGAACAAGAGTAAAAGTTAAAGTCAAATCATCTTTATTCAAATAGATGTTTATGAATGTTCATTTTAGCACTATTTTGTAATACTATTTTTTAAAACTAGTGCCGCTTCGAAACGTGTTATCAGTCTAATGATTTAATTAATTTAGAACAGAAGAAGTTCATCTATCATTAAATTTGCTTGACGAAATGCACGTAATTCCGTCTTACCGCTGGAACCCTCGCATGTAGGGATCCCTGTAGTCCGGAGACCCTTCAGAGTCTGAACACCGAGACCTCCACGCTTGGGGCCTCTCTATGCTTTCGGCTTCACTTATTTCTAACTGGAAATTAAATGACGGCATTAATTTAATTAAGCTGTTGAAAATCACGAAGATGTTAAGTTTATAAACAATCCTTACCTTTAGATAGATACTAAAAGTATATTTAAAATACAATTAGGCTTTAAAGTCGATGAAAATTTTATTAACTGTTAATTTATGAAAAACAAAATTCCACTTCAACTTTCATTCTTCACACTTCAATTCGAGCACTTTCTAGCCCATGACGACATCAAGTTTTTAGTTTTGGGAATTAAAAAATCACTTACCGGTGGTCTATACCTAGCAACACGTCTCCTGGTAAATCCAGGACATCCCCTGCACAGGCAAATTAGGGCGTAGATGCATTTAAACCAACGCGCGAGGAGTTCGCCTGAAAAATTATTCATAATTTAATAACCTATTCAGCTCGCTGGGGCAGCCCTCGCCGCTTAAATTAACGGCTTTCATATTTTATGAGACATTTTAGGTTCATTTTAAAGCCTTGTTTCTTTAAGAAATCCATTTTTGTAATACATTTTTAAGTTAGAAAATCACCATTTTGTTTTGGTTCTTGGAGTAGTGCATTTTAAAACAAAGACGTAGGTGTTTGTATCCGTATTAAACAAACTGTTTTTTACGCTAGCTTTTATGCCTATGCCATTAAAGGGGTAGGCAAAAATAATGTTTGAACAGACAGATACAGACGTTTAACCAGTTTTGATATATGGCATTTAGGCACGTTTCCAAACTTCGTCTTCCTACTGAGAATTGCCTAAAGAAACTGTAAAAATACTATTCCCAACTCGGCAATCGAAACCTCCTTGAAATCGAGCAACATGTGCCGCGTGAGTCAGTCAGCAGTCAGTCTATTAAAATTTGTTAATAATTCAAAGAAAATTTAGTGAACAACAGTATGGGTTTGCTTCCAACTTACCAACATTACTAAGGTACAACAAGAAGAGAGGCATCCCCAACAACGCGTAGAAGATTGTTATCACCTTACCCCAGTTCGTTCTTGGAGATAAATGACCGTATCCTGGAACGGAATATTGACAAAAGTGGCCTTAAAAAGGAAATCATTATAATATGCATATTTAAGCTGTCCTAATATTATAAAACTGAAGAATTAGTTTGCTTGCTCTAATGCGTTGAACCTTTCCTGAATTTCAATCGGTTTAATTTGAAAAAATCTTTGAGTTTCATTTAGTTTCAAGCCCATTTCAAGCTAGTCTCAGCTTGATGATATGTAGTACGACTAGGAGCGAAGAAGCAAAGTCAAATGAATCAAAAATTGGAAAACAAAACTTCGTTGGAGATAAAGAAATAAAGTTTATTTTGATAATGCATGACATGGGTGTCATACATTATCGCTTATAGGCTGGGGCCTATTTTGGTCTTTTGAAGTAAAACATGTTTTTCAAACGCATAAGGTTATAGTTACCTATAGTAGTAATAACAGTAAGAGAATAAAGGAAGGCGGACGAGAAGCTCCACTGTCTTGACGATCGGCTCCCATCCCACCCGTGACGCACCGCCACCACTATCGTATTCTGGTAGTCTGTCAGCTTTATACTAATCCTGGGAACAATTTCATTATGATTATTATCAGCCCTTATAGGTCTTACTGCTGGGATCAGGCCTCGTCTACTGCTTAGAGGGTACAGGATTTTTTACATGTAAAGGTTCCCTCGCGATGTTTTCCTACACCGATAAGTAAGTGATGATTCGTTGTGAATAGAATTACAACAAAAAGTCTGATATATATCTCTGTCTGTGGCCTGCGACCGCCGAGATTCTCATACACTCGCCTAAACCTCGAGGTCAAACACTCTTTCAATTCTTTTCAATCGTCTTCTGTTTTTGTATTCTGAAAGTACGAGTATATGATATCTCTATCACTGTTGTTCCGTTTTTCATTAATACCTACTTTATCTAATGTAATATGTATTACTGTTCTACCGTTCTTCATGAATACCTACTTCTCCTTGACAGCAGTCTCATTGAATAAGTTGAGCGCCAGCGTGACGTTCTCCCAGAGGTACTCGGCTGTTTTGTCCCTCTCATGCTCCATGTGATTCACTCGTTCTTTCTCGCTCGCACCTTCTATCGCTTGGAACATGAAGGCGCCTGAAAATAAAACATGGTAAATGTGTATTTAGTTGACAATAGAATTAGTAAAAAATATGGTAAAACTTTTATTGGGGACTAATCATCCTCATCATCTTCACCACCATAACCATCATCATCATCATCGTCTTCGCCATCATCATCACCACCGTCATCATCACAATCACCATCATCATCGTCATCATCATTATCACCATCATCATCATCGTCATCGTCATTATCAGCTTTATCGCCGTAACCATAATCACCTTTATCATCATCAGCCCAAATTTTATCTGCGACTGCGCACGCGATCCCTTATCAACTGAGAGGATTTTGGCCTAAGTGTACCACGCTGGGCTATGGAGGGTCAGCAGCCCGTCATATGCTCCACTTTTAGTCTTTACAACTTGGAGATAATATAATGAAACGCAAAAATGATCCTAAATATGTGTGCGTATACATGTATTATGTAGTAGGAATAGTGGGTTACCTATTCACCGCAACGAATTGAGCAATTAAAACTGTTCACTAACACTTTAACTGAGATATTAAAATTTAAAGCACCGCGAGGCGTGTGTGACCGAAGGTTTATTACCCTCTTTAAAATAAAATACATATGGACAGTGCCGTAACTAGGGCGATGCCAGCAGTGCCTAGGCACAGGGCGCAGACCCTGGAGGGGCGTAGAAATGACCAGACTAGTATCTGGTTTTATCTCATGCATGGTAGCTAGGCCTGGTTAGAGCATTTTCAGTGGCGCAGTTTTGAAGGCTCTCACCAGGTGCATAAAAGGCTAGTTACAGCACTGCATATAGATGCCTAAACATTTATAATGACTAACTTTGGTAATTTATTCACCATCAGCCGAACATCAGCCATCAGCAGAAATGCACCTCTGCCGAACTCTTCCGTGAATACAGACGTGATGTTATGTATGTATATTAAAATAGACACCAAAATCTTACTCTAATCCTATTTTTAATACAAACAAACAATTTAATTACATTAGATTTGATAATAGGCGAGTCTCTGAATAATTTAATGGATAGACGTCGCCTACATAAATTACTCATCATAATGTCACGAAAACATGACTCTCATTTACATAAAAATGATTTTTCTTTACTTTGATGTTGGGTTCACAGGGCGGCGCGCACTGTCATGCCGGCTTGACAAGCCCGTGGCAGTTCAAACGTGTGGAATGTGCCTTGACCTATTTATTTTTAAAAAAGAAATGTTATTGTCTCGTATTGTGGGCAGGTCACATCTGTCGCAATAGTGATGGCTGGTGGGGGAAACGTGTTCTGGAGTGGAGACCACGGCTCGGCAAACGTAGTATAGGACGCGCTCTGGCTAGGTGGGGTGACGATATCCACAAGATGGCTGGCAGCAGATTGAATCAGTTTTGTAATTGTCTAGGGTTTTAAAGAATTGACTGAACATGATGAATATTAACATTCAAAACAGCAAGTGCCTAAACTATTTTAAAACTGGAAACTAAAAATGGTCGCCGCGATTCGAAACTAGACAAATAGCTTGAACAGTAGATCATTCAATTTGCTTTCAAATATTTGTAACATCGAAATTTCTTGAGAGCTAAGAACTTACAATCGATAAATATAATTATCTATTTTTAATGTAGTGTAGCCATTTTGATGCAACTGTTATAAAAGCAAAAATTAATCAAACAGAAAATTATTTTAGTACTATTATGCCTTCAACTGTTCTATAAAAGTCTGTTTGCATGTGTAAAAGATGCTGTAAATTGAAATAACGTTATTTGTTTTTGTTCCACCATCGTAGAGCTATGCCATACTCCCGTTTGGGTTCTACGTGACTGCATTTCTATTGAATATTGCATCTTTCGACAGCCAATTACCACTCAAACGTTAACGATATTCACCCAATATTCACTACTATACTTAGCACAACGCTTTACCTTTCACAAACGCTTCAAGAATCGAAGGTTGCCTTCCCAATGTCAATCAACTAAATCCTCATCAAACCAACGGCTTGAACGTGCGAATCGGCCCTAACGATCCCTAATGGCGGTTTAGGCTCGGCTCTCACGATATAATCACAAAGAATACCCAATATAAAGCTGTGTTAAATTTAAAGGAGCCATCGAAGCGTTAGAGGCAGCCATTCATTGTCTCTAATGACTTGAGGCGACACCCCTAATTCTATTATTGGAAATCACAATGATACCCCTTGAATAATGGAAGGTTATGTTGCGATAAGATCAATATTCTAGCGCTTTGTAATAACATTGTATTGAGTTGGTATCTTAGGAGCAAAAAGCTAGTTTCTTAGTGTGTGTAATAATTCTGTATAGATTGGTTATAAGACCTGCGGACGGCCGGTGGAGCAGACTAGTTCTGGAGTTAAGACTGCACTTAGGCATAGTGTAGGATGACATAGAGCCAGGGTTGGGCAGTATTTTAATTACTTGTAATTAAAATACGTAATTGAAATACAAATACGTATTTTGTATTTGTATTTCAATTACTTCCTTAAAATGTAATTTGTAATTCGTATTTTAAATACCTGACGCCGAGGTATTTTGTAATTAGCATTTTAAATACTTGAGGCTTTAAAATACATTAATATTAAAATACAATTAACCACCATGAGTGCAATAGTGGTAAGTGGCGAGAAACGGCATAATCCTCTCAATGAGGGAAACTAGGACCAGGCCTCCAGTCCCCGGCAGCCCCACTATTCCTGGTTACGGTAGCGGCCATGGTAACGGCGGGGCAGGGGGTGCTAAGAATCCCCGGGTTGGCCCCGGCTACCACACCCAACGACGACTGGCCATGGTTACACACAACATACGCACTTTGAGGACAAACGAGAAGATTGTTGATTGAATTGAGTGGATAACACTGGGACATACTGGGGTTGTCGGAAGTCCGAAAAATCGAGGAGGACATGACAACCCTGAAGTCTGGTGTCCCGAGGAGGAGTCGGATTTCTCATCCAAAGGTCTCTCATTAACAACATCGTATCCAATGAAAGTGTGTCGAACAAGGCAGTGTACCTCATACTCAGAATATTCAAAAGATATTCGTTGAAGGTCATACAGGTATACGCGCCGACCTCGACACACCCAGATGAAGAAGTAGAGGAGATCTCTGAGAACATACGTCGAGCCATACATACTTCCAAAACGTACTTCAATGTTGTTATGGGAGACTTCAACGCAAAGTTGGGCATGAGAAGCGATGCGCAGTTGAAAGTGGGGCAATTTGGACATGGGCAACGCAACCGATCCCAGTGGAAGTCATTGGGAGACACCTATGTCCAGCAGTAGACTTCGATAAGCTGATGATGATGATGATGAATCTTTTTTTCCTCATCTTTCCAGATCATGCAGATTACTTATTAAGTATTTTGTAATTTGTATTTGGTATTTTAATTACAAATAGCTAAAATACTGTATTTTGTATTTTATATTTCAAATACCATACTTAAAAGTATTTTGTATTTCGTATTTTAATTACTTGTGATAAAGTAATTTGTATTTTGTATTTCAATTAAAGTAAAGCATGTATTTTGCCCAGCCCTGCATACAGCACGATGGTCTGACGCCTTGAAAAGGTGGGGTGTAAAGGATGGACGAGGCTTGCTCAAGACCGGGATGGTTAGCGCTTTCTTGGGGAGGCCTACGTTTAGCAGCGGACGGCGATAGATTGAGCTTATAAAACATCCTCAGAAATCGTAATGGCCTCGAGTGTGGTATGCTTATCAATCTCACAAACACTCAGACTATTTGTAAATGATATAAACATACATACAGTATAGTTCGGGGAGTTTTTCTTGGTCCCTTGTTTTGTAACCAGATTTCTACCCACGTAACTATCTAAATACACACACAGCTTCAAAAAGGCATGCGTGTTTTTTGTAATTTGTATTTGTAAGTACTTAAGTCTGTTGACGCAATAAAATATTAAAAAGATTAATTTGAATAAAAACTTTCATTAGCATCAATATCTGAACAAACATCTGCAAACTTTTCTCCTGCTTTTATGTTTATGCCAGTAAAGATTTCTGGTAATGCTTTTCAACACTATTTTTTACAAACAGACAGTAACTAACCACTGCTTAAATAAAATAGAATGTAACCAATTAAATAACCTAGATTTCTAATTTCTGCGAATCTCTGTTTTATAAAAGTACTGAAATAAATAAACGTGAAAAGATTTCAAACAAATCGCACATGAAGATACTGACTAATGTTAATGATAAAAGTATTACTACTTTTAACATTTTAAATTTTTTGGCCTCGACGTTTTGGCGCTCGGTCGAGGATCTCGGTCGTCTTAAACCATAAACTTTTCAGTCATTGGGCTTTTCGGTACATATGACCAACCCACTTTAATTCGATTGCATTTAAACTACATTATTACAGGCTATTATTTGCATTATTCCCCTCATATCCAACATTATCTGTTCAGGCTCAGGGTCCACGACAAAGCCAGTATTTCGTTATAATTATCAACTCATCTACCTGGTAATTGAACTAGCAAACCGCAGGCGATAACAATTGAATATAAATAGAATTTCTAACGCATTCATTTAGCTTCCACCGCACCAATATCAACACTGTTAATGGAACACTTAATTACTATCAGGTATTGATTTGTTGGTACAAAGGGATAGAAACCGCGCTCCGGATATTTGGTTAGAGTTCAGATGATCGTATTCACTTGTTTATAGTACTAAGGTAGCAGTGGCGGTACTTCCATAGAAGCCCGAAAGCCCGACTTGCCTTACATAGTTCCGAATGACGAACTTAACGATTGTTTATTTATAAAATAACGCTATAAATGTGAATGTGAGTACTAACCGGTAGGTATTTATTAGTCCTACGTACCAAAAAAAAAATGCTGCTACTAAATAAACATTTGGGCTTGCCTTAGTTTGACACCCTAGGCACGCCACTGTAAGGTAGGGTAAATGT
This sequence comes from Cephonodes hylas, assembly GCA_030295005.1. Lineage (NCBI taxonomy): Eukaryota > Metazoa > Arthropoda > Insecta > Lepidoptera > Sphingidae > Cephonodes > Cephonodes hylas. The sequence continues at coordinate 10,846,643 of AP025380.1, read as the reverse complement.
CTGTAATTGATCTAAGAATGGCACTTTCTAGGATGGCCTGTGTATAAACATACATATGTAAAATCAACTTAAAATGAATTATAATCCGTGTCAAACGAAAAAGTTATAATGCCAAAAAAAAAACCTTTAGGTGTTGATGGCATGCTTTTGTTAATTTTGACTATAGTTTCTTCATTTCACCAAGTTAGGCATAAAAGTTAATGTTTTAATTGGTTCTTTAACATCAATACGTGCATTCTACAAAAGCTACTGGAATTGTGCTAGCAGTGACATTTGAAGGTGAAGAAAAACATTGTGAGGGATGCTAAAAATTCGCTGCAACTTTTCGTGGTTTTGTTCTAGTCTGTTTATGTTTTTGGGAGGGTAAACCATGGCATACCTACTATCAGATTTAATGATTGGCGTCAATCACTAAACACCTGAACTAATTGTTTATGAGCCATAAACCAGGATGTTGTTTCTCGATAGTCTGTACTTCACACGTCTGACGAATGATTGACTTGTATGTAAATAACCAACAGCTTAATTAATTGACTGCCTGATTGTTATGCTCGATTAAGAAATCCCAAATTTAATGATTAAAACTAATTTATTGGGGTTTCTATTAAGAAATTAAAGATACTTAGCGATGTATATTACATGTGGCACGTATATTTGAAAATTAATGAAATATTATTTGAACACTGTAAGTCTTTGGGGGAGGTCCAGCAGTGGACGTCATCAGCCTGATGATGATGATAAAATAATTTTATCAATAAATGAATTATATTCATTCACTTCCAAACTAAATTTACCACCGAATTTGGCAGACAGCACTGGAGAAGAACGAGCTGGAAATTTCGATATCTAGACTTTCTGAATGATGATTTCCTTACCAGCTATAGTATATGCCACGACAAGGACAATGACTCCGACGTTGCTGAAGAGGAAGGCGAGTAGGGCGCGCACGTAGGCGCGTGCGCGGGAAGCGAACCTGCGCTTGCGCCGCGGCATCGTCGCTCATCGCCGGCGGACGCACCCACGCGCGCTCATTGCGCTCAAACCGCTCGGGGACATTACGGCAGCAACTCCTGAAACAAAGAAAATATCACCATCATCAGCCAATCGTTGTCCACTGCTGGACGTCCTCCACCGGGAGCGGTCAAAGAAAATATTTGTGTAGGAAAATAAATTAATACACCCAACAGTCATCTATAGACCCTACATTAAGATACGAGTCTTGTATCGTACGTATCAGAAACTACGAGAGACTATGAGGTCTCACAAACATCTAGACCCGAAACAAATATTGTAGGAAAGTGGTGATCACACACACATCACAAAGAAGGCAAATATTTCACCAGATGTACCTGTACCTGGCAAGTTTGTTGCCTATTTTCGAACAGCTTAGCTATTACCTGCCATAGTGTCCGATCACGGTCTCAATACACTTTGTCATCATCATCATCATCATCATCAGCCTTTATTTCGTCCACTGTTGGACATAGGCCTCTCCTATGGCACGCCACTGGGCTCGATCTTTACATGGAATACACTTTGTATGGATATATATTAGCATACATCCCACATTACAAAGATAGAAAAATATTTCTCTATAATTCTAATATTATGTACCTATTTATCTTATAAATTCCACCGAGATATTCATGAAAAATAAACAAAATTTTAAAATAAGTTTCAATAAGCAAACAGTAACAAATCATATTTCAGAAAAATAACTAATTTATTCAATACGATGATTGATACAGCAAACTAATAAGTCACAGAAACTTTCCAGACGTTTCGCGAAATCAACAACGAAATCTCGAATACAAGAATAATAAGTTAAGCGATTAATCTTCATAATGCGGTGATTGGATTTGTTTACAATATTTATTTTGCGAAGTAGCAATGGTTTCGGGATTAAAGTACATGGTCGAGAATCTCAGCAGTTGCAGGTTCAAACCCTATGCACACACTTCGGACTTTTCGAAGTTATGTAAAAAAAAACGTAGTTAGGAAATCGGCACACCGGCAGATACACCTAAGAAAATCGTCTCAATTTTCAAGTGTGCTGGTTTCATTACGATGTTTTCCACCACCGTTAAAGCTAGTAATTCACTTCGCATACATAATTTATTTATTTGTGTAATATTAACACAAAACATTGCATAAACTTCAAAATTAAGCCGAAATAGAAATGAAAATTAATTTATAATATGACTTTAACATTTATTTTATTAAAACATTGTGTTTTTTGTTTTGTTAATATAAATTTAGAGAATACGCTTCGTTTTGTTGAAATTGCGAATTTTATTATCTGCTCTATGCACTGTTTACTTGGAATTTTAATATTCTAACCCACGTTTAACACAAATGTAAAATATTTAAATGTTAAAATTATATTCCGTTTTGTTTACAAATAGCAACCCAACGCGCCTTAGCCTCGAACATTTAAATTCATACTCATTTTCTTTCTTAACTAAGGCTAACCGAAAATCTCCTTCTTTGAGATCAACTTGAGAGAAGAAAAGTATTGAGTTTGATTCTTGCAGCGTCATAAATGTTATTCTAAAGTTCAAATACTGAAACGCCATTTAAAAATTAAGGTCTAATGTCCACTTGTTTTAAGTACCCTTTAAATTTAGCGAAGACTTAAAAAAGTGACCAAATTTTAATTGCTCTTCAAACCACTTTTATTTTTATATTTTATCCAACTGTATCTAAGACGTATGACTCTCAAATTGTTTGGGAGCATGTGTGTTTCAAAATCAATTTCATTCTTTTTTTTAACGTGTACTGATTTTAGAATTATGAAAGTACTGCCACTAGTGTTTATCACTAATCAATTCGGCTGCTTATATCTTAAACTACCTCCGGCTATCACTTGCAATCCCAATAGTATCGATTACCGATAACAATAATCTTTAATCGATTATTCGCCAATCCGATTAATCCGGGTTTACACCAACAAATTCAGTATTTTAATAAAAAAATGTTTAATCGCAATTCACGCCACCCACAATACTTTCATTGTAAATATTATTCGCATGGTGTTTGTACAACGGTATTTAATTCGAATGCACACACCCAACCAGCTGCGAAAATACATATCACGCTAACCATTTGATTACATTTTAGTTTCAAACCGGATTATTTTTATTTAAAGCCCAGTTTGTTATGTAAACAACGAACCATTGAAATTCATGTATCGATCAATATTTATATGATCACTTTCCTATAAAATTGATGAAACTGATGGTGGGCATATGCGTCATACTCGGGAACGGGTGTTGTTTACGTGGACTGTTGTACCTCAATTACTCATTTATATTATATTTATCAATGTTTAATCTGATGAAATGACAGATTCACATTTTAGATAACTTTATGTTTCTTATTTTCTTCCTGTCTGTCGTTTTTATTTTGATAGTAAAGCTAACGTGATCATTTGGGCACATTTCCACTTTTCCAAGCTGTTTTTTACAATAACCTAATCTGATCTCAACAACTCTACCCTACCCAGAAATCGAACCTAGATCTTCTCAATCGCCCAACCCACACCATCATCGTGGGAGCAACGAGGCAGACATATAAATCAGAGCAATTTATCAGCATTTTACACGCCGTGTATACAAATGAGACGACATTAACCAGACGATTGCAATCAATGCCATTGATTGCCAATTATAAAAGTGCTGCTTTCAAAATAAATGGTTGAGTGGAGTGACATTGTGTTTATCCAGTGCTGCCAACCGTCTGGCATTTGTCTGCCGAGGAGTGATACCAACCTTTTTAATTAGTATAACCGAAAAATTTACTTTGGCGTTGCTACGTGTATATCGTGCGATTCAGAGCTTTTACCAATGAACTTCTCGATTATGAGTCGTAAGTTTATGCCTTATATGAAATACTTTAAATAGCCAAAGCAGAGAGCCTATAAGATAGATACAGATATAAGCCTTGTTATATGATGGAAGAAAGACGTATCATTTGAAGGAATTAAAAAAATGCCGATGTTAAAGTGTGGAAATGTAATTAACTTTCGCGTTCCTTTTTTATGCGGTAAACAGATCCAAAACTAATGTCTTTCAATAATACTGTCCTAAGTTTCATCCTAAAGAAACTTCAACATAATTTTTATTTACCTCTGTTACAGGTGTGTTTGTATGTTATATGAATCTTACAATTCATTTATTATTTTAGGAACAACAATACGGTGGAACTACAGTATCAATAATTTATAACGTCACCAGTTGTTATTGCTTATTTTTGTGATCGCTCCCTCCAAAAACAATGAGTCTATCAACTTTATAGTTATTTAAACACCACCCATAAAAACAATAAACAAAAACACATCAACGGAACATTAACGGTAAGAACATAATTAGAATTAAAAACCAATTAACGCAACTAAATCTCCCGTAAAATGGGGAATGTTTTTAAACCTAATCCGGGGACTCGACCGCACGCCGCTGGCAACCCCGATAAACGTTAATTTTATTACATTTAAATTAGTTTTACGCACAATTTATCACAATCACACGAAGTAGGTTAGCTTTCCGTTTGCGTCAGGTAGTTTAAACAATTCGCTTTTAAATGGGATGTTAAACTATTTTTTATTGGTCACTTCTTAAAATTGAAAATGTGAATTGCTGTTGCATAGTCCACCACGCTGGCCTAGTGCGGGTTGGCGGACTACACACCTAAGAAATTCCTAAGAACTTTTAGGTGTGCAGGTTTTCCTTCACCGTTAAAGCAAGTGATAATTCAATTTTGAATACACACATAACTTCGAAAAGTCAGAGGTGTGTGCCTGGAGTTCGAACCCGCAACCGCCGAGATTCGCGACCGCGCACCTAAACCTCGAGGCCATCACTGCTTATTGCCAATAAGTTATTGGTATGAATGCTGCTTACCTACCAAGTAGCGGTACTCCCATAGAAGCCCAACAACGTTAAAAGGTAATTGTGCTACGTCAACTGTCTAGTTCATAATACTTTATCGTGGGATCAGTATACACAAATTTAAATGACGAACTACTTATACTTTTGTTAAATACCCACAATAAAGTAATATAGACTAGACATTGCATAATTAAGGTATAACGCTTTCAGAGTTTTATGGAAATATCGCTACTAGAACAAAATGTCGTTTTTCAGGCACATTTCCAGATTGCTGATAATTTTCATTTTAAAAATACTACGCAACCCAGGAATAAATGCCGAGACTTTTAGATAGCATACATGAAGCAATCTTAATCCATCTAAAAGTTATAAAGCTATACTCAGCTATACGCTCTATCTTTGTGCAAACTCCTTTCTCGAAAGCGCGGCAATTAGCCAGTGTGACAGCTGTCAGAGGCGCTCATAGCTTTAATGACGTCATTACACGTCACACGCCTCCTGGTACAGATTAAATAAGATTTTTGGACGTCGTGTAATGTCTTATGGAAGATATTACTCGGAAATAGTATTGGTTTTAACCAATGATTAGACGACAAGCGGTATTTCATGGAAAGAATGATAAGAAATAAACAAGAAAAGATCCGTTATAATTGTTGTTGACTTTTCAAGATACATACAAAAACGAATTAGGTATTTTCGAGTATTTTTTCTAGGTACCTTTACAAGCTATGTTACAAAATTAGTGATGATCATATAAATAAAATTTAAAAAATTAGTCTGTTGATTTAACTTCTGACATATACATAGGTACTTGTACCTATATACGTCTTCAATGTCGGAAGGTTTAAATACACTTACAATTCCGTAATATCTTTTTGTAAGGTGTAGTCGCAATGGCCACAAAGCTACAGTAGGTGAACTAACCGTGACGTATGCATGTATAGAGATGTGTAAAACATGATTTATGCGCCAATACCGGGGTTCTATTCCCGAATATTTATTGCCGCGCTGTAAAATGGCCTGTAGGGCGGACGTAGAATGACCTACAACGAGATTTACTCTCGCAACATAGTATTGTATAATATAGTTCTTTATGCAATTTACTGTGATGAAGCGTCTTCTAAGAACGAAATAAGGGTTATTATCAGCAGCCCATTAATGTCCCACTACTAGGCACTGGTACAACTGTAATAGTTTAGGCCTTCGTCCTTCAAGCCGGCCTAGTGCGGGTTGGTAGCAATGAATGAGAGTACCGTATGTAAAATAAGAGTCCCGATTCGTTTAGTGTTCCGGTTAAGATGCTAAAATTTAATCTCATAGAGTGTCGGACACTGTAGGTACCTAATATTCATTCTAGCTGTTATATTTTTACTTAATTTTTGTTTAATTTTATTATAGTTTTTTCTGTCTTTTTTTTAATGACACTATCCCTTTTATATTCACTTTTATTTGCTAGATTGTCTGGAAGAGATCGCTAATGGGTTTGAAGTTTGAATCCGCGACCGCCGAGATTTTCGACCGCGTGTCTAAACCTCGAAGCCTTCACTACTCCTTTTACATCGTTAAGCTATTGAAATAATTAGTCGTTTCTATGACCTTGTTGTCAGCTTTCAGACCTACATTTAGAATCCGCCTGTAAAACGACAAAACCAGCCAAATATTTGTTCGACCCATTAATACTTGTCTGGAGGACAGTTTAAATAAAACATTTCGTTAGTTATTAAAATTCTCTATTGCCAATAACCATAGTTTTGAAATATCCTAAGCGTGACGTAACAAAATGTCACCTACAGATTTTTGGAGTTCCGTGGGAGATTGCTGAAGAAATCTCCTTCTGTGGCTTTATATCGTATGAGTATGACATGGTACAGTTATCATGATCTTGTTTAGAAGTGGCGGTTTCGAGATTTCGTGAAACTTGACTCTCGTCTTGATGGACGACTTGACGGTTTAAACCTCAGGGTTACGACTTAGACTTTTATTAACTTATATATTATGTACATCTGTGTCTATTTGCAATTAATGATTATGTACTTCAACAATGAAGAAAAACATCGTGATGTACTTTTAGGAATTTCTTAGATGTGTGATGTGTTAGTTTCTTAGAAGCCTAGACCCTCACAGATGAAGAGGAGGTCGTTACTAAAACTGGCTGAGGTGTGTGGGGTAATGATCATGATAAATACCGTAAGTAAAGTAAATAAAGCTATGATAACGAATATTTTCCGCTAAAGTGTTGTCTTGTTGATCCTGAAATAATTGTTCGGGGTAGAATCGCCTGTTATTGAATTGGCAAATGTTATTGACCGGTTGACTACTATTTTTTTAGAGATAACACGGTGGCTCGAATGGCTCCCATACTAATATTCGCGGTACATTTACGCAGAACATGACAAAGCTTGGGTGAAGAAATACCTCTGCTTGCTTCTTCAGATTCGTTCCTAGTACTGAACCCTCAAAAATCTAAATGAATTTTCTAGATATTTTTAATATGACAGCTTCAGTAATTTGGCGCCGAATTTGTTTCCGTTTCACATAATTTATCAAAATTAACGTTTGTATTTTTAAAATATTTGATACGTCTGAACCGAATGCTACTTTTAATAACATCCACAAGTTTATGACAGTTTATTTTGAATCGAAATTAAATTAAAAATGACCTACATCGCAAAATAAACATTATAAAAACTGTAACATAAATAATAAAAAATATTAATGCAATCAAAAAGTGTAATGGAGCCATAACATTTTTTTGGCAAATAAACCTATGTCTAGGTGAAAGAAGAAATAAATCGTGAAAGAACATTTTAAACTTTTGAATTTCGAATAACATAACCACGTCAGAAAGTTAATTAATAAACGAGGTGACATTCTCCTGTATGTCAAATTATACAGACCTGGTACTATAGCTGTGTCGTTAGACAGTTTAGTAAACATTCAGACATAACGAAATCAATTAAAAACAACACGTGACCAAGAATGTAACATCAAAAGTATAGTAATCTCTACATTAGATGAAACTGAATCTTTGAATATAATTTATTACTCACCATTGGCATTTACCCAATTTACGTGATAGTACCAAATGGTAAGGGTCATCCCTTGCAAGTCGATATGTGGTCATTTCACAAAAATCAACTATCTATTTTAACTGTATTCCAATGTCCATAAGGTGCACTTTGCTTACCCAGCACATAAAGGACAACACCTTGCAACCTTTTACTTCTAGAGCTTAACTGCTGGAGTAACGGAGGTGCAAAAATTGCCTTCTCTTTTGGGTAAAGATTGAGAAAACTTCCCAAGAAACGGCATTAGAGTCGCCCTTACTATGTCAGACTTAACATACGAAATTAAGGCGTAGAAAGCTCTTCTGCTTAACCCTTTGACCATAGATGCGTTTTGTTTGTATGACAACATACTTACACTGGAAAGAATATTATTCTTATTAAATACAGAATTTTTATGATAATATTAAACAAAATTCCATAATTGAAAATATGACTGTTTATATTTGCTTTTAATTTTAAATAAAGCAGAATTTATAAATTTTTTCAAATAATTGTTGTAGTGTTTTGTTTATTCAATGTTCATATTGCGAAATGTATTTCATTAAATTAAATTTTCATGCACAAAACATGTTACACATTATTATTAACTTAATGTTTACATAACCTTAATACATTTTATAAAAAAAACTTAAAAAATTATAAATATGATAAAATAAATTATTCAATAGACATAAATCATTTTATTAAAACAAATGTGCAAAACGCTCACCTTAATCACTGTTACAGTAGTTTACTTTATTTAAATAAAACAAACACAAATTCAGTTTCCATCACAAAATAACGTGAAACAAAATGAATCTAGGCACAACACTGTTTTAAAAACTTCAAAACGTTCAAATGGAACGTTAATTAAAAACGAAAACCTTTTGTTTATGGTACACCACTGCGTGTCTCGGACAATTGTCTAATAATACGTTATTTTTGCTGCGATCTCGCTAAAATCTTTTAAAACGCGCAAGGAATGTTTCACATAACATGCGCACGCGTCGACTAACTAATAAACCTAATGTACCAGCTTTGGTTCATATGCGAACATAGAATAAAAATGCGGAACGGTTAGACTGCCGAATAGTGCCAAATTCAGCTTTTAGCTTGAAGGTTTTACTAAGTTCTGTCTAAAGAAGGGCTAAGATTTTATGTCCTAAAAATAAGAATACAAATTGGGACTTGTCTATGAATTTCAGACAGAGACAGATTTCTCCATTTCATATTTTAAAATCTCTAAATTCTATTTTGTCATGCGATGGATTTCGATGTGGTTTCCGCAGGAGTTATCATATAAATTCACTATTTGAGGCCTATAGAATCAAAACCAGCTAAACGCCAGTTGGAATCAAAGACAGTTAAATACAAATTTATTCAGTCTGTACTTAAATATTGTGGTATTTTTATAATTTAAAATTCTGATTTTTAGTGGTATTCACATTCTTTATAAATCTCTTTTAAAATATAAAATATCATAGCCACCTAAACAAAGTTATCGATTTTTGTAGATTACTGAATATTTGACTTACTTGGATTTAGCTGCCTTTGATTTTATAGGCCTCATTTATTAGTAATAACATTAATCTTTCCTCGGCGGTATTTCTAAAAACGAATTAGGAACCTGCCAGAAATGAGCCCGTATTTTTCTTATAAGCCAGTAACCAGTCATGACTCCTCTGGTATGGGTGTTCATGGGCAGTGTTGACATCTTTATTGCCGAATCTTCCAACATATTTCACCAACTCCACCGATCCAATTCCTGCCTACACGCAACTCATATGTTGCCTGTTCTTTGGCGAGTTCAGTCTAATATTAGCCGCGCGTGCGACGTGGACGTTGCGTATCAGTTTTGGTTTTTATTGTACTCCGCGCCACCGCCCCCCTCCACCCCCTCCTGGGTATTTCTGGAGAGGTCGCCAACGCTGCGGGGACCACCGTTACAGACCAACTCGCTTTTACGACAATACTCTTACCTCCGACGTAGCTCTGCTGCCCTAGTACTTTTTACCAATGGTGTAGCAAACTGCCAATCCAATTTATGAGTAAAAACATCGATTTGCGATGATGTATGGAGTTGATTAATGATACATATTATGTTTATTTAGACATTCTATTTATTACGGTTGGTTTTGTTAAAAAAATCAGAGCTGTTTGGTTCTTATTAGGCCTTCAACCCACATAAATTCAATTTCAAAGGTTACAAAAACTCGACGTGATTATTTGTATTTCTTGGCGGAAAGGCGCGAAACAATTCTTACTAAATTGAAAAGATTCTATTTTGCGTCATAAAAAGACATTCTTAAGATTTTTATGCTTCTTTATTGTTATCCCTCATTTTTGCTGGCCAAACAAGACAAACACGCAGTATTTGAAAATCAAGTAACTTTAAATAAGTATACCCCGATTCCAATATCCCTACAAAGTCAATATCTGAAAAGATTACCAACTCCATAGTAAGAATTCAATGAGGTTTTACTTAAAAATAATTAACCAACCAGCTATCAAAATACCAATATCCAACATATGCAAATTGGCATCAACACAGCAGATTAACGTACGTACGATCCAAAGTGTTGAAACATGCCAATTCAGTAAGATTACGAAGATTTCGATCTAACCTAGTCAGATCCTATTAATCCCGAATTCAAACTCGGCAGTGGCACTGGCGTAAACAATGACGGAACATTTGCCAAAGAAATCGTCACGATCGCCGTTGCCAACTTTCAAATACGTAGAATGTTAGAAAAAAACGCCATAATTTTTATCGCGTTTTAATTTTAATTTTTATATGACGGATGCGTGTTTTGTCTTGCGTTGTTTAACCGGCTTCCGTCCGCTTAGATTTGGCTATTAAATAGCTTCCATTCAGACGGTCATGTCATAAAAACTATTTTATATTGGAACTTTTCGAAGTTACGTCTGTATCGCAATGAATTATCAGATGCTTTTACGGTTAAGGAAAACGTCGTGAGGAAATCTGCACTCCTGAAAGTTTTTGGGAATTTCTTAGGTGTGTAGTCCGCCAACCCGCACTAGGCCAGCGTGATGGTCTTAGACCTAAATCCTCTTAATTATAGAGGTGACCCGTATCCATTAGTTAAAAGTACACATATGTACTGGCAATGATGATACATATTAAAACAGCTGGGATAATTGTGTCAAGTGGGCATTATAAGGTTTGAAGGGATTGAAAAGCTTATTTTGTAGTATGTAATTAGCGTTTAATAAAAAATACTTGACTGACTGACTACATTATATCCCAAGAAAAGTTAACCTGGCGGAATGTGGGTGCAGAAATGCATCTCTGCCTACCCCTTCGGGGAATATAGGCGTGAGGTTATGTATGTATGTGTACATTTTTACAAAGAACAACCAGGCTATAGCCGGATAATGTATACATTATCCGTTCCCTTTCAAATGACATTTAATAATGGTTTTTAAAATAAAATTATTCAGTGCATTCACAAAACATGGGTTTATGTTTCGCAGAGATTTGGGCGTTTGCCAAACGCCTGCCAAAAAAAGCTAGCAATTATTTCTTACAACACATTTTTCACTTCCATTGAACACGGTTGTGAAAAAAAGAAATAATTATTCTTTCTGGTAAACAGTTATTTTTAATTCTTTCTATTGTCGACGTGGTTTAACTTTAATGAAATAATCCGCCCAGTAGTTTGTTTTATCAAGGAAAACCCAAACACTATGTTTCAGAACTGGAATCATTATTTTTGTCAGTAATGACATAAGAATTCTATAATGTATGTTTTTATGTATTTTAAATTTCAAAATATCAGGAATTACAGAGCATTGAATTGGGTAATTAATAAGTCATGTTTATTTACTAAAGCGATGATTCTTTTGATCGACTAAAAGTACTAATATAAGTGCGGTGATAATAATAAATGCAAAAAATATTTTTACATCAAACATAAAATAACAATTATTACAAAATATTAAATTTAGAAAAGACAAAAAAAACCATTGTATTGTGGCTGTATTAAAAACTCTTCTTAAACGCCCCTTTCTTGGAAACTTTATTCTTATCATCATCTTCAGCACTCATGAATACGTTTTACTGCTGGACACGGGCCTCACCTACAACTGAGAGGGTTCAGGCCTTAGTCCACCAAAATATAACGTTCGGAAATCAAAATAATATTAATTTCCCCACTGTTGACTGTTTAAACTTTATTAGTACAATTTCGGTTCACCTTTCCGCCAGCGTCATTTTAGTACCGGAAAAGAAAAGTTATTTTATCGAATGTGATTATATCAATCATACATCACAGTTGATATAGGAGCTTCCGTTTCCTCACAACCCTGGCCACAATTTACCGATATCTTTATTCCATTTCTATTTTATCGAACAAAGAATGCCCTTGAACATTATTTTAGTTATTATTGTTTCAATATTTCTATTTTTGTAGTTACTAGAGTATTCTCAAGTATGCACATTTCGTAAATCGTAAAGATTTTTGATGAATATAATTAAATTTAATTCAGTAATTTATTTTTTAGGGCAATAATTTATATTTCTAATTGAATAATATCGGAAATAGGTAAAAGAAAATCTTGAACGAGAACGAACTTCTAAACGAAGTGAAAAATATGGTGAATATGGTATTTAACAGTACCTTACTTAGCTTAGAGATAGAAAATTTAACTCTAAACTAAAAAATATGAAAGTGGGGCGTCGGGGCTTAATAAAAACCGTAAAATAGACTTTCTTTATTCTTTTTTTAAATCGTTGATGTTGCTTTTTATGTCTTTCTAACGCTTCATTTTGAATTTAAGACCAATAATAAATAATGGTAAATAAAATAGTTTATTGAAGTTGACACAATGTCATAGAGAACAATAATTATCATAACGCCTGTAAACATTTCTTGCTATACTGGCAAAAGTTACATTACACATTAATGTCTTCTAATCCGGAGATCAATAATTACCAATACAAAAATTAAGTAACATAGAAATTCATGTCACTAGTAAAGTAGTCGATTAATTGGTAAAAATATTTTGTCGTCACTAACGTCATCGAGTAAGACATCTGTCAAACCGTTGCCGCGATCTCTTTCCTCTTGACATTTTGTTCAAGACGAACGTTCATATTTGGCATTACACGTTTCGTGTCTTAGCGACTTAAATGTAAGTGTTTTATTTAAAATATTGGTGTATTTAGTAAGTTTAAAGTACGTTTTATTTGTGAAAGTAGATTATTGTGATAAATTGGTGGTTTTAGTGAAAGATTAAGTAAGATAAAAATACTACGCGCCTTCGTCGGTGATTCTGTTTGGCGGCTTCACCATAAGTTTTTATCAAATTCTATACAAATTACTTGTTTTCATGCATTTCTTTTATTTATTACACAATTCGTGACCGTTAAATTTATGTACAATTGACTTTACTGTCCAAATAACGCGATTATTCACATCATTAACGATTTATTTACCACGTTGCGAAAATGCGTTCTATTATTGTATTTGGACGAATTGTGGTATATACTTATTTATACAGATATAACCATTTACTCTTCACACGAAAAGTGCCCATGTTTTATTTGTCATGGTTCTATTTTCGATATTTTTTAGGTTATAAACATTCTGTATACCGCCATTTTCGGACTTGGATTAATTTGTTTATCTTACTATATGAACTACCAAGTTGCCAAGCTTCCGCTGTTTTGAGGTCTTGGAGCACGTTAATATCTTCATAGACCTTTAGCTAAACTGTTAAATGTCCTATTATGTACGCTGCATAATATTTAGAATTCATGTGAGGAAGGGATTGGTAGACATCAACATTAACCGCCGACATGCATTTAGATGGTATGGTGGACTAACTGTTAACCTCTCCTTGGTACACATGGCCCATGTTGCATACCTAGCAGTAAGACTCGTGCTAACAGATATTAATGTTGTCAGAAGTAACTATACGTTAGTCTTCCATATGCATATTAAAGTGAGTTATATTCAACTATGACCCGTGCCAAGGACATAAATATAGGCTGATACATATTGCTATTTTATCTTCTTTAAATTAAACTTCTGTTAGTTTTTCAATATAATAGCGTTTTATTCATCAACACATGTGTTATTTCCAGAATGCGTTACGTGGCCGCGTATCTGTTAGCCGTGCTGGGCGGCAAGGCTTCCCCAGCCGCCGCGGACGTGGAGAAGATCCTCAGCTCCGTGGGCATTGAGGCCGACTCCGAGAAACTCAAGAAGGTCATCGCTGAGCTCAACGGCAAGAATGTTGATGAGCTTGTTGAGGCTGGTGAGTACAAATTTAAGACTTAAAACATAGCCTTTACAGGGCCAGCATGGGTGGTATAAGGCCTATGTCATTGCAGTTATAGATGCCAAGCAGTGCAATGTATATAGGTTGATGATAGATTTTAAACATTTAGTCACTCTATAATGATTTTGCATTTTGTGGATATTGTACCTGATGGTAAGAATGTGAGATTGAAAGCAGTGATTACAATTATCTACAAGTATCGCACTTGTTGCATAAATATGTAAATGAGAGTTTCAGAAATGGCTGAGCCAAAAAACCTAAGTCCTGTTTTATGGTAAATTTTCAAAAGAGTTCTTTAGATATTATATTAACTGATTTCAAAAATTTTTAAATTGTTTATAAGTGTGATGTGATGTGCAACAAGTTTTCAACTTGTTGAGTTTATTGTCAGTAAATTAAATGCTTCAATATGAGAATTTATCAAGAATATAAGATCATTATTTTAAATATGATTACTCTTCATTTGGTATTGTGAATTGTAACTTTTTTGATTTTAATTACATATAGGAGAAAATTATTTTTATTTATTCTTTTTTGTTTCATTCACATTTCTTATTTATTTAATGGTAATCTTGCAAGCATTGTTAACATAATAACTTACCATGATGATTCTACAATTAACACCATCTTTCGTCTGAACGACATTGCTGTTCACTACATTACTGAATATTCTTCACTACAATAAAAAGGATATAAATGTTTTGCCTCCATATTAACATAATATTTGCCCCCACAGGTCGCGAGAAGCTGTCCTCGATGCCCGTAGGTGGCGGTGCCCCGGCCGCTGCTGCTGGAGCCGCCCCGGCCGCTGCCGCTGCCGAGGAGAAGAAGGGTATGTTCTCTGCACTATATATTTACTACTTTATGAACCAAACTTGTTAGCAACATGTGCAGTAGTGAAATTGTATTTACTTTAATTTTAGTATTAATGATGATTGTTTATGGCTTAATTTAAACCTAACCTAACTTTATTTTGCCACTTCATAAAAGAAAGTTAAATTTAAAAAACATTCTTGTTTTTATTTTCTTGAAACATGAGTAAATTAAAAATTCTTTATTAGTAAAATTATTTTGTTTTAGGGAATATTTTGTTTGAGATAACGATTTTTGTGACAAGAACAAATACTTTATTAAGACACTTAATATTCTATGCATAATTTTTGAGTATAAAACATGATAATTGTAATGATGATTTCAATAACACCATCTTTCGACTGAATGTCAGTGCTGTTACTTACATATACTGATGTGTTTGTTTTCATATAATATAATATAATTTGCAAGTTCATTGCTAACATATCTTTTTTGTATTGCAGAGGAGAAAAAAGAAGAGAAGAAAGAGGACTCTGAGTCTGATGATGACATGGGCTTCGGTCTCTTTGATTAAACACATAACTGGTGAGTTTGGAAAAAGTATACATTTATTAGTTGATTAAAACATTAACTTGTTTGCTGCAAGTCATTTTAGGTGTTTTAAGTTTGTGTATATTACTGTGATTATATTTTCCTTTTTTATGAAGGTTTAATGTAAAATTTTATATTGGAGAAACTTACAATACATTAAAATAAGTACCAAGCACAATTATTATGTTGTGTATATTAAAAAAAATATAAAATATTGGATTGAAGTTAAAAATTAATAAGGAATTTTCAGGAATCAATATAAAAATGTATGGTTTTCTCTTGTTTCAGATTACGCGGCGCTGGTCGTTATTCCAAGTATGGTTTAAGAGTAACTGCAAAAATATTATTTCTATGAAATATATTTGCAACAAATTTTACTTTTTGTTTTAATCATCGTTAACCTATACTACGAAGTATAATATTTTATAATGTCTCTAAAAATTAATATAATATGAACCAATGAAACGATAACAAAATACATCTACCATGACAACTTTATTTACAAAAGTACATTATTATAACATTAATTTAGTTATACTCAATTGGTAGACTTTAAAAAGTATTTATTCTTCAGACCTGAGTACATATATGTAACTCGTTTATATTGACGAACCTGCAACCTTTTCGACAGAACTGAAAGCTTTTACAGAAATTTTATACAGCGCCATCTAACGAACAAGATAGTAAAATAGTCTAACTAATTGTAAAACTTATTTAAAAAAAGCGCTTTTTAAACTTTTTTTTTTTTTAATTTGAGGTCGGATATTTTCGTATATTTACTCTTAATTTCCTTCGCAAATAAAATTAGTTCTTATGCGGCGACATTTTGTTTCTTATTTATCTTTTTCGCAGCCGTTTGAGGAATTTCACTACTTGGTCGCAATGACTCATTGATGCGTTTTTTGTTTATTGTGACGAAAAAGTCCTTGTTAGCCCTCATCTTTAGTAACGTTTCCTCTGTAAAAAGAAAAAAAGGTAACATTAAAATTCTTGTACATCAAAGTGGTTTTTAAGGTTTTAGAATAAGGGCCGGCGCTCACTGCCGTCATAGCATAGCAGATTCAACTGCAGCATGCCGTGGCATGCCGTAGCATCCCGCAGCATGCCGTAGCATGCCGCGGCATGTCGTGGCATCGCTGAAAGCCCAACCACTCCGGTATCAGTTTTGCTCCGCGCGGATTCGAAGTTGGTTGTGTCGTTGCGCTACGGCATGCTGTGGAATGACGCGGCATGCTGTAGCATCCCGCGGCATGCCGCGTCATTTCACAACGCGCCGCGCCATCGCGTACCGTAATAAATTAACTTGAATTTTGACATCCTTGAAATAAGATTCAAAATAGCTTTATTACTAAAGAAATGCTTTGCTATGCTATGACGGCAGTGAGCGCCGGCCCTAATAAAGCGTGGAAGTATCATTGAAACTTAAATTTATTGTTTATTAAACTTTTAAATTATGGTTTCATTGAGAATGTTTGCGCTTATATTGCGAGTTAACATTAACTTTGATACTTGTCGTTCTAATTAAACACAATAGATGGCGTTAAACATAAAGCTATGCAGTTTACAATATAACAATAGATGGCGCTAATCAACATACCGTTGCATTCCTTGTAAGACTTATAAGAGCCACCAGCTTCTTTAGGCAGGGACGCTACATCTATAAATTTCTCTAGAGTTTTCGCCCCTTTTAGATGTATATTGAACACTTCAATTAATTCGCTATTGACAAACCTCTTTACAAGCGCAATGAAATAGTCTGTAAAGTACGGAGCGTTGAGAAGATGAATTCCTTTTATTTTGACGAACATCGCTTGCTGAAATTATCAAACGAACTTATTACCTCTACTATACTATCATATCTATTTACATATTTTGTAAATTGTCAATGTTAGTAATCGGCCGCCGTAGAATTTTTATTTTTGAATACACCGCTTAAATCATTTCTACATAGACATCTGCATCTTTCAGAGTCCTCAACAGAATACCCACCTACCGGAATACTGTTGTTTTCTTGTAGAAAAACACTACCCGATACAAGAATTGAGCATTACGTCACAAATCCTTCTAATTTCGAAGTATAATGTTTTTGACGGAAAATACTACTCATTTTTTTACTTGCCAGGCAAAAATACTAGCAACGTTATTTCAATTAAATAAGTCTAAACATGCATACCTCCAGGAAATGTAGGAATTGCCGGACACCATCCATTTCAATTTTGAAGATATGTGAGAACTTGAGTCCGCCCAGATCGAACAGGATGACCAGCCCCGGCCACGAGCCTTCCTCGTACTGCCACAACTCTAGAAGCATCATCACCGCTCTGGAATACAAACAATCGACATTGAACAATAGTTTTATAGCACGGAAAATTGGACAAACTTATGGACTAAGCCAATCCTGTCTGAAATGGTTATTCAATCTCGATAAACAATTATATTTATTTACTAATTGTTCACCAGTCTATATGTCAAACATTATATGTACCTACTTCTGAAACCAAAAAGAATATTCTTTCACCGATTTTACATTCTCTATTGCTGCTCCAGTCGTATAGGTCGTAGCGTGATGATATATAGTTTATACTCTTCCTCAATAATAGGCTATATAACACTAATAATTTTTTCAAGTCAGACCTATATTTACTCTCAGTTGTTGTTGTGTCCAGCATTAGAACGCATTACGTGTTTAGCTGATAATGATAACAGGGCTGCTAGCAAATAAATCGCAGCTATACGGTTTAGTATTTGCAATTATACAAAACTAGCTGCTGCCCGCGACTTCGTCCGCGTAAACTACAGGGTTGAGTTCAGAAAGAAAATAACTTATAGTCTAATTTACTTCTAAGAGTCCTATTTATGCCTATACCAAAAATCATACAAATCGGTCAAATCACGTGAAAGCGTAACGCGCCGGTCAGCCCCTTGTACGTAATTATTGCGCTCTTGATGATTATTTTGAAACTGCGATATCTTCTAAGATACTCATTGAAATCAAATGATGTGAAGGCCAAATTTCTTTGAAATGAAATACTTATGCTAAATAAAGCATTTATTTGGATAAGGATTAATATAATCTTAATAAAAAAATCTTCACAAACAATGCTTCATTTTTTAACAAATTTAGTTAGCATAAAAGAGGTTATAGTGAATCAACCCTAAAAGTTAGACATATGCTATCGCTGACTTTTTTGTAGACATTATTAAGCTTTACAACTTTTCCCTAGGACTCAACTATATATCTCCTATGGATAAGGCAGCGTTTGCAAAAAACGCTTTCGTTCGCCCGTTTTTTCTCCGACTTACTTCACAAATCCTGCTACAACGAAAAAGTCTTATCATTTTTCGGACTAATATATAGCCTATGACACTCACAAAGAACGTACCTTTCTATTAGTAAAAGAATTTTCAAAATCGGTTCAGTAGATCCCGAGTTTACTTTCTACAACGTCACAAACATACAAACATACAAACATACAAACATTCAAACATACAAACATACAAACTCACAAACTTTACCTCTTTATAATATTAGTATAGATTAGATCGCATTATACATAACCATTGCACCATATGCAGCTCTTGTTTCTTTTTTTTTTTAGGATAACAGTTAATCAAATGGTCGGAAAATGGGCCCTCCAAAATAGTTCTTGTTTTTTTTTTTTTAGGATGATAAATGCACAAATTATTGATAAAATGTGAACATATGCCTTTGTATCGTATTATACAAAGTGGTCATGGATACAATACCCCATCCGATTATACAAGATTTTTATCCAATTATACAATCTGGCAGCCCTGAATGATAATATTAATGATTCTTTACCTTATTGAGTCTATGAACATGAAGTTCTTGACATCCGTATCAAGCATTCCCGTGTATAGTATTGCGTCGCCGTCTTTTGTTCGAGTCGGTAGTGGTTTCAGTAATCTGGAAAAAAACAAAGCCATATTTATTTAGTGGGCTTTCATACGTGGCTTTATTTTATCAGCTCTTCTAAATACAATATGCGATTTCCCTATATGGCTAAAGCCCAGGATTTATTATAAAATTTCGAAGTATAAGCTCTAAATCTTTACCAAACAAAAGCAAATTTGTTAAGTTTACGTGTTTTAGTATCAGGCTTTACTCCTTTGGGAATTAGATAAATCCAAGACTCAACATTAGGACGTAAATAAGACTTATAAATGGATTTGGAATCCTCAGTAAAAATAATTAAAAATATAATTGTCTTTTTAGAAAGAAAAATACTTACACCCTTTTTAGTACGAGGTCGATTTTGTCATCATAAACTGCATCTTTAAATACTATTGTGTATTGTGTTTTTAGTGTATAGTGCTTGTTTATCACTTCCTTCGTCGTCTCCATGCATCGCTTGCAACTGTGAAATGCTAGGACAAGGTCCAGATCTGAAATTACACTGTCATTACTAGCATCTGAAATTTTAGGAACTAAAATATCATGCTTGGTCATGGTATAGGTACTATATGTTTACTATAATGTATATAAGTAACTGCCTCGTGATTTTATGGCACAAATAGTATGGGCCATTCGGTTAAGAGATCTTAGGTTTAAATCCCGGGTCGAACAAAGCTTTAGTTAATTATTACAAAAGGGAATTTTCAGTAGCAGCGCGGAGGCTGGAAATATGCCCGAAAATCGGCAATAGGCTCGCTCCCTATTACGTTTGATTCATACATTACTAGGGAAATGCAGGTGCTGAAATGCACCTCAGCTTGCTTGGGTAATACAGACGTGAGGTCAAGGAATAGTTTAAAGGTTTCTTTACCACTGATAAGTTACTTTGTGTGTTATTATCGTTCATTCGTGGACGCCAATGTCCTCTTATCTCAAGCTATTATTTTTATGGTCCTAATCGGAATGTTTGGTAAATTATTTTTAAGTCTAGCCTAGAGTTTGGTTGTTAGACAAAACGATGAATTAACAATACTGTCCATTGGGAATTTACGTATATTTTAAGATTTGGCGGAAAATAAAAGAATAGCTTAGGAAAAAATATTGTAATTAAATCATGTGTCTAATTGTATTTTGTCTCTCGCCGGACAATTTAACGTATGCTTTTCGAAGTCCCGATATTAAAACTACTTACATAATATTCTTTTAAATGGTTATAATTAAATCAAATTACCTGTTATATGCTCGTTAGGTAGATGAGGTTGTGTCTGAAGCCATTTCCTCAGTTCTGCTATGTCATCTGGAGTGATTCCTGTGGGCTTCCTATACTCCTCTTCTAGAGTGAAACTGCTTACCACGAGCGAGCTCATGACCCTAAAATAGTTGTAATGATTGGATATTTTTAGTACATGACAATGTATTTAAGTCCCATGTAAAAGGGTCGGAAATATTCCGGGTATAGACTTGGGCTATGACTGGACTTCTTAGTAGAAAAAAGAATAATGTTTGTCCCGGGAAAAAATAAATAGTCTTAAGTTCGCACATCACGAATTTGCCCGACCTCAAAGAAGTCAACGTAAGTGTTAATGCTGTCAACTTCGCGTGTAATACCACATGTTTTAGATTTATTTAATCTTTGAGGGGCCATAGTTCTACTGCTTCCAAAGCAACGTACAATACAAAAGAGTAAAGACTTACTACATGTAATAAAGGTCCCTGTGGAAGTCACTGGGAGAGACCTAGAATGGATGTCTTTTGGCTGATAGATGGATGGATGAAATATAACAAATTGTGAGTCAAAATACAAGGTCCCTTATTTTGTTGCCATTTTCCAGACAAACACCGAGAGCAACAGTGTATTTTTTTAGGATAAACCCGTTATATCTTATCCGGAATGTCAAAGATACGATATCTTAAATAGCCTGTAATTAATTTATAATAGTATTGGTACGAGAGATAAGTTAAGTACACCTGAATTTTCACCTCAAATATTATAAATAATAACAAAAGCACCCGAAAAACTTAAATAACCTTATACCTGCCATTTAGGTCCATTTAGGTCATTTCTGCACCCACAATGCGTCAGGTATGTATTACTATTAATGGAGGGCGAGCCTTTTGCGGTTTTTTGATGACGTTTTCAAACTTCGTGGTACTATTGGGAATTTCTAAATGGAAAAGCCCAATAACTCGCTTCAATCGGGAAGGGAAACCGAGACTTTTAGTTTGGTCGGACGCCTATCGCGAGACCCCGAGACAGTAACGAGGAGTTACCAAAATCCGTTTGAATTTTATTTGGTTGGAAAAATTCCAATGTAATGTAAAAGCTTGAAAACTTAGGACCTGTCTTTTGCAATTATGTATACTTGCGTCTCAAATTACCTAACGATAGTCAACAGAACAATCATCATCGTCAGTCAAAAGACGTCCAAAGCTGAAAATTCAATAGAACAATACAAGTGTCCTATTAATTTAATTTAATTCTCTGCTCGACATTTCCTGCCCTGTTCCCAACCTTCATTTGGGGTCGGTGCAGTATGATTTATCCTTCCACACATCTCTGTCAGCTGGCATGTCTTTATTCACCCCTTTCTTTTTTGTATCTTCAGTCACGCACTCCATTCATCTTTTCTTTGGCCTTCTTCGGCTCGCCCATCTATCCACTTTCATATTTATCACCTAAAATGTCTGCTCTTATGTATCTAATAATTGTTTCTTCTTCTTCTTCTTCAACCCATATACGCCCACTGCTGAGCACGGGTCTCCTCTACCATTGAGAGGGTTAAGGCCATAGTCCGCCACGCTGGCCTAGTGCGGGTTGGCGGACTACACACCTAAGAAATTCCTAAGAACTTTTAGGTGTGCAGGTTTCATCACGATGTTTTCTTTCACCGTTAAAGCAAGTGATAATTCAATTTGAATACACACATAACTTCGAAAAGTCAGAGGTGTGTGCCTGGGGTTCGAACCCGCGACCGCCGAGATTCTCGACCGCGCGCCTAAACCTCGAGGCCATCACTGCTTTTTATCGAATAAATGTTTACTACAGCATATTAGTCTTGACATCAGTATTTCCTAACATCTATCGTCCTATGCGTACGCGCATCAATTTATCTATTGCAATGACCTATAGAATGTAGAGCAGATGAACTTTATTGAAGATAACAGGATGATTTAGAAATTTCAACTAGTTTCATTTCCGCGATAAAATGATTTCACCATATATGTATTACATAATTTATATATTTATGCATAGAAGTGTTGGTTGCTACGTATTATATCACGACTGCCCCTTGGCGCAGTTACTAGATACCAGCTTTCGAAACGAGAGGCCGCGGGTTCGAACCCCAGTCCGAGACAAATGTTGGTGTGATCCACAAATATTTGTTTCGGGTCTGGGTGTTTGTGAAACCGAAAAGTCTCTCGTAGTTTCTGATACCCACGACACAAGTCTTGTATGAGGTCTGTGATGTGATGTGACTATTGGGTGTATTTATTTATTTATTTATTGATATAAATCCAAATTAATTTGCTATTGGTATAGCAAATAGTGCCAGGTAGTGAAGGTCTCAGAGAAAGTTGGTACTTTCTCTGAGACCTCCACTGCCTGGCATATGTAAACCCTGAGTAAAAAATATTTATTAAAAAAAATCTTAGGTTTGTGGGCGTTGTTAAGATCTTGTCGCTCTTCTTTGCAAAAGCTCGTATCCACAAATACAAACATTTATTTGTTCACTGTCCATCAAACAAATAATACTCTAGCTTATCTCACATTCAAATTTAGATGTAAACAAAAAATTATACAAATAAGAATGCATGTGGAAATTATGTTTTAATATTCGATACAGTGTCCACGTCGCTTTTTAAAATGAACCAATTAAACTGAATGAATTTTTCTAATGAAATTTCCAACGAATTATATAAAACATAAATATCCTTACATAAATACTCGTATCCTGCCGATTTCCACACCAAACACACAGATAGGACACAGCACAATTGAGCGACTATTTTACTTCATTCCAGAACATACTATGACGCACGGGAGGTCAAAAGTTTATACAAGATTTATATATTCGATTTATTTTGATTGTATTATTAAGATAAGTCTGGCACTTGCACTACAGCTATCAACGAGCGATTAGAACGAACTGACGCAAACCATTCTTGCTCAATAAATAAATATTTATCTAGAGGAGACATTTTAATCCCCTCGTGTTCTTGTGGCCCGAATGTCAAAAGCATCAGATAAAAGCAATTTGGCATAATGTAAATGAGATAATCATGACCCATGATAAACCATTATGAACTAAACATTACTAAGGCTTCTTTTATCCAGCTCCGTATAATAAAATTTTTGAATATTTAACTTTAAATATATCTAAAAGATTTTATGTCATATCTTATTAAAAAAAACCTTAAAACTAAATAAGTGACATCTGCTCTATTTTCTTAAATAATTGTACATGTAAATTTATATTTTACATGCGTACACTGACATGTTTGTTTTATTTATTTAATCTATGATTTGGTAAAAACACAAGTGACGCCGACTCAAGCTTATTAATATCAAGATTAATAAAAATAAATAATAAATAATAAATAAATACACCCAACAGTCACATACATAGTCCTGACCCCACACTAAGATACGAGTCTTGTGTCGTGGGTATCAGAAACTACGAGAGACTTTTCGGTCTCACAAACACCCAGACCCGAAACAAATATTTGTGGATCACACAAACATTTGTCTCGGTGCGGGGATCGAACCCGCGGCCGCTCGTTTCGCAAGCTGGTATCTAACCAACTGCGCTACGGGGCTGTCAAAAATGAAAAATGTTAATTACTTTTTCAATTACGTATTGCCAAGTAAATAAGATTAACCCTTGCACTTCGGTTCTTATTTCTTGATGTGCGAAATAAGAACTATATGCTATTATGGCACATAATTAAATTAATAAAAACGATGTATTTATCAGTAAAGTGGTTATTAAAAATAAAGTTAATCATAACTTTTATAGTTTTCAATCAGCAGGAGCTCGTCACTCTCGTCACGTCAATCACACGGTGCATAGATCGACTGGCACTTCCGAAGAGGTCGTACTTCAACCATACCGTACTTAGAGCAGACAGAACTTTGATCTTATGATCAGTAAGGTAGCAATTTAATATGCTATCGCTTTTATAACGTACTTTTTTGAAGTTTGACCAGCATTGTGAATAGACCGAAGTTTATCAGCCGGTTCCTGATCAGTGAAAAAAATCGTCTGGAGAATTGATAACCTATTTGAAATCGAATGCACATCGCCACATGGTTGTATTGCCCTTTAAAAATAAAACTCAGAAAGAGAAAACAATACAAAAACGTTAACAATTATATGTATTTATTAGTGTAAGTAGTTCAGTCGATCTGCAGCTGTTTGAAGGAGCCTTCGACGCTGCCGAACACGTCGGTGATGGTCTTCGGCTTGCCCGGCCGCAGACACTCCGACACTCGCTTCTTGCTCTCCGCTATAATGTAGTCATGGTTCGCCTTCACTTTCGCTATAGTCTCATCTGAAAAAAAAATACAATTAGATATGATGATGGCTTTAAAATACTTGATGGCTAATACCGAATATTAAGTAAATAATGAACAATGAAGCTGGTTAGTCGACACCATTTTAGCATTACCTATTTATATGATTAATTTAGAAATTGAACCACTGAGTTTCCAATTCCTCCTATTTTTTTATTTCTGATTAATGTCTTAGCTGGCTAAAGACTAAGGTCTAATGCAGAGAGTCGCTCAGCTTCCCTTCAAGATGTAGCTTTTGCATATGCTAACCTAGGTGAACTGGAAAACCTATGGCTCATATGATGAAATAAGTCCATAGAAACTCCTTATACTCTTACCTCTGATCTCAGGTACCGTTTTGTACTTCCCTCCAAGTTCCTTTGGGAGTATGTCCATATCCACAACGTTGGCAAGTCCGCTGATATCTCCTGGAGGGTGTACCGTTATCATTTCATTGTACTCTTTGTTCATGAAGTTTTTCGACAGGGAGTTCATAAGATCCATGAAAGGTGGTATGTTAATGAAGTGGATGCATTTTAGCTTCACGAGTAGGGCGTCCTGGAATACGTAAGAAGAAAAAGTATGGGTAAGAATTACTCGAATAATTTTAATGAATTTTCGTGTTATATCTTATGCTTGGATATTGATAAATCCTTGAAAAGTATCGTGGGTTACTTCGATTACAAAAAAATATGCCAAAGTGCTATAACTTAATGAAAATTTGCTAATATTAATTATTCCGTATTTAATGAGACAAGTTGGGGTTCTAGGGAAGTAAGTACTCGGCCTCATTTCTGTGCCGTTGTTTATCCTGGTGTATAGGAGTCTTAGTTTAGCTTGTATTGGATAGTTTACTCACCGGAGTGTAAACGACGAACTGTCTTATACTCTCCAAGTCCATTTTAGCGACGAGCCCCATCTTGACGCCCTCCAAGTCTAGGAGAAACATGAAACTGGGCCATGTGCCCTCTTCGTACGACCAGAGATCTATCACCAAAAGCAGTGTCCTGAAATTTGTGAAATTTGTCATCAGCACCAGCTCTAAAGATTACTTGAACTTATTTTTTTTTTAATGGGAAGGAATCAATATTTAGTCAATCTTGCTGTCTTTTTTTATAATAATTGTCAACGCCTTATTAACCAGACTAAATTTATTCAGTCCGATTTTGAATTTATTTAAGTGTGGACTAAGGCATAACTGGGAGATATTGTGTCACATAAATACTCGTCTTTGTGCAGGGATCGAACCCGCGTTCTGTCTTCATTTGTGGATAAATTCGTAGGATGCTATTATCCTGGAAACTTTATAAAAAAATGGGCATATACAAACATACAACTTTTTAAATTTTTAGTTCTCACGAAATTTCAATTCGTTCTAGACCAGACTCAAGTTTACGCATATAAAATAGTAAATGCATAAAATATCTTACTTGATAGCCAATGCGAAGTTGAATTTGCTCAAATCGTAGTCAATCATTCTAGCGTAGAATATTTTGTGTCCTTCTTTGGATACATTTGGTAGGATTGTCATAGGCCTGAAAAGGAGGAGATACAAATTGTAAACGAATTAAAGTAACTTAACCTCGGATATTAAAAGCTAGTAACGAGTTATAAAAAATATTTATCCTTGAGACTGCTTATGTGGAGTTGCGATTTAAATCTTACAGATATTTACTATAAAGACTTACACTAAACTAAGCATCATTCGAATCTTTTCAAAGTCAGTTCGTTCGCTGAAGAATGATTTAAAGAGCGTTCTGAGCGTGTACTGATTGTCGATCTCCTGCTTCGCTACTTCTATACTGCGACCGTATCTATGGTATATAATTATTAAATCCAGATCTGGAAAATAGATACATAAAGAAATTAATAATAAATACCCCAAACAATAGAGGCAAAAAAGGTAATGAGTAGGAAAGTTCAAGGATGGACAATCAGAGGAAGGCCGAAGAAACGATGGATGGAGTGTGTGAAAGGAGATATAAAAGAAAAAAGGGGACTGAAGATATGACGGCTGTTTTGGCTGACGAAGATGTTTGTATGCGAGTTGATAGAATTACATACATTCAATTCTTTTTTTTATTTATAAAAAAAATCTTGCAATTCAACAATTACTTGCATATAAAAAAGATGGCCTGCAAAGCAGTGATGGCCTCGAGGTTTGGGCGCGCGGTCGAGAATCTCGACGGTCGCGGGTTCGAACCCCAGGCACACACCTCTGACTTTTCGAAGTTATGTGTGTATTCACATTGAATTGTCACTTGCTTTAACGGTGAAGGAAAACATCGTGATGAAACCTGCACACCTAAGAGTTCTTAGGAATTTCTTAGGTGTGTAGTCCGCCAACCCGCACTAGGCCAGCGTGGCGGACTATGGCCTAAACCCTCTCAGTGGTAGTGGAGACCCGTGCTCAGCAGTGGGCGAATATAGGTTGATGAAGAAGAAGAAGAAGAAAAAAGATAATTCTAATTCACTGACCGGTATTCGATTAATCTTAGATAACTTTTGTCGAATCATTTAAGGCTGCTCAAGACCGGGATGGTTGACGCTTTCTTGGGGAGGCCTAGCTCCAGTAGTGGTCGCCGATACTCTGAGTATATATAATAAAGAACTAAAGGTAGGCATCCATATAGCCCTATTCAGAACCTTACCTGTGATGTGTTGTGAGGGTAGATGCGGCTGCGAGTTGAGCCATTCCCTCAGCTTGGCGATGTCGTCCGGAGTGACGCCCGTGGGCTTCTTGTACTCCTCCTCTACGGGGAAACCGCGCACTTTCATATTCACTACACTACCAAGATTCCACTCCAAATGTTATACATCGGTTAATGTCGATTACAAAATACTGGCTTTACAAATATCTTATCGCGTAGATATGCAAGGATTAAAACAACAATGTATATGAATAAAAGGGGTAATATCATTCATTGGAAACTTGTTGATATCTACAAGTTTACGCATATAAAGTTATAAACTGCTTGTCATTAATACTACGTAATATTCTTTATGAATTGTGAGATGATACCAAAATAAAACCTTATGTGTGCAGCAATAGAGTGGTAAGTTCTTTACTCTTAGCGTGTTGTGGAGCCAGTATAACATCGTCAGCATTGTCATCGAACCTAATCTAGGTCAGATTTTAATATAAATATCAATAAAGATTATTGCACACAAAAAGAGTCACGCAGAGTTACCCATTAGCACGCACCAAGACCAGTCGTTTTATTTACCTCGCTGCTACCTCATCATACCTCACACGTGTACCATAGCTGCACCAGCATCGGTACACAACGTGACGCTGTCCATTTACAGTGTAATTATTATCTTTTTCAAGTAATCTCAGTTTATATATACAATTTTGTACTTTGTGCTTAGGTTATACGGTTGAAATTACCTGTTGCTAAAATTATTTTAATATTTTTCTAATATACGTATAATTATATTCTATAAATATATTTAATCGTCGGCCTTGTACATTTTGTAATAACATTGGATTCGATCGAAATTGGGACCTCTCGAAAATACACACCAACACCAAGGAAACAGAAAGACATATTTTTTTATGGAAGAAGGAAAAGAACGAGTAAGTGAGCCACCTGTGTCACAAGTGGTCAGCACCGCCCATGAACACTCACAATACCAGAGGAATCATCGTTGTTTCCCCGAGTCGTATCCTAATTGAAAGAAGTGGGTGTTTGTGAGACCGAAAAAGTCTCTATACCCTATTCATCGGGGTTGAGACAAAATGTAAACAAAGAAAACAATGTTTCTTAAATTTTAATTCACAGTTTTTTTTATTTTTATTTAATTTAATGAAGAGTTTTCCATTTGTGCATCTAGCAGCTAGCTGTACTGTTCTTATGTTTAAAGTCTGACTCCATAATAAAAGAAAATAAACTATTAGGTTTCTGAACTTTGTTTATCTTATTCACATAGTTCATGTACGTACAAATAATTGCACTAGTTAAAACTTAACAATAACTTTAAACTTAAGAGAGCTAGAAACGAAATGAAACTCCGAATGTAACAACGGAATGACATGAATTCAACAAAAATACCGGGGAGCAGCACTCTCGATCCAATAAATTGATGAAATGCGTTTGAAGTTTGGGAATCGTGTCGTTTTTGGGTGTTTTTACATGCAAACGGCTCAATAAATAATTAATTTAAATTTAAAAAATGATTTAAAGCATTTATGATATTCGAACTAATATAAGTCTGAAAGGATTACATAAGTTGTACAGACATCATCCTAAAATATAATTTACAGTGTTGTCAAGTACTTTCGTACTTTTTTTATAAAATATATTTACTTTATCAATCGCGACCTTATAAAGTACCTTTTAATGGTTTGTTTACCTTTTATCTCACGGCTCCCTGAATAGGGTATAGTATCTGATACCCACGATACAGGTCTTGTAACCTGGTATGGGGTCAGAGCTATGTATGTGACTGTTGTGTGTATTTATTTAATAAAAAA
Source organism: Cephonodes hylas (assembly GCA_030295005.1). Lineage (NCBI taxonomy): Eukaryota > Metazoa > Arthropoda > Insecta > Lepidoptera > Sphingidae > Cephonodes > Cephonodes hylas. The sequence goes on along the minus strand of AP025380.1, from coordinate 10,817,053 downwards.
TAGGAACAGTATTGCAAAATTATTTAAAAGAAATTTGGAAAGAAAAGAGGACATAGAAATATTTATTAGTTTAAGTAGTTCAGTCGATTTGCAGCTGTTTGAAGGAGCCGTCGACGCTGCCGAACACGTCGGTGATGGTCTTCGGCTTGCCCGGCCGCAGACACTCCGACACGCGCTTCTTGCTCTCCGCTGCGAAGAACTCTTGGTTTGCCTTCACTTTCGCTAGGGTTTCATCTAAAAGAAGAAATACGAAAAAGAACACATTATCATTATGCTGCAGGGTACAGGGCTATGTAAAAAGAGTCTTATTCTTAGAAACTGCTGCCCATATCTGATAAAACTAGCCATATTACTAATAAAATATTAAAAAAAATATATAATACAATCCAAAAATTTTGGCTCGTTTCCTGCCAAAAAAACAATAGCAATGATTGAGCAATTTTGAAAGGCAAAGTGGTCTTCAAAGTCTTGAGACGTCCTGTAGCACGATGGACTGGCGAGTTGAGAAAGGTGGCGGGAAACGGATGGATGAGGGCAGTGGCGGATTAATACATTTACCGCCAGTAGGCTATTCAAATTTTCCGCCCCTACAGGCTAAAAAATCCTTGTTTTTTTTTTTTTTAAAAATCCGCTATAGCGCCCCTTTGGATCCTCGCGCCCCTAGGCATGTGCCTAGTTTGCCTTTAGGATAATCCGCCTCTGGATGAGAGCTGTTCAAGACCGGGATGGTTGTCGCTATCTTGGGGAGGTCTACGTTCAGCAGTAGATGGCGATAGGCTGAGTATATGAAGTGGTCTTTTGGGCTTCTATGGAAGTACAGACACTTCTTTAACTCACCTCTGAGTTGTACTACTGATTTGTACTTCCCACCAACTTCCTTGGGTAGTATGTCTAAGTCTAGCACGTTGGCGAGTCCGCTGAGATCTCCTGGAGGATGTACTGTTATCATCTCGTTGAACTCTTTGTTCATGAAGTGCTTGGACATGGCGTTGAGACGATCCATAAAGGGAGGCACGTTTATGAAGTGGATTGATTTTAGCTTCACCAGAAGAGCATCCTGTAACAATTTAATATACTAAAGGTAGTCTTACTATGTAAAACAATATTTTTCTCTGGTTTTGATTTTATGTGGTACCCCAATGGTAAGGAGCGAGTCGATTCGAGCTGTATACTAGAATAATTTCTTGTCGTTTTATTCACAAAACTGTTGGTGGGAACTTATTTAGCTGGTCTGTGGTGCTACTAATGAGAATAATTTTAAAATTCGAGAATTTAACCAGATACCTCTCGGTCGCACCAATTTAAAGGTAGAAAATGGGTATACATTTTCCCATAAATAATAAAATACTACTATAAAATATTTAAGAATAACATGTTAAGCTGATAGTTTTACCGGAACATAAACAACAAACTGTCTGATGGTCTCCAAGTCCAACTTGGCGATGAAGCCGAACTTGATGCCCTCGAGGTCCGCAAGCAACGTGAAACCGGGCCAAGTGCCCTCTTCATACTGCCACAGGTCTATCACCATGAGCAATAATCTGAAACATTCACTCACGCCTGTATCTTCGAAAGCATAAGTAAAATCAGTGGCAGTACTTCCATCATCATCATCATCATTGTCAGCTGAAAGAGGTCCACTGCAGGACATAGGCCTCTCCCAATGGCTACCACAGGTCCCTGTTGGAAGCAGCAGCAGAGACTTCCATGGATGCCCAAAATTTCAGCTTGCCTTTCAAGATTCCGAATATTAATCTTTATGCATTAAATCTGTAACACATTGAAATTGTTGAGGATGGTTGGCGTCAGGCAGGCAGCTGGCCGTAAAATAATGCCAAAACCAACATGCAGTATGAGAGGCCAAAGAAAAGGTGGATGGAGTGCGTGACTGAAGATATGAAAGAGAAAGGGGTGAATGAAGACATGACGAGTGATAGAGATTTATGGGAGTCTTAAACATACTGCGCCGACCCCAAATGAACTGGGAACAGGGCAAGAAGAAGAAGAAGACCTCAACGTAAACAATTTTAAACTAAGTATTAACTATTACCGGGTAGCACTTATATGAAAATTAGATTTACCAACGTCGGTGAGTAAGATATTAAGTTTAACTATTTTGAATAATAAAGATGTAGGTACTTTGAAAAAATGTTACTTTTAGTTGTTATTGTTCAAAACGCTTATGATGAAATAAATAATTTTAATGTTCAGATGTTTATTACTTCTTATAGAAAAGAATAAATAGATATAAGTATAGGGAGTCGACCTGCCGTCTTTTGTTCTACAGCTTATATACTCAGCCTATCGCCGTCCCCTGCTGAACGTAGGCCTCCCCAAGAAAGCGCCAACCATCCCGGTCTTCTACAGCCCTCATCCATCCGTTACCCGCCACCTTTCTCAAGTCGTCGGACCATCGTGCTGCAGGACGTTCTACACTACGTATGCCTAAGCGCGGTCTCCACTCCAACGCTGGTTCTACAGCTTGTTTCAAATGATTACCAGGGTTTGAAAAAAGTATGTATATAAATCTTACTTGACAGCTAAGGCGAAGTTGAATTTGGATAAATCGTTGTCAAGCATCCGACCATACAATATTGTGTTGCCATCTTTAGAACGTTGCGGTAGAATCGTCATGGTCCTGTGAAAGATAATAGCTATCGTTATCATGACTGTATTTAAAGCATCATTTATCAATTGGTAAATAATTAATGCCTAACATTGCTTAAAAAAAATATATAGTTAGCAATACATTTTTTTTATGACGATTCAAAAGAACTTGTGAAAGTCCACTTAAAAAGAATGATTTGACTTTGACTTTGTTTTACTATTTTTTTTAACTAGAGAAATCTTACCTTATTAGACAATATTGAAATAGCTCAATATCTTGAAGCAATAAGAAGATATATCTACAGACATTATATCGCTTACTAATCTAAATCTAACGAAATATTTAAAAAAAATGGTAATAAACGCCTTTAAATAGTAGCAGCAAAGTTGACGATATGAGACTGATCTAAAACTGTTAGGGGAATGATGATCAATCTGTTTGATTTTTGATTCAAAATTCAGTATTTGTATACAATTTCCCTCGTGTCGTCTAATGTCACATGTCAATTAGTAGGGCGGGCCAAATCATGAAGTTGCAGTAGAGTTATTTACATTTATGTATTATATAAGGCAAATATTGTCCCGTTATAATTTAAGGTACTTGTATTTAAAACTTTGTTAATCTTACAAAAAATATCTTACAAAGTAGTCAGTGCAACTTGAAGCCTCTCGAAGTCAGTTCGTTCGCTGAAGAATTATTTGAAGAGCGTTCTGAGCGTGTACTGATTGTCGATCTCCTGCTTCGCTACTTCTATACTGCGCCCGTATCTGTGGTATACCACGATTAAATCCAGATCTGAAAAATAATTACACAAAAATATTTTTTAAACCCTCTGTTTTTATACCTCATAGTAAGATCAATGCAGTCCAAACGGAATTTAGAAGAGAAGGTCAAGATAACTTAGAGGTCAAAATGCAGTAAACTTTTGACCTCTTCGTACGAATACAGTGTGTAATTAGTCCGTGATCAGAAAGTAAGGCAGGTAAGAGCTGAGGCGATTACGAACTCCCTGGTGTAAAAAAATCCCGACAAAATTTGACTTTTCCTACAAGATTTTCTTAAGCGGATCACGGTCTGAATACACTCTGTATTTATACGAAAAGGTCAACTGCAAGTTTTATCGACTGGCTATGGGATTACCTGTGATGTGTTGTGAGGGTAGATGCGGCTGCGTGTCGAGCCATTCCCTGAGCTTGGCGATGTCGTCCGGAGTGACGCCCGTGGGCTTCTTGTACTCCTCCTCTACAGGGAAACCACTTACTTTCATATTCACTACACTACCAAGATTCTCCTTCAATAGGTGTCCGTCGATTACTGAATAACAAAATACCGGCTTCACAAATATCTTATCTAGTTGATATGTAGTTTGGAATTTGGATTACATGCAACAATGTAATAGCAGAATATTTTTAGGTAACTGGTGATATCTATAACTTAATATTTTGTAATCTACGATTTGTCTATGACTGATAGTTAATCCATTAAATTGGTAGTGAGGTTTTAGCTATTTGGAAATGAGCTTAATCGGTATGTGAACAAAGTTCATTTTGTCCATTTTTCATAATATCATTTTTTTAGTCATTCTCAGGTGACTAATTTTACTTCATTTAATCCTGTACAAACTATGTATAATCAATAAATTTATCAATAGATTATAGTTTGTAAAAATTTGTTACTATAATTGTTCTTGGTAACTGAAATTGACTTTTGCCGTAGCAAAAATCTGCTGTCGACTGTGCTTGTGTTGCACATTTCCTTATAGAGAAATTGGAAACAAATTGTCCGCTTACGGAGTGAAACGCGGGACGTTTAGATGGTACGACACTCACTTATACCATGAATATTACAAGGAGTCAATAAATTAAAATAATACGATCAAAATAATAAGAGTACAAGTTAAAAAAATTATTCGTTTATTAAGTAGTTCAGTCGATCTGCAGCTGTTTGAAGGAGCCGTCGACGCTGCCGAACACGTCGGTGATGGTCTTCGGCTTGCCCGGCCGCAGACACTCCGACACGCGCTTCTTGCTCTCCGCTGCGAAGAACTCCTGGTTTGCTTTCACCTTCGCTAGGGTTTCGTCTGAAAGAACGAAGCCATTGGTCATATACGTGCTTTTTTTAAATGTAGAAAACTGATGGACTCCAGACTCCTTTTGTATTAGCGAAAAGGGCCAAATAATCTTTGTGGACGTAGGTTCAAACATGAAACAACGCTCAGACGCCCACGCAGTACACCCAGAGCTCTTCGAACGAACGGTAGGTGAATGTGTGATGTCAAATTCACTACATTTCGCCATGTTTTTTCCCTTAGGCAACCCCCCCCCCCCCCCCCAATGGTAGAAGAGGCCCGTGCCCATCAGTGGAACGTATATGGGGTGATGATGAGGTGTTGAGCCTAGACTTCTACCTGGACAAACGGATGGAAAGATTGTTTGGTGATTCAAAAATGATTTTGAAAACTGGAACCATCAATGTTCCTTATACATCTTACCTCTAATTTCTACTAAGGTCTTGTATTTCCCACCAAGTTCCTTAGGCAGTATGTCTAAGTCCAGCACGTTGGCGAGTCCACTGAGATCTCCTGAAGGATGTACTGTCACCAGCTCGTTAAACTCTTTGCTCATGAAGTTCTTCAGCATGGCGTTAATTCGATCCATGAAAGGAGGCGCGTTTAGGAAGTGAACTGCTTTTAGCTTCACGAGAAGTGCGTCCTGAAATATACACAATTTGTATGATAAATATAATATTTGAAAAGAACAATGCCTATAGTTAAGTCGAAGTAATATTAAGTCAGAATATCTTTCGTTTAACAAATTCTTCAATTGTAAATTTAGATACTAACAAAAAATTCAGACATTGCACATGACAGGAATCTTCACTTCACTATAACATCGTGTGCGCCACATCTTAATAACCTGGTGGCTATATCTTCCTTCTTCCATATATCTTCTGTCATAAGCAATAGCTTTACAAAACTAGTTCACGAACACAAAAAAGGTTATTTTCTGTTTTAGTAATCACACGAAGTTTATCTTTAAAATTTCCTCACCGGGACATAAGCAACAAACTGTTTGATGCTCTCCAGGTCCAGCTTGGCGATGAGACCAAACTTGATCGCCTCCATATCCAGGACGAACATGAAGCTGGGCCATGTGCCTTCTTCATACTGCCACAGGTCAATAACCATGAATATTGATCTGTAACAGTAATTACTCTCACTCTGTGACACCCAACGAGTGATGGTGGTGGAGGATAATAGAAATGTGTATTATTGGTTTTATAAATTAAGTGTTGGTGTGTAAATTGCCCAGTGAATTGAGCTACATAATCCTTATAATATTAGTAAACCTGTAAAAAGTCTTAGAATCTAATCTCATTTAAGTAGATTTGAAATATAATATAGGTAATTTGATGAAAAAGTGACGTGTTCTTTACGTTTCTCAATAATAGTGGAGTCTTATTTATCCAAGTTCCACTACATCATCAGCCCATATGTATTTCACTGCTGTGCACGGCTTTTTCTACCATTGATAAGGTTTAAGCCCTAGTCCATACTGGCATGGTGTGGGTTGGCGGACTACACACCTAAGACACTCGTACGAACTTTGTAGGTCCCACTTAACCAGGTAGCTACTCTTCAACTGTCTTGTTAATCATTGGGATCAAACCCACTGCTTCTGAAACCACCAGACCCTATACATTGTCTAGTAAGGATAAGTAAGACTTACTTGATAGCTAAGGGTAAGCTGAATTTGTTCAGATCGTTGTCAATGGACCGCGCGTAGAATATTGTGTGGCCGTCCTTAGAACGTTTTGGTAGTATCGTTAATGTCCTGTGAAAGATGAAGGTTATTTATTGATTCAATTTTATTATTATCACAAAAAAAGCATTACCTACAATTTTAATCGGTCGATAAAGGTCATGAATATACTCATATCTAATTACTTGTTTTAGGGTATTTATTATTTTTACCAGCAGTTTATTGCTTTCCTTTTCAGCTGTGTGATTTGATGAAAGTAAAGTAAATCTTTCCTATTATTTTGACAAATAAAAGTGTAATAAGATAAAAAAAAACATATCTTACACTGCAGTCAGCGTTACTTGAAGCCTCTCAAAGTCAATTCTTTCGCTGAAGAATGATTTAAAAAGCGTTCTGAGCGTATACTGATTGTCGATCTGCTGTTTTGCTACCTCTATACTGCGCCCGTATCTGTGGTATATCACGATTAAATCCAGATCTGAAAATAAATTGTAGCATATAAAAAAAAATCAAAATCTAAATAGCACCAGAGCTCCTCATTCTGCAAGAATAATTTACATTTACCCGTTACAACTGACAGGTATGTAGCCAACAAGTTTGAGTATGAAGACTCATCAAGGATTTTAAAACTCATTTCCGCTATTTTTGGAGTCCATCAACACGCATTAGGATGGAGATGAAAAAGAAGTATACTTAACATCAAGTGGCTGACTTACTCGGTTGCCTCCCTTTTTCTTAAGAAAGCTGTTGTAGATTTTTTGATATTTTCTCCATGCTTAATATCCCATAAACGTGCACTAAAGTACCATGAAATTAAGCCCTACTCTACACAATATTAGGAATTATGATGATGACAATACAAGCTGAATTACCTGTGATGTGTTGTGAGGGTAGATGCGGCTGCGAGTTGAGCCATTCTCTGAGCTTGGCGATGTCGTCCGGAGTGACGCCCGTGGGCTTCTTGTACTCCTCCTCTACAGGGAAACCGCGCACTTTCATATTCACTACACTACCAAGATTCTACTTCAATAGTTGTTTATCGATTACTGTTGATTCCAAAACGCCGGCTTTAAAAACGTCTTATCGTGTTGATAGTACTTCGGATTACATACAAACTAAAACAATGTAGGTTGAAACATTGTATTCGAGGATTTAGTGCTGTCTGCTATCGATAAATTATAAAACTGTTTTGTAACGCTGATAAAATAACTCAATAATATTTGACATTCAAACAAGATACACAAAACTAGGTGATGGATTAAGATAACGTTTTGTCCGGATGTTTATTTTCATTGCCTGCTAATCTTGTGTAACTAAGTGTACGGCTGAAGATGTAAGTGCTGAGATACTAACAGCTACCGGATTGGACGCCCAGGTTCGATAAAGTGATTTTTTTTTTATCCTACAACACACCCGCCACTGTAATGTCCAGGAAAACCGTCCAGGATCAATAGCATGCACAGTATTGATACCGAGAACTGAAGCTCAACAAATCTAATGGAACCTCATATGTCATTTTCCCGCAATGAAGTTTATCATCATAACAATTATCGATAAAAAGAAGTTAGAAATTAGAAACAAAGAATTGTCCGATAGAGTTATTGAGAACTTGTCAATAAGGTCCTGGAAATTTTGAAGAAGACATTAACCTCGTCACGAATTAGGTGATATTTTAATCTCTGCATCACCCTAAGGTTGACAGTTGGAAAATGCCTCCGGCATTATGTCCGCCTTTATACAACGCGTGTGAAAAGCATAAATAAATAAATAATTAGAAACACGAATCCCGAAGCACAGCAAAATTTTCTATGTAATAGAAATGGGACACTCGCCCTAGGCCAGCGTGGTGGACTAAGTCCTAAACCCTCTTAGTTGTAGAGGGGGCTTGTGTTGTTGAGCTATAAAGACTGATGATAATAAGAGAAATACAAAAAGGGAAAAGGATTATTATATTTACCATATACAAAACATAAATTTGTAACAATTTTTACAGCGTCATGCTCACTGAACAATCACTGGACTGATTTGATGCCGTGAATCATATTCTTTACAAGGACGCTGGAAAATAATTATATATCATTTAAAAGTAATTTGCCTTTATAACCTTTGATTGGGCTTCCGTTTGCTATAGTTAAAAATAACAGCTGCATGCTTCATCTATACCTTCGTATAGAAATTTATTATGGGCACAGAACATCTGAATAAGATTAGAAAAGAAATAGGCAGTATATTATATTATAGAGACGAGTGTCGCCGCTTATCTGTCATCTATTAATTCTACTACGATAGCTCGACTAATGACGAGAATTTCAAACAATAATAAAGGACTGCTAATGATTGTTATACTTATCTAAAAGTTTTGATATTACACGTAACTAACATTGCTAAGAAGTGGCCGTGTCAACCTTATGATTGTCTAATCGTAGGTTCGGCATTCGGCATTTCTTTTCTAGTCTTTTTCAACTGGTCTGCGACCGAGCCCATCAATATGAAAAGTACTTAGTGTAATTCTCTTGTCAATTAATAAATAAAACAAAAATTAAGAAAATCATTTATTACTTAAGCAGACATCCGTTGTCTGATACATAATTAGACCCTGTAATGCTCCTAGCTTTATCGCTAGCTAAAAACAAAGCTAAACCAGCAATTTCTTCCGGTTCTCCTACTCTATTGAGAGGAGTGTACTCTTTAAACATATCCCAGGTGGCAGGGGTCCCTGCATTTTCAAAAATATCAGTCACCACTGGTCCGGGGCTTATGGCATTAACCCTTACTCCATGAGGTGCTAATTCCCCAGCAGAAGATCTTGTAAAGTAGTTGAGAGCTGCCTTAGAAGTTCCATAAGATATGTAAGAAGGGTTTGCGGGTGTTTGCCCTCCAATACTTGAAATGTTTATAATATTCCCTTTGGTTTGGATGAGGTGCGGGGCGGCTAGGCTGCTGAGGTGGAAGACAGCTCGAAGGTTGGTGTTGATGACTTCATCGAAGACTTTGAGGAGGTCTCCTTGCAGCAGGCTGGCGTGTCGCACGATCCCGGCGTTGTTGACGAGCACGTCGAGCTTGCCGAAGTGCTGCACGGTGCGCTCCACCGCCGCGGCCGCCTGCTGCTCGTCAGACACGTCGAGCCGCAGCACCAGCGCTCGACCTTCACACGACGCCGCCACCTTTGACAGCTTGTCTTCATTCCTACCCACTATAGCCACATTAGCTCCTTCTTTGGCGAATGCTATTGCAATCGCCGCTCCTATCCCAGAACTGCCTCCAGTAACTAGAACCACTTTGTCGCTGAAACTCATCGTGGGGATTACAATTGGAACACTGGGATCAAAAGCGCTATGAATACTAACGTTAGTCATAAAACTCGTGGCCTTTAAGTATTTTGTAAAGATAATGACTTGCAGATAGATAGGTTGGTTCATATCAACATATCAACTGGATGACACTTTTTTGATTTATTAAACGCATCGTAATGCTGAAAATAGTTCCTTCTATTTACACTTTACACGTAATGGTTGTTTCAGAACGATAGCTCTGTGCGATATGATCGTAATTTGATTTTTTTTTGTATGTATTCAGTTATATCGTTTTCGGCAGTATGTTAATATTATGAAATTACTAAAGTTTGTATAGATATTTGTTACGCTTACACGCAAAGCTACTGAATAAATATTAATTATAACTTGGTATGGATGTAGCTAGCTCCTGAGATTAACATGTTGACTACTTTATTTGTATTATGTATGCTAGAAAATTAAATTTATTATTTTTTTTAATATTGTATGTGAAACAACAGGGCTCAGCTAATGTAATACATATTTACAAGTATCTTACAAATGGTATTATATAATTTAGAAAAGTCAAAGATGTGTGCTTGGGATTTAAATTCGGGAACGCCGGGATGACATATGGGTACTACAGGTAATTTTAATAAGCGCCTGCTTAAATTTCATAAGATTTATTGCATTAACATTGCTATAATATTTTGTATAGAAGTTGTAATGAGACTCTTTTGTAAATGAAAATCTAACTATATTTTTAAATGTACACAGTAATTCTTTATAATTTTCAGTGAAAGTTCTTTTGCGGTGATTTCTTTATACAAAATATGAAAGAAAAAGGGTTGAATGAACACATGACGATTGATGGGGATGTTTGGAAGGATAAAACTTACTGCGTCGATCTCACATAAAAATGGGAACAGGGCAAGATCATGATGCAATGATTTGATAATCCGTAACAAAATCGAATAATAATTTTACTTACCATATTGTTGTTGTTAACGTATACCTGCATAACTACTTCGCAATACATTAGGAAGACGCTGTTAATTTGATATTACAACAAACACTTCCTTTTCAACAGGCGTTTTGTAGATATCATTTATAAAAATAACTGCTAAGATTTGATACATCGTTTGAACATTTATCGGCAGGTGTGAATCGTTAAGCGGTGAGGGCCTTGAGGTTTGGGCGTTCGCGGGTTTGGACCCCAGGCACACACCTCTGACTTTTCGAAGTTATGTGTGTATTCACTAAAAAGTCCTTAGGAATTTCTTGGTTTTATAGTCCGCCACCCTGCACTAAGCTAGCGTTGTGCACTAAGGCTTCAACCCTCTCATTGGTAGAGAAGGCCCGCGCCCGGTAGTGAGACGTATATGGGTTGATGATGAATGAATGAATCTTAGGGTGGTGCAGAGATACAATATGATAGGTGCATAAATATTCCCATTATATTCGTATTCCACACGCTTCGCCAGCTATTAAGTCCCCCAAATTTAGACGCTTATTGGCTTCTTCCGGGTCCAGTCATTAGAGTATGTAAAGGGTAAGCACTACCCATTACAACAGTTTGAGAACCCCGACCGATTCCAGCACCGAGACAAATGTTTGTGTATTCAACAATTATTTGTTTCAGCTTTGGATTGTTGTGATATGACATGATACAAGACTTGCATCTCAGTGTGGGGTTAGAATTATGTATTGGCTACACTTGTAAGCTTGTTTGGGGGCGTCCATAAATTACGTGAGATGATTAAGGGGGTAGGGGGTCGAGTTAAATCTCATCTAATATCACGCTGGGGAGAGGGGGGGTCTCGACAAATATCACGCAATTTTTTTTCTGATTGAAACAAAAAGAAAATATACTATTTTGGTCCATTAAATCCAAATTGTATGTGCATGCTTAAGATTTAATTTTAAGCGTCATCGGAATACGATTAAGATTAACAGACACACACTAATTCATTCGAAAGACAATAATTTCATTCATATTTCGACGTAATACATCTACTGAATGTCAAACCACCAGATTTAATTTATAACAAATAGCTCAACTTAGTTACGGTACAATGTAGCCCGTCGTTTTAAATCGTCGTCCAAAGTCGTCCAAAGAAACCCACATTCCGAAAAATCTCACGTGAGATTGGGGGATGGGGGAGGGGGTTGAATAAAATCTCACGACATCTCACCAAGGGGGGAGGGAGGGACAGAAAATTTAAAAAAATACCTCACGTAATTTATGGACGCTCCCTTTCTAACTATCTCCTTTGGACTTTATTTTGATCCACTTCAAACCTTAAGTCAGCGTTAAAGCGTATGATGCGAGGTGACGCCATTACTTGTCATAATCATCAGCCCATATGCGTCGCTCTGCTGATCACGGGCTTCCTCTATAACTGAGAGGGGTTAGACCTTAGTCCATCTTGCTGGTCAAGTATCCCAAACATATATAACTTGTACAAAAACAAAAATGTATATACCAACGTGTGTTATTATGTTCATCACGCTTCTGTCGGGAATTATATTTGAACTTGACCTTGAATCATTTATTTGTTGAGTCATGGTGATGCAACAATATTATATGAATTCGGATGTTCGCTCGTTTGGAAGTTAGGCTGAACACACAACGTCTAAATATTTCGTAATACATTGTAATTTAGAATTTATAACTGAATTTTACATTTTTAATGGTTCTCTTATCTTTATGCCATCAGGTAAGACTACATGACAGCTTTTAAAACACCTTAGTTTACCTAAGGTACGTAATAAGCAAGGTTCGATTCCAAGTTCAGGCTGTTTTGATTTTTCGCTTAATTTAAAAACACAAATCAGATCGTTGTTGATTACCTTTAGACTTAAAAATAACATAAGCAAACCACTTCAGTCTACATACAGGCTTGATAGTTGATACATATAACGTGGTAAAGGAGAGAATGTTTGTTAAATAGAAACTTGTGTATATTTTTTACCCAATTTTCTAGTCGCCTGTGAGTCCGCAGATGAACCACCTTATTAGTATATGTGCAAAGTCATTGTCCGTCTGTATGCCGCTTAAATAACTCGAGTTAGCTGAACCAACGGCATTCGGGACAGTGCTACCGAGAGCGTTACATCTTAACACAGACAATGAGTTTCAGTTCTAAAGTGATTTTAATTACTGGCGGCAGTTCCGGGATAGGAGCTGCGGCGGCAAGAGCATTCGCCAAAGAAGGAGCTAACGTGGCGATAGTGGGTCGGAATGAAGACAAGCTGTCGAAGGTGGCGGCGTCGTGTGAAGGTCGGGCGCTGGTGCTGCGGCTCGACGTGTCTGACGAGCAGCAGGCGGCCGCGGCGGTGGAGCGCACCGTGCAGCACTTCGGCAAGCTCGACGTGCTCGTCAACAACGCCGGGATAGTGCGACACGCCAGCCTGCTGCAAGGAGACCTACTCAAAGTCTTCGATGAAGTCATCAACACAAACCTACGAGCTGTCTTCCACCTCAGCAGCTTAGCCGCCCCGCACCTCATCAAAACGAAAGGGAATATTGTCAACATATCCAGTATTGCTGGAGCTGCCACTTCAGCCCCCTCTTATATGCCATACGGGGCAAGTAAGGCTGGTGTCAACCACTTCACGAAAGCAGCGGCTATGGAACTAGCGCCTCATGGAGTGAGAGTCAATGCGATCAGCCCAGGACCGGTCAGGACCGATATCTTGGAGAACACAGGATTGACTGCAACTTGGGAAAGTTTTGAGCCTTTTGTTCCCCTGAAGAGAATAACAGAGGCAGAAGAAATAGCAGATTTGATCACGTTCTTAGCTAGTGACAGGGCTAGGGGTATCACTGGATCAAACTTTTTGTCAGATAATGGATGTCTCTTGAAGCAATGAGTTTACTTTTAGTTAATCGTTCTTTGTGTTTATAAATTGTATTTGCGTCTGTGTGTGTCTGTTTGGATAATTTTATAATCTGTATTATGTAAGACGGGCATGAATTATCTGTGAACCTTTGTGATAAGACATGGGTACAGTACCTAGGTATGTACCTACTTTTAATTTTGATATTAGTGTGAACGTGTGTTTGTTTGTCGTTAATCTTATTTTATAGGAATTATTGTTATTGATTCGTCACATTTGGTTATTAAAAGCTTCTAATAAACACCCATGTAAATAAATGACGCGTATTTTATTTAAGTAATACGACCTTGTGTAAGTACTGTTAGGCTTGTGTTTTTGGTTTGTTCATTATTGTATAATACTGATAAAGTAGTCATGACCTTGAGTAAGATTTTTTAAATTATAAGTTGTATTTAGTGCCATCTATCGGCACACAGAAGTAACTCGTTGCTTAGTGAATGATGCTCTCATGAATTTTGTGTTAGTTATCGATGGCTTTCAGAGATGGCGTTGTTATTTTAACATGCATTTTTATTGATGTTGGATATCTGACTCTAAATAATTAAATTAATACACTCAAAATACAACAAATACAACCCCAATACGTGTATATTCCATATGTATTTACATACTACCGATTCCACACTACGACACAATTCTTGTATCGTGGGTATCGAAGCTCAAAGCGATCTCAAAAACAACCAGACCCGAAACTAATATTAGTGGATCACATAAACACTCATCTCGTTGCGGGGATCGAACACGCGACCTCTTCTATCGCAAGCTGGTGACTAGCCAACTGCGCTCCAGGGCTGTCAGAATATAATATAATAGAGTTGCAACTGGGATCTTTTATCTCGTGTAAATCAATTAATTATTTTACCTACTTGAGAATATGCCAGGAATGGGTTGTGGTGTTAATCACGCATATCTTATAAACACCGCAAAATCATTAAGCAATTGCTTGCAACATTTCTATCATATAAACAATATTAGCTTCCGTACTGGTCCCGCGGTATAAGCGCTTGGGTTTGCCATTCGAAAAAAATGGAAACCTATTAAATGGATAAAAGTGAGCTTAGATCAAATCAATATAGACGTTAATGTTTATAAATAGGAAATAATAAAAACTTACTCTATAGTCCCCCTATCAGACTGATAAGTTGATTGTCCGTTACCACGTTAAAAAATAAATATTTCACAATACCACAGCATTTATATTAGATTCATCGGTGTTTATTTGCAGTTCATATTAAATTTTAGGAGAATGAGTTTTGCCGGTAAAGTTGTGCTAGTTACTGAAGGTAGCTCTGGAATTGGAGCGGCGACTGCAATAGCATTTGCCAAGGAAGGAGCTTGTGTTGCTATTATCGGTAGAAATGAAAGCAAACTAGCTAAAGTAAAAGCAGATTGTGGAGGTAACGCTTTAGCTCTTCAATTCGATATCACTGATGACTCTCAAGCCGCTAAAGCCGTTGAACAAATAATAGAAGAATTTGGACAGCTAGATGTACTCGTCAATAATGCTGGAGTAACAAAATACGCATCAGTTCTTGAAGGCAATTGTGTTCAGGCGTATGATGAAGCAATGGCTGTTAATGTGAGGGCAGTAATGCAAATGACTGTACTAGCAGCGCCACATCTGATCAAAGCTAAAGGGAATATTGTGAATATGTCTGGAGTATGGGGCCTTGGAGTTCCTAAATTTGCCGCCGCTTTACCGAACGCAATGTCCAAAGCAGCCTTGAATCACTTTACAAGCATAGTGGCAGCTGAGCTAGCTCCGCATGGAGTGAGAGTCAATGCTGTTAGTCCAGGGCCAGTGAGAACTGAACTCCTCGGGGACACTGGCCATTCGTTGGACCATATTAAAGATATGACTGCGATGAAACGTATA
Organism: Cephonodes hylas; assembly: GCA_030295005.1. Taxonomy (NCBI): domain Eukaryota; kingdom Metazoa; phylum Arthropoda; class Insecta; order Lepidoptera; family Sphingidae; genus Cephonodes; species Cephonodes hylas. The sequence continues at coordinate 10,801,633 of AP025380.1, read as the reverse complement.
TCGGAAGTTGGAGAGGTAGCAGAAATGGTTCTGTTCTTAGCTAGCGACAAAGCAAAGAGCGTGACTGGGTCGAACTATGTGATCGATAATGGGATGTTGCTGTTGTGATTTTTTGAATAATATAATTTAATCAGGTAAAAATATATTTCGATAGAATATTGATCTTATTTGTTCATACTGACAAATTCTAGTGCAATAATAATATCGACGATGAACCCTATAATTAATGCATTCTCTTTTTGGATCGTAACATGGTAATTGGCATTGATTTGTGATAATCTTTGTGCAGTGCAGTGGATTAGAGACCAGGTTGTGACTTACCAAAATATGTATTTTACTATGTGAGTGTTTGTGACCAAAATATTAATACTAACCATACAATATGTGTTGGGTTAATTATTTATTTGAAACATTTAATATTATAAAGCAAAAGAGTTTGCTTCCTTGAACACGATAATTTCTGTAACAACTGGTCCTATTTAAATAAATCTTTCAATGTTAGATTTTCATTTATTGAGAAAGTCTATTGGCTATGTATTAAATCGTTACAACCACTTGAACCAAAGCAGCAATTGAATAATTGGCAAAAACGGGTATAGAATATTGCAGTTGATGACTTCTGTTTCAAATACAGAGGTGCGAGCTATAACTAGCTCTCAAAATTAGGACAGTTTCATTGATCATTTGTCAAGTTAAGAAATTTATTATAACGTAATTAAAACATTTATTAGAATATAATGCAATACAAATTTATTGAAAACGTAAATGAAGGTACTCCTTGCTACTTGCAAAATGTTATGCAATTGTATTACACTAGACAAGAAACAGTGTGTTGTTGACTTAGCCAAGGTTATTGTTCATGCAGGGATCTATAGCTATTGATGTCATAATTTTAAAACACGAAAATTCCAACAACTTTTTAAAAATGTTTGACTTTTCCTTGTTCTTAATTATTTATATTTATTGTGATGTGTGTAATAGTCTTAAAAAATTGTTACTTAATTATTATACATTATGTATACATGATTATATTTGATATTTATGTGCTTGAATGTAAGGCTCCTAGGAAAAATATTTAGTCTAACTTATTACGGGTTTTAATTAACTATTTTTTCACTCTCTTCTTCCTACTTCGCCAAGTTTTTCTTAGAATCGGATAACAAAAATTCTCAATACATACTTGTGACATTCTGATAAGAAACAGATGTTCTTAAGATTGTCATATTTATCGTTCAAACAAAAGTCCCTAGATACGTTGATTCATCATTCGCTTGTTTATTAGTTAGTACGTCTCCTATACAAGTATATAACTTTTTTTTAGTATCTAACCACAGTTCGTAGTGAGCGCACGACATGTTTTCCGGAAAAGTTGTTCTAGTAACGGGCGGTAGCTCCGGTATCGGTGCCGCGATAGCCCTGGCATTTGCCAAGAAAGGTGCTAGAGTCGCAATTGTCGGTAGAAATGAAGAGAAATTGAATAATGCAGCAGCCTCTTTCTCTGGATTTGAAACTCCTTTGAAACTACGTGCTGATATATCTAATGATGCAGAAGCTACAACAGTTATACAACGTACGATTGAACATTTTGGACATCTAGACGTCCTTGTCAATAACGCAGGGATGTCTCGCAGCGCCAGTGTGCTGGAAGGTAATCTTTTAGCAGCGTTTGACGAGGTTATTGCAACGAATCTTCGAGCAGCAATCCACTTGACAACCCTAGCAGCGCCTCATCTGATGAAAACCAAAGGAAACATAGTTAACATTGCCAGTACTTGGGGCATTGTTCCACCGTCTTCAATAGAATTCTTATCCAGCTCAGTATCAAAAGCAGGTCTAATTCACTTCACCAAAGGGTCTGCTCTTGAATTAGCTCCGCATGGAGTCAGGGTCAATGTAGTCAGCCCTGGACCAGTGAGGACTGGGATTTTAGAGACGACAGGATGCACGGAATCTTGGGATGTGTTTCAAAAGCAAACGGCTTTAAACAGGATTTCAGAGCCTAAAGAGGTAGCGGAATTGGTGGTGTTCTTAGCCAGTGACAATGCCAACAGCATTACAGGATCCAATTATGTGATTGATAATGGAATGCTGTTAAAATAAATATTTATTTTGTTGATTGGTGTTTTATTGTAAAATGAGAGAACTATAAAATATGCAGGTTTCCTCTTCCATCAAGATTTATAACACGTTATTCGAAACATTAAAATTACCTACCTTGGACTTGAACCTGCAAGCAGATATTTTATCGAAGCATCCTCGAGGCGGTAATGAATTTAATGATCTTTGAAGTTTTTATTGTGTAAACTATGTTGAATGATAATAAAGGAGCATTTATTTTCTTAACGGCTATACATACTCGTATTAAGATAAACGTAAATTAGCCAGACCGTACTCTTGAACTAACTAAACAATCATGTATTTTTAAGACATTTATAACAGCGGTAAGAAATCTTAAAACTCTTCCATCACTCAAATTTATGTCAACAAGATAACTGTAAGTGCAAATAGATAAAACTAGCACTTAAACAACATTGAACTCTAAAAGTTGAGCAATAAGGACGATTCTGTTTTGTCGGGTGATTTTATTTAGAGATATTTGCGCAAGAAATTATTTTGATACATAACGTGACTACTAAAGCCCTAGTCAGATGGCCAGACTGTAGGTGATCACATTTGTCAATAAAAATCTACATCATTTTTATTATGTCAACTTCTCCATGGCAAATAGATCAAAATGAAGTTATTGGTCATAAAGTACGTTAAAAGGTTATTAAAGGTAAAATTTTCAGGTGTATATCTTTGTTTTGATAAAATGCTACGACTTATGTTAAGTACGTTGTTGCACAAACTAAATAGTTCGACATAATCGTGTCAACCTGTTGTAATTTTTACACTAGAATCTAAAGAATAAAGTAGAGGAATAGGAAAATGAATGATCATACCTAACTTTCTCAAATTTCTAATATGCAACACAAAATTCTGATATTGTATCAATGAGCTGCTCGAATTCGGGAAATTAAGTCCTTGTAACAATATTGTAAGCTATCTCTTGATTGGAAAAGAGCAACACTAGAGTTTCTTGCCCGTTCTTCTCTAGTGATGACTGCCTTCCGGACAGGGTGGTAAAATTTGAAATGACTGAATCTAAGTGATGTATTTGACATTTTATGGATTCAATAAATATTATTTCATTTCATTTCATTTCATTTCATTTCATTTCATTTCATTTCATTTCATTTACATCATTCGCTTTATCAGATTTACATATTTTGGAATTACTTCAGAGTGCCACGTTGAACGAGATTACATAACTAAAACAATGCAACAGGTGACCTTTAATTCGGAGATTATGCTATCAACAAAATGTTGACTGCAGAGAAAGTTTGACTTTTATTTGTGCCGTAACAATCTAGATAACGCGAAAGTATCTGTATATAAAATTCGTTTTTATGCAGTAATTTCATTTTTCATCCATCAAGCGACGTCTTAACACCATGAGTTTTTCTGACAAAGTTGTGTTAGTTACTGGAGGAAATTCTGGAATCGGCGCGGCGATAGCTCTAGCTTTTGCCAAGAAAGGTGCTAAAGTTGCCATCGTTGGTCGAAATGAAGCCAAGTTGGCTAGTGTTGCAGCTGAATTTTCAGGACTCGCCCCACCGCTTGCGATCCGTGCTGACATCGCAGATGAGGCCCAAGCTGTTGATGTTATCGATCGGACTATCAATCACTTCGGCAAACTTGATGTTTTGGTGAACAATGCTGGGATCGCTCGCAATGCTAGCATACTTGTAGGTGACGTACTAGCAGCCTACGATGAAGTAATGGCTACGAATCTTAGAGCTCCTCTGCATCTCACAACACTAGCTGCACCTCATCTTATGAAGAGTAAAGGCAACATAGTCAATATATCTAGTGTCTGGGCTATAGTTCTACCCGAAGATATAACATTCATACTAGACTCAATGTCGAAGGCAGCTTTGAACTACTTAACCAAAGGAGCGGCAGTGGAACTAGGACCTCATGGAGTGAGGGTTAATGCCATCAGCCCTGGCCCGGTGAATACCGATATTATGAAGACTACAGGATATCCAGGATCTTGGGAAGACTTCAAAAAGTTCACGGTATTGGATAGAATATCAGAACCGGAGGAAATAGCTGAGTTGGTGCTATTCTTGGCAGGAAACACTGCAAAGAGTATCACTGGATCTAATGTGGTCATTGATAATGGAATGGTGTTGAAGTAAATAAAAGTGTTGGATTAAACAGTTTACCAGTAAAGAGGTCACCAGTCTGTTGTTTGTCATGAATTTCCATTTTCTCACGTGTGAGGTTAGGATCCCGGCCTTTAAGAAAAGATCCAATTTGAAATTGATTTTAAAAGAAATAATATTTACTTTAGCCATATAATATATACAGTATAAATCTATTAAAATATCCATTCTGTTATAGTACACTTGCCTTTTAGTTATTTTAGTTACTTTGAAAATGGATAACTTCTAAAGGTTGGTTAACGATTTAAATTTGACATTTTAACAATGAAGGTAATGTATAATATTGATTAAAACAAGCATGACATTTATGGTCCAAAGAAATTGTCAGTGTCAAGTGTTTTATACTTAGATAGGTACATACCTTTTCACATTTTAAGACAACTCAAGTATATAAAGGCGGACTGACCTTTTAAGACTAATCTCGTACAAAAAAGTCTTACTCATTCCTAAAAGGATACCATCGCATTAAAATTCTAATAGTGGGTATTACCGAACAGGAAAAACCTCTGTCGCGATTTTTATTATGATTTTTATCTACAGATACATTTTATGCGTAAATAAATAAATATACTTTTCCCCCAATGATTTACTAATGATAAATTCTTTAATGTGATTCTCTCAATACTTCCATTGATTCAACAATACAAATTTTTAATCCCTTTTTATCCGATTCCTTATAGATGTTTTTCTGAAAAAATAAATAGTGGATACCTACTTAATACTATCTAAGTGAAGGCTACGAGGTTACGCGTTGATCCATTACCAACAGTAGGATTATATGAGTTGATAAAAGATTATAGGCCAATGGTAGCATAACCTCTAGGACAGTGGTACCCAAACTTATTTTGTCTACTGCCCACTTTGAGAATAAAACATTTTTAGCGCCCCCATTAAAACGCGCGAAACCACAAATGAAAATAAAATAAATTATTTATTTAACCGTCATCCTAAAAAAAAAAAAAACAAGAGCCACTCTGGACAGTAGTGGCCATTTTTCACCACTATTACCCAAGATTCTTCTAAAAATAATAAACAAGAACTGCATAGCATGGTCATGTAGTATATTGCGATCTAATACCGATTTTGGGCGCGTATCTACCGATTTTTGTTGCTCGGCCTCTAGGCTCTACACAATGCCCCCATTTTCTTTCTGGGTCCCTTACCGCCCCCCTTGAGACCTCCAGCGCCCACAAGGGGGCGTTATCGCCCACTTTGGGAAAGACTGCTCTAGGAGAAATGCAATAAGACAAATTTCGTAGACATCGTGTAAAGACCGATTAGTAAGTTTTTTAACAGATCCTCTATTGCAAAGATGAATGAGAAATGAAAATAATGCCTGAAGCATTGGAATTAAAAATGTGCAAAAATAAAAAATACCTTGAAACGTGAATGTGAGCAGGAAACGCGAGTTTTTTTTTGTTTATATTTCTCTCGCACGCGTATTTAAATATCAAGTTTTTGCTGTGATTTTAATCGTCTCACTATGCGAGTACAGTCAGGAATAAATGTGTGAATACGATACGTGGTCTTAAAAAAAGTTGTAGTACTTTTTTAATAGCTTAATTAACAATACCGCGTCCGTCTCTGAAAATTAAACAGAGCATTATTTATTACTTACTTTCCTTACGTGGACTAATCTCGATAAATACAGAGAGTCGTGATACAGCATCCGTTTGCGATAAGCTCCTTATTCATATCCAGAAACTACGATGCTTCTATAAGTTTCAGTTAAAAAAAAAAGGATAATAGAGTGATGGCCTCGAGGTTTAGGCGCGCGGTCGAGAATCTCGGCGGTCGCGGGTTCGAACCCCAGGCACACACCTCTGACTTTTCGAAGTTATGTGTGTATTCAAAATTGGATTACCACTTGCTTTACCGGTGAAGGAAAACATCGTGATGAAACCTGCACACCTAAAAGTTCTTAGGAATTTCTTAGGTGTGTAGTCCGCCAACCCGCACTAGGCCAGCGTGGTGGACTATGGCTTAAACCCTCTCAATGGTAGAGGAGACCCGTGTTCAGCAGTGGGCGTATATGGGTTGATGAAGAATGGAAGGGTACAAGTGGTCGACAAATTAATTCTGCATCTTCGTATTACGTTACTGCAATGAATTTGCAAATATTGCAGTTTGAAACGAACGGTACGGAAAACGAATGTGTCCTGTATCTCCAACATAATATGAAAAGTATAGTACCTATGTAAGATAAATATGTTTCCACGTGGCAAAAGCTCCTTTGGGCATCATTCAAAAAGGTGTAGGCTTGTTTCTTTAGGGTTAGGGGCCTATCAAGGTCAAAAAGATTTAGTTGGGAAATAAATCTTTATTTTCTTTATCAACTCCTATACGCCCACTGCTGAGCAAGGGTCTCCTCTACCATTGAGAGGGTTTAGGCCATAGTCCACCACGCTGGCCTAGTGCGGGTTGGCGGACTACAAACCTAAGAAATTCCTAAGAACTTTTATGTGTGCAGGTTTCATCACGATGTTTTCCTTCACCGTTAAAGCAAGTGATAATTCAATGTGAATACACACATAACTTCGAAAAGTCAGAGGTGTGTGCCTGGGGTTCGAACCCACGACCGTCGAGATTCTCGACCGTGCGCCCAAACCTCAAAGCCATCACTGCTATGGGAAATAAATGCATCGTCAAAATTGTACGATGACGTAATCAAAACACTTTGGTCTTTGTTCTTATTTTTGTTGTCGACTGTATAAATGCCATAAACGCTACGTATAAAGGGCAGTAACATCTCAATGCTATATAATCAACAACACGCTCTCAATTCCGATATTCGTTCGCAACATATCATAGTAATAAAAAATCATTCTTTTTTATATAATATTTATGTGACGTAAATCACTTGTAGTAGTAAAAGTCGCGCAGTGGTCTTTCGCATCAGATATCCACTATGAGGTTCAAATTCATTTTTCTTTTGTTCGTTTTCACGGGCACAGCAAAGTGCAGTTTTACTGGCAAAGTAGCCCTGGTGACAGGAGGCAGTGATGGAATCGGAGCGGCGACAGCTGTCGCCTTCGCCAGAGAAGGAGCTTACGTAGCTATTGTCGGTAGAAATGAGACTAAGCTAGCCAATGTAGCTGCAATGTGCCCTGACAAAATTCTACCACTCCGCTACGACCTATCAGACGAAAATCAGGTGACTGCTATAATCGAACACACAATCAACACGTTTGGTAGACTTGATATTCTCGTCAACAACGCCGGAATAATACGCCAAGCCAGTCTCCTCGAGGGCGACGTTCTCAAAGTCTACGACGAAGTGATGAACACAAACCTTCGCGCCGTCCTGCAGCTCACCAGCCTGGCCGCGCCGCATCTCATCAAGACCAAAGGGAATGTAGTCAGTATATCTGGCATCTGGGCTATGGAGACTGGTAACAGACCTCCGACAATTCCTACTGCGATATCTAAAGCTGGTCTGAATAGACTTACGATCGGCGCTGCGGCAGAGCTGGCGCCATATGGCGTGAGAGTCAACGCGATTAGTCCTGGACCAGTGAAGACTGAGTTCCTCTCGACATTTGGAAGGACTTGGGAGCAAATCGCAGAGGGAACTGCCTTGAAACGGGTTACAGAACCAGAGGAGGTAGCAGACTTGATTCTGTTCTTGGCAGGAGACAAGGCTAAGAGCATCACCGGTTCCAATTATGTTATTGATGCCGGCGGTTTGTTAGTGTAATTATTTAAATGATTTATATTAAGAAAATAAATTATAATTATTAAAATTTTATTTTATTTAATGTATCTTTTTTAGTATGCCTACGATTATGTCAGTAAGAGTAAATAATAAAAGTCAATAGATTATGAGCAACCTTTGTACTTGTAAGCATATCAGCTTGGGTCTCATCGTTGAATCTTTCATAGTTAAACATATATTTGAAGCCTTTTTTCCATCAATCAAGGGGTCATAAAGCAAAGAACTGGTCGCTTATAGGTAAATAGTTTCTAAGTGAAGACCACAATGCAACTATTATTTTCCTGTTTACCTGCAGTTAATTACAGTATTGACTCTTTAAGAGGAAACCTATTATATATTTCATTCATTCGTTGCATTTCTTCGAAAGACTGTTTGTCTCACTTTGGGATCGAAACGACAGTTTCCACAGGAACCACAGGCTAGAAATGTGGCCGAAAATCGGCAATAGACTGGTTCCTTATTACATGGAACTGAAACATCATCATTCACTTTCCCTTTTCCCTGGGATGAGAGTCAATGCGATTAGTCCTGGTCCAGTGAGAACTGAGTTCTTCTCGACATTTGGACTTACTTGGGAAGAAATTGCAGAGGGAACTATAAATATAAATACATCCAACAGTCACATACATACATAGCTCTGACCCCACACTAGGTTCCAAGACCTGTACCGTGGGTATCAGACACTACGAGAGACTTTTTCGGTCTCACAAACACCCAGACCCGAAACAAATATTTGTGGATCATACAAACATTTGTCTCGGTGCGGGGATCGAATCCGCGGCCTCTCGTTACGCAAGCTGGTGCCTAGCCAACTGCGCCACGGGTCTGTCAAAACTGCTTTGAAACGTGTTACATAACCTGAAGTAATAGCAGATTTGATCCTGTTCTTGGACGAGACAAGTCCAAGAGTATCACCGGCTCCAATTATGTTATTGATTGCGGCGGCTTGTTAGTGTATTATTGTGTGTAATTTCACACCTGATGAAAAATGAACACTATTCTGGAGATGCAAATATTCATTACAATAACTTTGATAAGCTTAAAAGTCACCATTGAGATTGGGAATTAATTTTGTTATTTTCCTGGTCAAAAATATTTGATTATAAAACAAGGAAAATCTTGAATTTGTTAATTAATTATGTTGTGCTTGGATCATATGATTTATGAGCATCATATTATTTTGCCTCTTATTATTACGTGGCTATTAATAAAATTTGTACTTGATTATTCCATATTTTTGGTGATGGATATTGCTTGAAGAAGCATTGAAAGCCTACAATAAAGGAACATCACTCATATGTTTGTGTGATCTATAGATATTTGGTACGGGTGTAGGTGTTTCTGAGACCGAAAAGTCTCTTCTATTTTCTGATAGCTACCACATAAGAATTGTATCTTAGTGTGGGTTCAGAGCTATGAATGTGGATATTGGATCTATTAATTATTATCATTTATTTTATCTTCTACCTTTAACCTGAAAACTGAACTCTGGACATCTTGAGTGCACATGCAAATCCGCCACGGAGAAAATTATGCAGACAAATTAAATTATATTATTTTCCTGTTTGAACTGCGAAACATTAGCATGCAAATGTTAGTTTAAGGGGAGGCAGTTTGGATTAACTATAGATAGATAATATATCCTATCCTCGAGGTTTAGGCGCGCGGTCGAGAATCTCGGCGGTCGCGGGTTCGAACCCCAGGCACACACCTCTGACTTTTCGAAGTTATGTGTGTATTCAAATTGAATTATCACTTGCTTTAACGGTGAAGGAAAACATCGTGATGAAATCTGCACACCTGAAAGTTCTTAGGAATTTCTTAGGTGTGTAGTCCGCCAACCCGCACTAGGCCAGCGTGGTGGACTATGGCCTAAACCCTCTCAATGGTAAAGGAGACCCGTGCTCAGCAGTGGGCGTATATGGGTTTATGAAGAAGATAATATAGCAAAAACTAACATTAACCCAAATTTTTAGAACCATTTAAATTTAGATTAAACAAAGCTGTAGCGAAAGTAAAATGAGAATGATATTTTGTACTCAGAAAAGTGTATGTCGATCAACATATAATTATAATATAACAAAACAAACAAACATACCTCATGCCTATATTCCCCGAAGGGGTAGGCAGAGATGCATTTCTGCACCCACATTTCGCCAGGTATGTATCAGTCCCACGTAATAGGGGGCGAGCCTATTGCCGTTTTTCGGACACATTTCCAGACTCCGTGCTGCTACTGAGAATTTCCTAATGGGAAAGCCCAATAACACTTTGCCCGACCCGGGAATCGAACCCAGGACCTCTAGATCGCACGGCACATACTTGTACCGCGAGACCACGAGGCAGTATAATTATAATATATACCCATAATTTATTAATTGTAAATCGTTAAGTAAGTCGTAGAGTTTTTTGCAATAAATTCGGAAAAGTTTTGGACCTTTGAACCTTTTGGATGAGGAATGCCGCTGATATGAGGGTGATGACGTGAAATTGTCGATTAGGCTTGCTCTTTACAACTCCGCCTTAACTAATGGCAGGAAAATACAGGTGTATTTAGGTATAATTATATCGTTCAGTCCAGTCCAGTTTTTCAGTTCCAGTTTTTTCCTTTTGTTCTAAATGTTTTGAGCATCAGATAGATTTCACATGCAGGTACAGACAGCATCAGAATAAAACAAGCGAAGATAATAAGGAAATTGTAAATAATATCGGCGGGAATAAATTAATAATAATAAATAAATAAATATAACAAAATACCGTCTTGGTCCCGCCCATCCCAAGCACAATTTTAAAAAATTACTTTGTTACTTCTGGAGGTCCCATTATATATGTATTATGTATGTGCCAATTCAAAACAAATCAAATCAGTAAAAAAGATTTTAGGTATTTTCGTTCAAAACATAAAATAGAATTAATTCAAGCTAGATGATACATTAAGATTGGCCTCTAAAAACTGTCAGCATCGGAATTGAACATTTCATTGTTTCAAACGCCAAAAACGTCAACCAATTTCAAAGAAACTTGATTCTTTAGAAGCGAAAATTTTGCTGATTCCAGATATGAATAAAATTCTGTATCCTACAATAGTTCTCACAAACCACATATAAGAAAGCTTTGACATTATAAAAGCAAATATAAGTCAGATATATATATTTTTTGCTGACTGTGCACATCACAACATACTCTAAAGTTATACATTTTATGATTCATGTAGAGGCAATGGCATCGTCCACTATAAAGTCGACGACGCGCACTTCATATCTATATTCGCTCTCAGTTCTCATCGCAGTAACAATCGTAGTAATTCATAAATTGTTTAAATAATTCGCAGAATATGTTAAAAACTCAGAATTCGATGACTCAAATATTCAGTATGAGTTTATTTTTCGTTTTACTATTATTCGCCTTTACGGCGGCACACAAGGGCGATTTCAAAGGGAAAGTAGTGATAGTGACAGGAGGCAGCGACGGAATAGGAGCGGCGACGGCTATAGCATTCGCCAAGGAAGGAGCTAACGTAGCCATCGTTGGTAGAAATGAGACGAAGCTTGCCAAAGTAGCTGCGACATACCCGGACAGAATTCTACCTCTTCGCTACGACATCACAAATGAAGGACTAGTGCCAGAAATATTTAAGCGGACAATCGACAAATTTGGGAAGCTCGACGTCCTCGTCAACAACGCCGGGATAATACGGCAAGCCAGTCTCCTCGAGGGCGACGTTCTCAAAGTGTACGATGCAGTGATGAACACGAACCTTCGCGCCGTCCTGCAGCTCACCAGCCTGGCCGCGCCGCATCTCATCAAGACCAAAGGGAATGTAGTCAGTATATCTGGCATTTGGGCTATGGAGACTGGTAACAGACCTCCGACAATTCCTACTGCGATATCTAAAGCTGGTCTGAATAGACTTACGATCGGCGCTGCGGCAGAGCTAGCGCCACATGGCGTGAGAGTGAACGTAATTAGTCCTGGACCAGTGAGGACTGAGTTCCTCTCGACATTTGGACGAACGTGGGAGCAAATCGCAGAGGGAACTGCCTTGAAACGGGTGACAGAACCAGAGGAAGTAGCAGACTTGATCCTGTTCTTGGCAGGAGACAAGGCCAAGAGCATCACTGGTTCCAATTATGTTATTGATGCCGGCGGTTTGTTAGTGTAATTCTGATGAAATGTTCTGCACTGCTTTCATATAATAAAATAATGAATAAATCTTGTTGACCTTGAAATGATTTCTTTGCACATAACCTCTCTGTTTAAAGAGGCTTAATATTTTATTTAATAAACAGGGTAAATGAACTGAAATGGAATGCATATGTATGTAAAATATCTTGATTTGCTAAGATATTATATATGGAAAAACTATTAATTGATCTTATATCATCTAGCTGAAGTAATAAAAATAAAGAAATCATCATCGTAAATACAGGCAATGGGGGAGACTGAAGTGAACGTTACTAAATTAAGGGTATAAGGGTTGACCCTAATACTGTTTGATGAAAGCATATGTTTATGACCAGCCCGTACTAGACCAGGGTAGTGGCTAAAGCCTTAACGCTCTCAATGAGAGAGGAGGCCCTTAGCCTAGCAGTGGAACGTATTTTGCATGATGACAATAAAAATATACTAAAGAATAGCGTTGAAAAACTTGTCATAGAAGATTCGCAACCTACAACTTAGGTACTAGTTAAACAAGTTCTTATACTTTCCTTGTATATGTGAACAGGACAAACGCGATTTAAGTGTTTAATTTTTTCCCATGTTTAAGAATAATGACAGGTTTCAAGATGGTTTTACCGCACACGTTTTACCTTGTATGAATGAGCTGCTTAATAATGTTTGAATGATAGAGGGCTTAAGTACATTTATTTATTGAATACAATTACACACGTACAGGGCTCACAATTAGTAAAAAGTATACAAAGATAAATTATGCAATTAATTGTTGTCCTTAAAGTAACTATCTAGCATGGTCTTCTCACTAGGCAAGCCTGAACCGAGGGATCACATTGTATCGATATTATACATTGTATGAATCTGTCGTATCCGTTCACCATTAAACAACAATTACCAGCTAGGCATCACCTAATACAAAACAAAGTAAAATTCATCTCTATGCAAAACAATAACACGAATGCAATGCATCAAGCTTATATTCTTTGAGAGATCGATAAAGGTTTGTATCTATGTTTGTGTGATCCACAAATATTTGTTTCTGGTCTGGGTGTTTGTGAGACCGAAAAAGTCTCTCATAGTGTCTGATACCCACGATACAGGTCTTGTAAACGAGTGTGGGGTCAGAGTTATTTATGTGACTGTTGGGTGTATTTATTTATTTAATTTATTATTTATATCCACCTTTCGCCGGCTGTGTTTTAAATGTCACCTTATAGAGGGCCTGCGTGCAGACTAGAATTGGGCAATTTATCATTTTTATTACTTCTGTATGAAAAAACAATAATATTTTTGGACACGTGTTCTAAACCTGGATGGACGATACGCAGTTAATCCACGGAATCAGGCACATTTTCAATAATACTATTTAGTTCAAAATTACACCGCTAGTGGACTAAGTAGTTTACGCAAACCAACAATAGATGGCGCTGTAAACCAAAATTAGTTCAACGCTTTACGTAACAGTATTAATTATTTAAATGAGCGCCATATTTATAATTCTACAACTATGAGATCTGACGATCTGAGTGATGTGTTTAGCATTTGTATGTGCCTGACCTATTAACTGAGTTTGTACGTACGTGTAAGAATACTAATATTATAAGATGGTGCCCACAACTTTAGCCGAGTTAATACGCCATTTATTTAGGTAGTTGTCTTCAACTATAGTTAAATTATGTAGTACTCAGTAAGTATAACCAGTGGCGGTACTTCCATAGAAGCCCGAAAGCCCGACTTGCCTTACACAGTTCCGAATAACGAACTTAACGATTGTTTATTTATAAAATAACGCTATAAACGTGAATGTGAGTACTAACCGGTAGGTATTTATTAGTCCTACGTACCAAAAAAAATATGCTGCTACTAAATAAACATTTGGGCTTGCCTTAGTTTGACACCCTAGGCACGCCACTGAGTATAACCTGTATGTAAGCATCGAAAATTGAATGATGTAAACCAGGAACTCAGCAGGCGTCATGTTTGGATGTTTAAATGATAGTAAATTACATACATACGTACACCCTCCTACCTGCTTTTTGTGAATGTGTAGGCAGAGATGCATTCCTGCACCCATATTTCCAAAATTGAATATGTCTCACGTCATAAGACTGCCCGTGGCGCAGTTGGCTAGACACCAGCTTGCGAAACGAGCGGCCGCGGATTCGATCCCCGCACCGAGACAAATTTTTTTGTGATCCACAAATATTTGTTTCGGGTCTGGGTGTTTGTGAGACCGAAAAGTCTCTCGTAGTTTCTTATACCCACGACACAAGACTCGTATCTTAGTGTGGGGTCAGGACTATGTATGTGACTGTTGGGTGTATTTATTTATAAGAAGTGTATCTATTACTTCTTTTACTGGCACAATTCCACATTTTATATGGCTGAGATTTTTTAATGCAAAAATTTAATGACGATTTCGTCTGACTTGGAAATTGTACCTGGGACCTTTAAATCGTACGGCACATACTAGGTGTCGCGAGACTACGAGGCAGATAATGATTTAATGAATAATATTTGTTCTAATACAGGAAAATTCTTTATACTCTGTTGGAATCCCAATGAGGTAAATTACGTTAAACAGGCTTTGTCGCGATTTTGTTGTATATATAAATAAGAATTATTAAAATCTCCAAAGACCCAATTATTTTCTAATTTAAATATACCTATTTTTCGTTCGTTGAGATATAAAACCTCAAATTTTGTAAAATAACAACATCAAGAAGAGTTTCATCATGAATTAAAAAATAAATAAAAACAGCACAGGACTAAACAGTCTTTACAATGCTTGATTAAATTGAGAATTCACCAAATATTAAAAATAGAACCCTCAGAAAGCCAAAAAAAAATCCTAGTTTCAATATACCTTTCCTTCGTTCATTTAGATATAAAACCTGAAAGTTCGTAAAAACCAAATCATTTCTAAACATAACATAACGGAGGTTCATGAAGAACTATACAAATAGCTGTATATACTATTTCAACCAACCATTAAATTGCTTCCGTTGATATGAGCTAGCTTATCTACGTCGACAGCTATTGTTTGTATTAAGGTCTGTGTACGTATGACATAACAATTGACTAACGCGCTCAGTATTCGTTCACAGTTCGCGTTAGACGCTCGCTATGAGTTTCACCGGTAAAGTAGTTCTTATAACTGGCGGGAGCTCTGGTATAGGGGCCGCGACGGCAATAGCATTCGTCAAAGAAGGTGCCCACGTAGCTATAGTTGGTAGAAATGAGACCAAACTGGCTAATGTATCTGCTGCTTGCGAAGGAAAAGCCCTCGTCCTTCGCCTTGATATATCAGACGAGAGCCAAGCTGTTGCAGCAATCGAAAAAACAATAAAAAAATTTGGTAAACTAGATGTCCTTGTCAACAACGCTGGGATACTTCGCCAAGCAAGTCTTCTGGAAGGCAATCTCCTCCAAGCGTACGATGAAGTGATGAACACGAATCTTCGAGCAGTCTTCCACCTCAGCAGTCTCGCTGCGCCGCATCTGATCAAAACTAAGGGGAATATTATCAACATATCCAGTATTGGAGGCAGGTCTACACCTTCGATACCTTCGTTCGTCAGCTATTGCGTTTCTAAAGCAGGTCTTGACCATTTCACGAGGGCCTGTGCTCTGGAACTAGCGCCTCATGGAGTGAGGGTCAACGCGGTCAGCCCAGGACCAGTTGTAACGGATATAATTGATAATGCTGGATGGTCTGGCAGCTGGGATGTGTTCAAAGCACATACAGCTCTGAATAGAGTGGCGGATGCGAGCGAAATAGCGGATTTGATTATGTTCTTAGCAAGTGACAAAGCCAAGAGTATCACTGGATCCAATTATGTGTCGGATAACGGAATGCTATTAAAGAAATAAATGTTTTGATTTTGTAATGTCAATGTTTTACTAGCAATTTGTTTTTGTGTGATATCGGTTCTAACATTAGGAGAATTTTTTTTTTCCAATTGTTTTTCCTAAACTTTTTGGCTTTGTTCTACATTAATTCCTCTTTGAGATTTATACTTTTGTAAAATTTAGGAATGTTTATGTATTTTGTATTTATTTAATAAATAAAATGGATCAGCAGTTGTTGTGTTTGTTGTTGTACTTTGTGATTTTATGCATCATATTTACTAACTTTCCTCGAAACAAACATTTACAGCATTCAGCATCGAATAGAAGCTTCCATTCTTAATCATTGATGCGTTAATTGTAATTTATTTTTATTTTTTCATTAAATATTATTTACTCTATGGTATCTTTAAAGTCAGGAAAAATAGGCCTCTTAATCACGACTCGGTGCCACAGTTTGTACGCGACACTGCTAATCAAACATTACAGAGTTCATTGACCGATTAAATTGTCAAATTTCAATATTACATCGACTAGGTACATACAATATATACAGTACACACAACCGCATTTTTTATTTGCTTATTATAGAAAAGAAATAAACAGAAGTGTTTTCAAAAACCATTTTCCCAAGATCACACTAGAATTAAGCGAAACAAATAAATACAGCCAACAGTCTCATACCTACTTCTGAGCCCACACTAGGATACAAGTCTTGTGTCGTGGGTATTAGAGACTACGAGAGATTTTTCTAAGTCTAACGAACACCTATACCCTAAACCAGGGCTTCCCAAACTTATTTACACTATGACGCCCTATAGAATTGTTATTTTTCTTGCGACGAACCCCCCCCCTCCCCCTATCATCAAAACTACCTACTTTACTGGAAATAAAAGCAACAGTAGTCAGCGTAATATGAGGTTATCAGAAAAATACGGACAGCGAATGTTTGCCGATCGCCTCGCGACGCCCCCAGGATGTTGCCGCGACGTCCCAGAGCATCGCGACGCACAGTTTGGGAAGCCTGCCCTAAACAATTATTTGTGGATCACACATATATTTGTCTCTGGGGATCTAACCCGAGGTCTCTCGTTTTGCAAGCTGTAGTATAGCCAATTGCGCCACGAGAATGTCAAAATTAAAGTATCTTTAATAAGGGACACACCCCTGACTTTTCGAAGCCATGTTTATATTCACAAAGAATTAAGTAATTTAATCTAATTTATTAATTAAGTACTTTAATGGTGAAACATCGTGATGAAATCTCTACACCTACAAGTTCTTAGGAATTTCTTAGGTGTGTAGTCCGCCAACCCGCACTAGGCCAGCGTGGTGGACTATGGCCTAAACCCTCTCAATGGTGGAGGAGACCCGTGCCCAGCAGTGGAGCATGTATGGCGGATGATGACTATTATCTACTATTTCTTTTTTAGCGAAACAATCATAATTATGTAGATGCTAATAAAGTGTATAACACCCACTTGAGTAAATATGTTTCTCGACCTTGGACTTGTAAACATACAGTAAACACAACACAAGTCCGTAAACAGCACTTCAATTAACTCGCCATCTGCCACTTGTGATGATTGTGCACTATTATTGTTCATATCATTTAACATACCAGTACCAGTAGCACTATTAAAGTCTATATCATTATTATGCTAGTGCATATATGTGGGTATGGAGATGTATCATGTAATCTAGCAGGCTTATTTCTGCGCTGTTTCTATAAAGATTATTTATCTATACTAATATTATAAAGAGGTAAGGTATGTGAGTTTGTATGTTTGTATGTTCGTGACGTTGTAGAAAGTAAACTCGCGATCTACTGAACCGATTTTGAAAATTCTTTTACTAATAGAGAGCTACGTTCTTTGTGAGTGTCATAGGTTATATATTAGTCCGAAAAATGATAAGACTTTTTTGTTGTAGCAGGATTTGCGAAGTAAGTCGGAGAAAAAACGGGCGAACGAAACCGTTTTTTGCAAACGCTGCCTTACCCATGGGAAATGTATAGTTGAGTCTTAGAGAAAAGTTGTAGAGTTTGATAATATCTACAAAAAAGTCAGCGGTAGCATATGTCTAACTTTTAGGGTTGATTCACTAGAACCTCTTTTATGCTAACTAAATTTGTTATAAAATAAAGCATTGTTTGTGAAGGTATTTTTATAAGGATTATATTAATACTTATCCAAATAAATGCGTTATTCAGTATAAGTATTTAATTTAAAAGAAATTTGCCCTTAACATCATTTGATTTCGATGAGTATCTTAGAAAATATCGCAGTTTCAAAATAATCATCAAGCGCGCAATAATTATGTACAAGGCGCCGACCGGCGCGTTACGGTTTCACGTTTAAATAATTTTACCAATTTGTATGATTGTTGGTATGGGCATAAATAGGACTTTAAGGAGTAAAATAGACTATGACTTATTTTCTTTCTGAACTCAACCCTGTAGTCTACGCGGACGAAGTCGCGGGCAATTTACTATAAAAAACTGTTACAATCATGTACTGGCGGTTTCTGCACTAGGTTCTAGGCCTGTATCGCAAAAACCAAAGGCAATTATTTAAGTAGAATATATTGTGGTGATTGTATATTAGTGTAAATTTGACAATGTTAGTACTTAAGTAATTGTTTCGAGTTCGCTACTTAACATGGCATTTCTAATGGGAAATTCTCACTTTAGGTCTTTCTTAGCTAGACGGAGTCTAGAAATTTGCATTAAAACTGGAATAGCGACCCTCCTGACGTAAGTCTTAAAATTTGATTTGTATTGCAAAATTAAATCCCTGCCGACCATTTTAGGAATAAAATTGTATGTGTGTTTGTAGAACTACAGAAATTTGAATAAATTACAATTAGTACTAAGTCTAACATAACAAGACAATAAAAATTGTTGTAAAATCAATTAGTTCTAAACAGGAAAAAGTAAATATGATCCAAGATAGAAGCTTTTACTCAATATATTGTACTAATTACCTTGAAAAATGAATCATGCAAAGAGTTATTTACCAGCAAAATGAAATGAAATAATATATATTGAATCTATAAAATGATATATCACTTACATTCAGTGATTTCAAAATGTAGTGTACCACCCTGTTCGGAAGGCAGTCATCACTAGAGAAGAATGGGTAAGAAACTCTAGTGTTAATAAAACTGATAACTAAGCCTATCGCCGTCCACTGCTGAACGTAGGCCTCCCCAAGATAGCGCCAACCATCCCGGTCTTGAGCAGCTCTCATTCATCCGTTACACTCTAGTGTTGCTCTTTAATAATCAAGAGATAGCTTACAATATTGATAAAAAGTATTAAATTCCCGAATAAAAGCAGTTCATTAATATTATGAGAATATTGTATTAAAAAGATTAGTTATTACTTTGAACGACTGAAAATAATTATGTTTCATCGTTAATTTTGCTTTATTGCTATTCTTTTTCAACAGGCTCATGAAATAAAAAATCAAATTAATATGAAACTGCAATCAAGCAATATTTTTGTTTACTTATCTAAAAGAAGTCTTGATTTTTTTATATTGGTAAAATAATACAGTTTAAATAAAATCATTACTGATTGTATCAATATCACGTAAATGAAGAAATTATCATCATAAATCCAGTGTTAAACATTGTTTGTACACTCTGTTACATTTAGACCATACATTAGGCACTAAAGCATATCTTACGTATTTTAATTTGAAAAAAAAAAAACGCCAATCATCTATAGAAATCTGTGACGAATATTTGTTATCACTGAATATGTACAATACAAAAAGTTATAATGGTTTTATTTATCAACTTACTTAAATTAACATAATCCACAGAGCAATATGGAGTATAAATATTAAAACAGTAGACACATTTTCAGTTAAAAATTGTAGTATCAATCAAAAGAGACGGTCAATATTTTACAAAAACTTTGTTCTAATATGAAATAAACGTAAAAATCACATTTTCAACAGCAGCCCATTGTCGCTAACGTAGTTGGAGCCAGTGATGCTCTTCGCTTTGTCGCTCGACAGGAACAGAATCAAATCGGCGATCTCGTCAGGTTCTGCCACTTTATTCAGAGCAGTTAACTTCTGGAAGTCGTCCCACGTGGCTGGGAAATCAGCCGTCTCCAAGATGCTGGTCCTCACAGGGCCAGGACTGACGGAGTTCACTCGGACCCCATGCGGCGCCAGTTCTAGAGCCGAGGTCCTCGTGAAATGGTTCATCGCCGCTTTAGACACGGAGTAGGGCGTCATCACGTGGACCGGGAAGGTGGTCAGCCCCGCCACGCTAGATATATTTATGATGTTCCCTCTGGTCTTGACCAAGTGCGGAGCTGCTAGGGTTGTGAGGTGGATCGCGGCTCGTAGATTGGTGGCCATCACCTCGTCGAACGCCGCGAGGAGGTTTCCCTCGAGGATGCTGCCGTTGCGAGACATCCCTGCGTTGTTGACGAGGACGTCGAGCTTGCCAAAGTGGTCGACGGTGCGTTGTACTAAAGTGGCGGCTTGTGCGTCGTCTGACAGGTCGGCGCGGAGTATCAGCGGTGGAGTTAGTCCGACGAAGCCAGCGGCGACAGCGGCCAGCTTTTTTGGGTTCCTGCCGACAATGGCCACACTGGCGCCTTCCCGAGCGAATGCTAGAGCGGTCGCGGCGCCGATGCCGGCACTAGCGCCCGTCACTAACACCACTCTGTCTGAGAAACTCATCGCGAGTGTCGTACACGAATTGCTGATTAATACTGTGGAGGAGCGTTTGATGGCAACAATTTTAAACAACGAGCGTAGAAAATGATGAAAACAAAATAAATCGTTCTGGGAATTAAAGACAATTTACAGCTTGCATTCAGTTTTTTAACAAATAATTCGATGTCCACGTGTCTAGAAGTAACAATAAAGTTATAACTGCCACTTGTGTAAATATGCGATAGCATTAAAGTGTTTACACGGGAGTTATTCACACGAGCTGTCGATAAAAACTGAATAGTTGGCTTGTCGCCTTGACTTTATAAGTGAACGTCAACGTATGTTTGGATACGCGTATGTTTGGATCTGATTTGTAGACCCATTTATACGTTAAACGTGACAGTTATATTAATGTGATAATTACCTAGTAGAATGGCTGCTGGTTCGTTGATACGACATCAGATATTGAAGTATCTACTAAACAATGGTTGGTGGTCCGATATTTAAATTTTCATGAAGGCCAACTAACTCCTAAACATTGATATTATTCTAAAGTACTTGATTCGTTCATGAGAGTAAGAAAAACTATTTGACGAACTCGGTTTGGATGATCAGACTTCAGAAATGTTGGTACTCCTATATAAGAAGAACTTCCCTGAGAAGGCAATTTTTATACCATTGCTGATTACTTTAGGTCACATACTATACTATAATATAATATACATAACATAATATACTCGTAGTTCCATGCAACAATTTCAAAATAGGTAATTTGATGTTCGCTTACCACTTAACATCAGGTGCAATAAACACAAACTCGGTAACAAAAAATTAACACACCCAAAAATCGCAAACGCGTCAATTGGTGGTTATAAAAATGTGGATGATGTAATTGCCAATACATAGATTGTTTAAAGAATGCGTCATAGAATATTTAATACCTACTAAAGTTCAAAAACGTCCGCCAATCCGCGGTTGCTCAGCGTGATGGACTAAGACCTTAACCCTATCAATGGTAATGGAGGCCTGAGCCCAACACTGGAACGTATAAGCGCTGATGATTAAAGTTAAAAACTATCCATTACATTTTTTAATAGCAAAGTCTCATTACTGCGTCTGATTGTATCAACGATGCAAACGTAGGCTGAAATGTTTTTGTACAAATTCTGATAATGCAAAAGTACTAATATGCTCATCTTGTGTTTTTGATCTAGGGTGGTATCCATCCCAAAGGTGAGGCAACCACAGTCCACACCCGTAGCTTTAGTATAGAGTGATACGGTAAGTATAAAATTATGTAGCTCTTCAGGAATTTCGCCATGGTAAGCACGGTAGAACATGAAGAATGAGGAAGAATCAGTAAGAAAAGTTATAAAAGTTTTGTTTTTTATATTTCTTTTCCAGACCAAATTTGAAAGTTCGCAGACAAAATCGCGCGCTCAAGTATTACTTGATAAAATATCCCCAGTCTCTACGATAACATTGGCATAGTAGATAACACGCTATAATTTTTTATTATAGTCTGATAGCTCGTTCGGAACAGTTCAGCGATGAGTTTTGCTGACAAAGTCGTTTTAGTGACTGGGGGCAGCTCAGGTATAGGGGCTGCAGCAGCAATAGCCTTTGCAAGAGAAGGTGCGAAGGTCGCAATAGTCGGCAGGAATGAAGCTAAGCTAGCAAACGTTGCTGCTGCCTGTACTGGGCATGCTCCACTCGTCCTAAGAGCTGACTTCGCTGATTCTTCACAAGTGGCTACTTTAGTACAACGCACAGTTGAGAAATTTGGTAATCTCGACATCCTAGTCAATAACGCAGGGACACTATGCACTACTAAAGCAGAAAGGAGTTTTATAGCAGCGTATGATAAAGTCATGGCGATTAATCTAAGAGCGATGATTCAATTGACCACCCTAGTGGCTCCATACCTCATCAATACTAAGGGAAGCATTATAAACATATCGAGCACGGCTGGGTGGCGAGGAGTGCCAGAATATTTCTTGACCTACGGGATCACTAAAGCTGGTGTGAATCAGTTTACTAAAGCCGCCGCTTTGGAGCTAGCGCCTCATGGAGTCAGGGTCAACGCCATTAGTCCTGGACCAGTAAGGACCGATATTCTGGAGAACGTTGGCTATGAAGGAGATTGGGATGATTTTCTAAAGACTACTGCTTTGAACAGAGTCAGTGAGCCAGAAGAGATGGCGGATTTGATTCTGTTCTTAGCGAGTGAAAAGGCCAAAGGTATTACCGGTTCCAATTACTTGGCGGATAATGGACAGGTGTTGGTTTAATTAATGATAGTTTACAATATTTAAGTTTACATTTAAAGATATTATAGAATGTATATAACTTTTTTGTATTTATTATGAGAAAATCTACGTTTGGAAATCTATTTAAAAAAGAATGCTTGTAATTTTACAATAAAGCTATTTTATTCTGATTTTTTTGTTTTACTATTCATACTTTACATTTTGAAAAGGGGTCAAAATTGACGTTAAAGAAAATCCCGACAAAAAATAAAAAAAATTACGTTTTCCATATATCCATCGTTATGAAATATACGTGGTTTGTATGCAAAACGTGAATTTTATTATGTTATGTCGGGATTTTCTTTAAAACCAGGGAGTTTGTCATCACATAAAATATTACCTGCCTCAGTTACCGATCACCGTCTGAATACAGCCTTTATATACTTGTATCGTTTTGTTAGGCTAATGGTATTAATATACGTTCGATCCAGATGTCTCGGGAACATATTAAATATATGTTATGTCATTTTTATGACTGAACCAGTATAGCAACAAGCATCTTCCAAATTATACCACACTAGCTTTTGCCCACGATTCCGTCCGCGTAGACAATAGGACTACAGGCCCAGAAAGAAAATAAGTAGTAGTCTATTTTACTCCTCAAAATCCTATTAGTATCCATACTAAAAATCATACAAATCAGTCAAATTGTTTAAACGTGAAACCGTAATGCGCCGGTCGGCCTCTTGTGCATCATTATTGCGCGCTTGATCATTTTTTAAAAACTGTGATATCTTCTAAGATACTCATTGAAATCAAATGATGTAGAGGGCAAATTTCATTTAAATTAAGTGCTTATAATAAATAACGCATTTATTTGGATAACGATTAATATAATCTTTATGAAAACTCGTTCACAAACAATGCTTTATTTTAGAACAAATTTGGTTAGCATAAAAGAGCTTATAGTGAATCAATCCTAAAAGACATATGCTACCGTTGACTTTTTGTAGGCATTATTAAGTTCTACTTCTCTAGGACTCAACTATATATCTCCCATGGGTAAAGCAGCTTTTGCAAAAAACGCTTTCGTTCGCCCGTTTTTTCTTTGACTTACTTCGCAAATCCTGTTACAACAAAAAAGTCTTAGCATTTTTCGGACAAATATATAGCCTATGACACTCACAAAGAATGTAGCTTTCTATTGGTAAAAGAATTTTCAAAATCGGTTCAGTAGATCCTGAGTTTACTTTCTACAACGTCACAAACATACAAACTCGCAAACTTTACCTTTTTATAATATTAGTATAGGTACATAAGTGAAGAATAAACATTATATATACTTCCGACAGGTGTATATGATAAAGGTTTTCCTTGTATTAGTATTTCTGATTGTATCACCGGATGTAAAGCAAATGTCAATGACTCAGTCTAGATAATAGATAAACGCGATAATGCTTTTTATAAATAACAAAACATAGATTACTTTTTTAATAGGAAAGAAATGTTGATATATTTATTTATTATTAAGAATTAAATATAGAAATTAAAATGATCCGTGGTAACTTTTCGTAAAGCTATTGTAATTCTAAAGCATGGGTTATTCCTATTTACTATTGCCGAGATTTCCAATAAAAATAATGTTACCTTTAAATATTTTATTAATTTTAAATATATTATTGAAAGGAGATGTTACAAAATATTTTTTTGATAATATTTATCAAATTACATAACGTTATGTGCATAAAACATTACGTGATCAATAATGCACCGTTATCTGATACATAATTAGAGCCAGTTACACTCTTGGCCTTATCACTTGCTAGGAACAGCACCAAGTCCGCTATTTCATCAACATCCGCCACTCTCTTCAATGCCGTTGTCTCCTTCAGATCATCCCATGAGGCGGGAATACTAGAAGTTTCCAGTATATCAGTTCTCACTGGTCCAGGACTGACTGCGTTAACTCTGACTCCATACGGTGCCATTATCAAAGCCATGCTCTTGGTGAAATGGTTGAGTCCAGCTTTGGAGATAGAATAGGCCATCAAGCAGCTCATAGGCATTGTAGTATGTCCTGCTGCACTGGATATATTGATTACATTCCCTTTAGTCTTCAACAGTTCTGGGGCTGCCTGCAAAGCCACAAGGACTGCTCCTCGTAAGTTAGTAGCCATTACTTCATCGTATGCAGCAAGGAGGTCTCCTTCGAGTATGCTTGCGTTACGAGAAATCCCAGCATTGTTTACCACAACATCTATCTTGCCGAAGTGGTCGATAACCCGTTGTACAAGGGAAGACGCTTCATCGTCGTTCGCGATGTCTACTTTCAATACAAGGGGTGGTATGAGCCCAGCAAAAGATTCTACTACATTGTCTAGCTTTTGCCTGTTTCTGCCGACTATGGCGACTCTCGCACCTTCTTTTGCGAAGGCAATTGCAGTTGCAGCACCTATACCAGAGCTAGCTCCCGTCACGAGAACGACTTTGTTGGAGAAACTCATGGTCCCAGTACAAGCGGTTGGGCGATACTAAATATTTGTGTGTTTAATGTGATAAAATTATTGAGGTGTTGATAATACTATCGTTATGACGCCATTGTATGCGTCAACTTTGTGTTATAAATGTATAATGTAAATGCTTATTAAAAATGTGTTTGTTCGTATGTCCGTTGATGGTCATGGTTCGTCTGTGTCATGATCTACCCAATTATTGGATAAATGCTTATGAAATTGCGTAAGATTTCAATTAAACTTCAGGCAAGAATATTAATAATAAATAATGAAAAAATATTTATTCATTAATTAACTACAGTACAACAGATAAAGGAATCCTTCTAATAAGTAGGTACTTATTATACATAGATAGGTATGTATGTAATAATTGTCTCAGAAAGCGTCTGGGTTATTCTAAATTAGGGTCGGAGTTGCGGTGGCACACAAACCAATTTTTTAGAATTGTAAGCTAAGTCACATGCCAAAAAATACTATTTTGCTTGCTCCAACAAATTTACGTATTAGAAAATCATAATACTGAAAGTTGCTACAAAAATTTTCACAGGCGTCTAAATTTTTGTTCTGTTTGGCGACTACTCTGCTAATCATGATTTTACTGTCTTCGATGTCAGCCTTTATACATTGCACTGCTGGGCACGGGCCTCCTCTAAATCTAAGAGGGTTTGATGTTTTAGTCCATCACGATGGCTTAGTGCGGGTTGGCGGACTACTTCTTCTTCTTCATCAACCCATATACGCCCACTGCTGAGCACGGTTCTCCTCTACCATTGAGAGGGTTTTAGGCCATAGTCCACCACGCTGGCCTAGTGCGGGTTGGCGGACTACACACCTAAGAAATTCCTAAGAACTTTTAGGTGTGCAGGTTTTATCACGATGTTTTCCTTCACCGTTAAAGCAAGTGATAATTCGATGTGAATACACACATAACTTCGAAAAGTCAGAGGTGTGTGCCTGGGGTTTGAACCCGCGACCGCCGAGATTCTCGACCGGGCGCCTAAACCTCGAGGCCATCACTGCACTGCGGACTACACAGCTAAGAAACTCTTGAAATCTTTTATGCTATGTTTTACTCTTTCCTGATACTGTTTTCCTTTACCGTGACTAGTGTTGCCCAAATGCAAGAACAAGACGAGACTTAGCCAGTCTTGGTCTTGGTCTTGCGCCAACACACCTGGTCTTGGTCTTGGTCTTGGTCTTGCGCTCCCAGTCTTGGTCTTGGTCTTGGTCTTGCAGCAAGAGTCTTGCAAGTCTTGCAATTACCTATTAGTCTATTACTATTTATTAAAATTTACTTTAAATCTTAGAAAAACGTATTAGAATTGGAATATTGTGAGCTTGAATTAACATAGCCATAGTAAAGATCAAGCAGATTAATAAATAACTGAAGATTTGATAAGAAATTCGAAAAATTAACTGACCTATATGTCGTTTTCCATGGAAGTAACTGTTTTTAATAAACATTTATGATTTATAAGCTTACATTTGCTAAAACATGTAAAAAAACAAATTAATTACAATAACTTAGCTGTATTTTAAAGAACAATATCTGTCTAAAAAAAAAAACTTAAGTTAGGGAACTGTTAACAGAAGTTAGGGAAATATTACGGAAGTTTCATGTGTTGCGCAATTTTTTTTATTTTATTAAGAAAATGGTAGATCGAATTTTTTTGTCTAGGGGACACAAAAACCTGCACTAAAAAGTAGCAGTGATGGCCTCGAGGTTTAGGCGCGCGGTCGAGAATCTCGGCGGTCGCGGGTTCGAATCCCAGGCACACACCTCTGACTTTTCGAAGTTATGTGTGTATTCACATCGAATTATCACTTGCTTTAACGGTGAAGGAAAACATCGTGATGAAACCTGCACACCTAAAAAGTTCTTAGGAATTTCTTAGGTGTGTAGTCCGCCAACCCGCACTAGGCCAGCGTGGTGGACTATGGCCTAAACCCTCTCAATGGTAGAGGAGACCCGTGCTCAGCAGTGGGCGTATATGGGTTGATGAAGAAGAAGAAGAAGAAAAAGTAGAATGACCTACTCAATCAAACTTACATGGCATTAAAATAGTGTCAAATGTTGTGATTTCGGCGCGGCGGCAACGATTGTTGTATATGATTTCAAAAGAAGCCGCCGGCGCGTGTATCATAACCATGTCACGGTAAAAATATATATACAGTAGCTTATCTTCATACAAACGGGCCAAAATCGAGTTATACCTACGCGCCCGATCTCGGCACGCGCTCGGCATGCAGGCAGTCGCGACTGTGCCGCAGTGGCCAGTGAGGAACGGACGGTGTCGTTTTAGCAGTAACCGCGCGATTTTTAAAAATATATGACAAGAAGAATATATTGTGCTGTGTATGGTTGCATGAATTCTTCAATAACGCACCCAGATATAACTTTTTTTAGATTACCTGGAAACTCCGAAAGGTAAGACTATACAATGATTATACTTATTAGTAGGTAAGTAAGTAATTTAAGTGTTTTTAAAGGATGATCTCCCCTTGAAAAATAAATAAGCTAGACATGTAGTTGAAATGATCTCCGATTAATGTATTTCTGTTGCCGCTTTAACAACAAATACCTCTAAATAATCATACAATAAATATGTAATGGTTGCCGTTTTTTTCTCGGTACTAATATATATTTGTTAAAACACGAACTTGTTAACGAAAAATTCAAAAAACTTTGCAACTCTATTTACATAGACATAAGATTGAAATTATTTTGTCTGCTACTCACTCTAGTAGTGTTACGTGGCAAGCGCCGACGACCCAAGTCCCTTTGATAAATGCCGCCGAACTCACCGCGCTTGCGGCACGGTAATTCGATGGCTCCAATGAACACTCCTCTAACTCAAAATTTTGAAATTTTCGTTTTTCACGTAAATTGCTTTACTATTTAATAGTAAAGCAAATTTCACTTAATTTTCATGTACGTAATTTTCACAATTTAAATTAATTTCCACGTAAATTGCTTTACTATTAAATAGTAAAAAACGAAAATTTCAAAATTTTGAGTTAGAGGAGTGTTCATTGGAGCCATCGGTATTACCTTTTTGAGGCTAACGGTGATTTCTTGAAATGTTTGACTTGATGTCAATTTTATTAAATACACTAATAAAAAATAACATGCATTTTTATTGAACACACTTCCATTCACAAAGTATTTCATTTATTTAGATAGAAAGTCAAAGGAGGTAGATTTATTTAAAATGTTGCGGTGCGCAGCCCTATCGCATGTTTACGACCGCGCGGCGGCAGGCCTTTGTTCTCAAAATGTGGCGGAGTCAAAATACTGTATGTAATATTTTTACCGTGATACAGTATTTTGACTCCGCCACATTTTGAGAACAAAGGCCTGCCGCCGCGCGGTCGTAAACATGCGATAGGGCTGCGCACCGCAACATTTTAAATAAATCTACCTCCTTTGACTTTCTATCTAAATAAATGAAATACTTTGTGAATGGAAGTGTGTTCAATAAAAATGCATGTTATTTTTTATTAGTGTATTTAATAAAATTGACATCAAGTCAAACATTTCAAGAAATCACCGTTAGCCTCAAAAAGGTAATACCGATGGCTCCAATGAACACTCCTCTAACTCAAAATTTTGAAATTTTCGTTTTTTACTATTTAATAGTAAAGCAATTTACGTGGAAATTAATTTAAATTGTGAAAATTACGTACATGAAAATTAAGTGAAATTTGCTTTACTATTAAATAGTAAAGCAATTTACGTGAAAAACGAAAATTTCAAAATTTTGAGTTAGAGGAGTGTTCATTGGAGCCATCGAATTACCGTGCCGCAAGCGCGGTGAGTTCGGCGGCATTTATCAAAGGGACTTGGGTCGTCGGCGCTTGCCACGTAACACTACTAGAGTGAGTAGCAGACAAAATAATTTCAATCTTATGTCTATGTAAATAGAGTTGCAAAGTTTTTTGAATTTTTCGTTAACAAGTTCGTGTTTTAACAAATATATATTAGTACCGAGAAAAAAACGGCAACCATTACATATTTATTGTATGATTATTTAGAGGTATTTGTTGTTAAAGCGGCAACAGAAATACATTAATCGGAGATCATTTCAACTACATGTCTAGCTTATTTATTTTTCAAGGGGAGATCATCCTTTAAAAACACTTAAATTACTTACTTACCTACTAATAAGTATAATCATTGTATAGTCTTACCTTTCGGAGTTTCCAGGTAATCTAAAAAAAGTTATATCTGGGTGCGTTATTGAAGAATTCATGCAACCATACACAGCACAATATATTCTTCTTGTCATATATTTTTAAAAATCGCGCGGTTACTGCTAAAACGACACCGTCCGTTCCTCACTGGCCACTGCGGCACAGTCGCGACTGCCTGCATGCCGAGCGCGTGCCGAGATCGGGCGCGTAGGTATAACTCGATTTTGGCCCGTTTGTATGAAGATAAGCTACTGTATATATATTTTTACCGTGACATGGTTATGATACACGCGCCGGCGGCTTCTTTTGAAATCATATACAACAATCGTTGCCGCCGCGCCGAAATCACAACATTTGACACTATTTTAATGCCATGTAAGTTTGATTGAGTAGGTCATTCTACTTTTTCTTCTTCTTCTTCTTCATCAACCCATATACGCCCACTGCTGAGCACGGGTCTCCTCTACCATTGAGAGGGTTTAGGCCATAGTCCACCACGCTGGCCTAGTGCGGGTTGGCGGACTACACACCTAAGAAATTCCTAAGAACTTTTTAGGTGTGCAGGTTTCATCACGATGTTTTCCTTCACCGTTAAAGCAAGTGATAATTCGATGTGAATACACACATAACTTCGAAAAGTCAGAGGTGTGTGCCTGGGATTCGAACCCGCGACCGCCGAGATTCTCGACCGCGCGCCTAAACCTCGAGGCCATCACTGCTACTTTTTAGTGCAGGTTTTTGTGTCCCCTAGACAAAAAAATTCGATCTACCATTTTCTTAATAAAATAAAAAAAATTGCGCAACACATGAAACTTCCGTAATATTTCCCTAACTTCTGTTAACAGTTCCCTAACTTAAGTTTTTTTTTTTAGACAGATATTGTTCTTTAAAATACAGCTAAGTTATTGTAATTAATTTGTTTTTTTACATGTTTTAGCAAATGTAAGCTTATAAATCATAAATGTTTATTAAAAACAGTTACTTCCATGGAAAACGACATATAGGTCAGTTAATTTTTCGAATTTCTTATCAAATCTTCAGTTATTTATTAATCTGCTTGATCTTTACTATGGCTATGTTAATTCAAGCTCACAATATTCCAATTCTAATACGTTTTTCTAAGATTTAAAGTAAATTTTAATAAATAGTAATAGACTAATAGGTAATTGCAAGACTTGCAAGACTCTTGCTGCAAGACCAAGACCAAGACCAAGACTGGGAGCGCAAGACCAAGACCAAGACCAAGACCAGGTGTGTTGGCGCAAGACCAAGACCAAGACTGGCTAAGTCTCGTCTTGTTCTTGCATTTGGGCAACACTAGATGTAACCCCGAGAATAACGGCGATACGGTGATCTGTGTCCGTCGCTGACACCATATTGCAGACCCAGCCCTACACTAAGTTTTAGATTTGTATAATCTTATCTCATGATATTTTTATCACCGGCAGTGAGTAAAGTGGACAAGCCTCTCAATGACGAACATAAAAAAATATTTAAAGGTCACAAAGTTATGCATAAGCCATATAGGAAAATATGTTTGCGAGCTAACTACTCAAGAATAAAAATCACGTGGACAGGACTTTATGTATACAACATTCAGACCCTAATTGCAAGATCGAACCCTCGGCTGGGTACTTACCAACAACGCTATAGAGGCTTTCAAACATACATACTCTTATGTATATGGATTCCTGAATGGGAGGGTAGAGGTTAACTTTTATTTAGCTTTTGTTACTGAAATATAGAATTAAACCAAAAGTAAATAAAAAAAAAAAAAAATAAAAATTATTTATTTCACATTCATAATTTAAAATTGCACCATAATAACTGCGATAGTTCAAGAACTGTGTTGCAGTTATTAGGCTCTCCACAGAGCACTAAGATTAGTGTGAAATACAACTAAAATATATTAACAATACATATAGAAAATTACAACAATCAAACAAAATGTGTGTGTGTGTGTGTGCATGTATGTGTGTGAGTGTTTATGTCTGTGTGAGTGTGTGTGTGTGTGT
Source organism: Cephonodes hylas (assembly GCA_030295005.1). Lineage (NCBI taxonomy): Eukaryota > Metazoa > Arthropoda > Insecta > Lepidoptera > Sphingidae > Cephonodes > Cephonodes hylas. The sequence goes on along the minus strand of AP025380.1, from coordinate 10,769,969 downwards.
GGGTATGTTTTAAAGTCACTGAATAATATATTTATATTTAAAAACCATTTATACGTTAAGTCATTTACTGAATTGCCTGATTATACATACATTAAGAGATTTTCCGTGTCATCATAGCTAAGTGTTTGAAGCCAATTTGATACACAAAATTTACATTCACGCATATGTAATGGATAAATATTCAATTTTTTATTTAACTTGTTGTACAGCATAGGGCTTATATAATGAAACTGTCGAGATGTTAATATAAATTTACTGCGATTAGCAGGACACACTAAGTCAGTTCTTCGCTTATTTTTTACACTGTTAATGTCAAATGGCGTAAGTTTATGTTTACGAATTATTACTCTATAGATAAATAACTGCCTGACAGTAAGCATTTTAGATAATTTATAAATATCTATTGTAGGAAATCTTATAGGTTTATTGTGAATTATCTTTAATATACCTCTTTGAGCCCTTTCGACGCTTAGAATAGACACTTTACCAGCTCCGCCCCAGACTGTGATGCAGTAAGACAAAATTGACTGAGCTAACGCATAATATACGGTTTTTAGTATGACTATGTCTGCTGCTTTACGAAGGATCTTAAAAACATACATTAATTTTCTAAGTCGCGAAGTAACATAGTCAATATGAAACTTCCAAGTAAGTGTACTATCTAGGATAACCCCTAGGTATTTAATATTGTCAGGAAAGTATTTTACGCTTGAAAATTTTTAGAGGACTAAATAATCAAATTAAAGCGGAAAGAAAAAAAAATAAACTAAACCTATGGCCTAAACCCTCTCAATGGTAGAGGAGACCCGTGCTCAGCAGTGGGCGTATATGGGCTGATGAAGAAGAAGAAGAAGAAGCGGAAAGAGTGAAAACAACAAAAGAAATTCCTATTTATTTATTGCAGCAGCATACCATTATCACAGACATAAATGGAACCCGTAATGCTGTTTGCTTTGTCACTAGCTAAGAACACGATTATCCCACCCAGTTCTTCAGGCTCGGCGATTTTGCCCAGAGGTGGGGCGCCACTGCTCTGCCTAGACCCAGCCCTGCCCGTACTCTTCATTATATCAGTCCTCACTGGTCCCGGGCTTACTGCATTTACCCTCACACCATGCTCCGCTAATTCCAAAGCAGCTCCTTTCGTGAAATGGTCTACTCCGATCTTTGAAACGCTGTACGGCACGAGGAAAGAAATAGGTGGCGTCCTGGAACCAGCAGCACTAGATACATTTACGATATTCCCTCTAGTCTTCACCAGATGCGGCGCAGCGTAATGTGTGAGCAGTATAACAGATCTTAAATTAACACTCATTAGTTCGTCGAACGTTTGCACTGAGTTCCCACTTAATATGTTTCCGAATCGCAGAATCCCAGCGTTGTTGACCAGCACATTGATCTTTCCATACGCGTCTAAGGTTGTATCAACAATTCTTTTTGAGTCATCGTCTTTAGCAACGTTCGCTGTAATTAGAACGGGCTTTTTGCCAATCCTAGATATTTCATCGCCAACTTTTTGTAATTGCTCTTCGTTGATATCGACAAGAGATAAACTGGCTCCCTCAGAAGCGAAAATTTTAGCAGCAGCCTCTCCTATACCAGAGCTCGCTCCAGTCACAATCACCACTTTATCTTCAAACGACATTTTGTTTCGATGAATGAAAAAATGTGTATGGCTAGATATACGTACGTTTGATTATTTATTGAATTTGTTATCAATAAAATAATCTACATGATAAGATGATATGAATAACGCGCGAACTTTGATCGCTGCTCTGTTCTTAAGTCACGAGTTTGTACAAGAAGCTGTTCAAAGTCTAAGACATTAATTTAATTAGTTTATTTATTTCTGCTTTTAACATAATTCGTACGAAGGCGGACTTAGTGCCTGAGGCATTCTATAACAGTCAATCTTAGATAATACAGAGTCTAAAGATAGGTGCATAAGCAGTGAAAAAAATAAAACTCTAAAAGTCTAAACACAAATAATAATAAAGCAATAATTATATATAAACATGTACACAGATAAAATTGTTAAATATGAGTCGATACGTATTCTTATATAAAAATGCATGCATACATTTAAGTTTTAAGATGAACACATCCACAAGCCATCACTCATTACTAAAATAACTTGCTGCGAGGTTGTGTACTTAATAATAATGTTACCTACTCTATAGACAGTTTTTGGTCTCAACTTTAGTGAAGGATATATAAAGACAGCATTCGTACCCAATAAGGTTTTATTAGAATAAAATTGTATATAAGAGGATTGTGCAGTTCATCGAATACGTGTTTTGACAAATCACCATTCACACAAGGAAAAATATGAAGATTCTTAGTTTAAGGTACTATAAGTTTTAGTAATTATATTTTAAAATTTATATTATATTAAGACAGAATGTATGTACTCTGCATAAGTCGTTATCTATCGGCCTGGATAATTGTACCTTTGACATTCCTTACTTTAATATATTCGTTTAATTTTAGACTTATAATAATGTTTTTTCTTCTGTTACTGGTGAGAAAATTGTTAACGACGATACGGATATTATAAATATTGAATAAATATTGTCTGAGTATGTTGCTGTCTTTGAGTACTTAATATAAATTTATCCAACAGTCTTGTAACTTTATTTATTTATTTATTTAAACTTTATATACAAGTATGTATAAAGGCGGATGTCGTAGGCATTTTCTGCCAGTCTACCTTTGGACGGTGCAGTGATGAAAACTGGTAGGTCTATACTCGTTTTACATTACAGTCGTTTTACATAAGTGAGTGCATTATATTTTTACGTAGAAATACATAAATAAACATACAATATACATACATAATACATATATAATACACATATATATAAAACTCAGCAAGATGACTCTGCTAGTTTCTTTAAAAAGTGTTCACGTACTTTCGATTTAAACGCATCACGTGTAGCTGATAAATGGTTCTGGTCAAAGAATAACACAGAAATCTGATGTCGAAGGTCTGAAAACTATGAGAGACTTTTCACTCTACACCAACTTGATAGTCCCGTGGCGCAGTTGGCTAGACACCAGCTTGCGTAACGAGCGGCCGCGGGTTCGATCCCCGCACCGAGACAAATGTTTGTGTGATCCACAAATATTTGTTACGGGTCTGGGTGTTTGTGAGACCGGAGAGTCTCTCGTAGTTTCTGATACCCACGACACAAGACTCGTATCTTAATGTGGGGTCAGGACTATGTGTGTGACTGTTGGGTGTATTTATTATTATTATTATTAACTCTCATTTGTCGAGTGACAAATAGGAGTTTATCTATTGAGGTTTCATTTGGACAACACCGTTCTTATATAAATTGTTTTTTAACCTTTTAAAACTCCGAAACAACTATGTACGTGGGGCTGTTAAATTATAAACAAGTTATTTTACAAGACATACTTCTTCTTCTTCATCAACCCATATATGCCCACTGCTGAGCACGGGTCTCCTCTACCATTGAGAGGGTTTAGGCCATAGTCCACCACGCTGGCCTAGTGCGGGTTGGCGGACTACACACCTAAGAAATTCCTAAGAACTCTTAGGTGTGCAGGTTTCATCACGATGTTTTCCTTCACCGTTAAAGCAAGTGATAATTCAATGTGAATACACACATAACTTCGAAAAGTCAGAGGTGTGTGCCTGGGGTTCGAACCCGCGACCGCAGATTCTCGACCGCGCGCCCAAACCTCGAGGCCATCACTGCTTTTAGACACACAAGACATACAATTAACTATAATTCGAGTGTCTATAATAATTATATAACCGCTTTTTATTTAATGTATATAAATGTGCACACAACATAAACATTTTTGTCTATCTGTTTGTTCCCAATAAGCTCTGAAACGGCAGGACCGATTTGACGAAACTTTCACTAGCAGATAGCTAATTTAATAAGGAGTAACTTAAAACTTTAAAGTAAGAAATAAATAATAGGCTCGGCAAACGTAGTGTAGGACACCCTCTGGCTAGGTGGGGTGACGATATCCGCAAGGTGGCTGGCAGCGGTTGGATGAGGAGAGCCGAAGATCGAGCCCAGTCGCGTGCTATAGGAGAGGCCTATGACCAGCAGTGGACGGGGATCACTACATAGTATAAAACAAAGTCGCTTTCTCTGTCCCTATGTCCCTTTGTATGCTTAAATCTTTGAAACTACGCAACGGATTTTGATGCGGTTTTTTTTTAATAGATAGAGTGATTCAAGAGGAAGGTTTATATGTATGATAACATCCATTAAATATCAGTATTGCACCCGCGCGAAGCCGGGGCGGGTCGCTAGTTACTTATAATAACCGAACCACGTCGCGGGCAGAACTAGTATTATAATAACAATAAGCAAGCAAGTTCCCAGGACTATACCTAAACAAAACGTAACGCTGCGAATAACATCAACGGTCGACATGGGAGACTGAGCGTTTGAGTTGATGTTTAAAAATAATACATTGTTTTGTTCATACAATTAATGTGAGACCTTTTAAAAGTTTGATATTATTGCGTGTATCTGTGATACCGTACCTCTTTAAATGATTAATCGAATTTTACCTTCAAAAGCACCTTTTAAAAAAGATAATAAAGTAATAAAACAAATCCTTTTTGAATGTCCATCCTTTTCTTTACAAGAAAATCCAGTTACGAATCGTCCACAAACATGGGGCGCGTAGATGGTTTGTGGCCGTATCCCACCACACACTCGCCTCTGTAACTCCTGTGCTCCAGGATTAACAGCACGCACAGTAATGACGCCGAGCAATGATTATTTATTTATTTTATTTATTTAACAAGAATGACCTTGTTAAGGTCGCGGAACGTCGCTGGCTGCAGGTGGCTTCCGACCGGTCCCGGTGGAAGTCATTGGGGGAGGCCTATGTCCAGCAGTGGACTTCGATCGGCTGATGATGATGATGATGATGATGAATAAATAAGAGGAGTTGGAACTGTGTCCACTTCTCCCCACAGCAAAGTAGGAGACAAAGTATTGTGCTATGACGCTCGGAGATATGTCGGTCCCACCGTTCCATTATTAAAATGTTCACCTGGAAAGATCGCCATATGTGATAAGGCCGATATTTTTACTTTTTTCTATTTTTATATATTTCTTTTATAGTTTACTATTGTACGTAAGTATACAACAAATAGTAATTAATAAAAAAAACAATAAATAACAACGAAAATGTTAAAGCAGTGTGAATTTCCTCTTACGGACTTTAATAAAACGTCAGCTCTCTTTATAGAAAAGTTTACAAGAAACTCTGTTTAATGTTTTCTAATCTAGACAAATTCTGATAAACCGGGAATCGAAACAGAATTTTTTAAATTCTAGCCGAATCTTTGTGCCGATGTACTAATCAGACGTATTTATTCACATAATTTTGAGAAAGCTTCTACAATCCGATATGGTCTAGTGGCTAGGATACCTGGCTCTCACCCAGGAGGCTCGGGTTCGATTCCCGGTATCGGAATAATTTTTGCATAAATATAATATTAACGATGCCGGTAAACGATCTCTTTTTCAATATCTATTTAGACTGAAATTTGTAAATATATAGATTTTACTGATAACACCTCGTTGACCCATGTAAATATGCCATTTTTATTTCACACTCCAATTTCGATTTTAATAAATTAGACAATCTTGGGTTATAACGATGAAATAACAAAGATTTCCGAATATAAATAATAATAAATCATTACCCAAGAGTCACATATGTATTTTCAATAATTATTTATTAATTTCATTTCAATGCATTCAATATTGGGGTCTTAGTCCTATCAGCGCGTCATCAGTAAACGATTTGTATTTTACCAATTTTGTTTTTGTTATTAATTATATCATGTCATTATATAATATCATGATAAATATGTCATAATCTTGATGATTGACTATGTTTATTGATAGCATTTAAATGTTTGCATATCGATAGCATGATAAATATGTTGATTGTGCTTGTGGAAATAAATTGGTCTGGCAAACGTAATATGTATCTCGGCGGTCGCGGGTTCGAACCCCAGGCACACACCTCTGACTTTTCGAAGTCATGTGTGTATTCACAATGAATTATCACTTGCTTTTACGGTGAAGGAAAACATCGTGATGAAACCTGCACACCTAAAAGTTCTTAGGAATTTCTTAGGTGTGTAGTCCGCCAACCCGCACTAGGCCAGCGTGGTGGACTATGGCCTAAACCCTTTCAATAGTAGAAGAGACCCGTGCCCAGCAGTGGGACGTATATGGGTTGATGAGAAGAAGACTATTTATATGTGTATATAGCTAATAAGTGCATTAATAAAGATAATTTGATTTCACGTTACCTTCTAGCACGTGATTGTGAAAAACACGCGGTTGAAACAATTTATTCGACTATTAATCTTCATATCATATTTATCAAGGGTTTTAGATAACAAATAAGTGTTTATTACAAACGCATTTAAGGTCGTTCGTCGGTCTCTATACAATCATTAAAGAACAGTTGAGGCAGTGGCTGATCGTAAGAAATCGTGGTGGACTTAGGTCGAGGTTTGAGAATATAGGGGGTCGCGGGTTCAAACCCCCTAACTTTTCGTATTTTTATGTATATTCGGAATTGTGTTACTGTGCAGGGGTTCAGTATCATTGAAAAGACATTTTGAAAAAAAAAATACATGTATTGGGACATATAAATGAATAACACATTTTTCCTTCAAATAAAATATATTACATAAATTCATTATTAATTTTAATTAATAGTAAGAACTTATAGAAATAATTGAGCTACCCATCAACGACGCAAGATATTAACTAATTTAAAATTAGTAACATACATGTTAAAATTAATTATTGGAATAATTAGCATTTTTTATACAGGGTGTATTCAGACGTGCACTGGTGTACATAGGCCTCTCTCGGCGACCTATAGAGTTATTTGTTGAAGAGATCATGAATTCAGCTCCGTGTAAAATAATGAATAAGGTTTATTTTGACAGAATCGTGTTAGATTGTACTTCATAATTCTTAATCCATTATTTTTACTCTAAATGATAAAGATATTTTTACATTGACAACACTACATCTATGGTGGGTACGCTAGTCTCAATAAAGTAACAAATTTATTTCTCATTATTCGACACTATGCCAGCTTGCTATACCTCTTCACATTTAACTTAAAAACCTTTTCATTGACGTCTTTTGGCTGAATAATAATTATGAACAGAATTTATAAATTTTAAAACTAATTTACAAATATCTCAATCGATTTCCAATTTCTTGAAGGATCCTTCTACTCCTCCGAAGATGTCAGTGATGGTCTTCGGTTTGCCCGGCCGGGCGCCCTCCTTCACTCTCTTCTTGTTCTCGTCAGCGAAGAATGCCGCAGAAGCCTTCACTTTTGCTAATACGTCAGCTGGAAAAGAAGAAAGTTTTACTGTAGAAGTAATAAAGCGGGCAACGAATTCACCTAACAGTCACAAACATAGTTTGATTCCACACTAACATCAATTCCTGTGTCGTGTGAGACTTTTCGGTCTCACAAGCACCCAATTCTGAGACAAGTATTTGTAGATCACAAAAACTTTTGTCGCGGGGATCGAACCTGTAGCTTGTTTTGCAAGCTGGTGGCTTATCAACTGCGTTACGAATCTTTCTAGTACAGATTTGATATGATTTGATTAAATTTTTCGAAGCTGTGGGCACAGTCTCATGCTTACGTACTCGACTTATATTTTAAGTCACTTTTAACAAGAAAATTTATGAATCATCTTCCTAAAAATATTCCAACAAACATACAACAAATAAAGTAAAATAAAACATACACTATGCGATGTGACTTATTTATAGCACGTCACATATGACTACAAAAACAATATACCATTGATAAGAAAATCTTACTTAATTTTGAACAAGCTTCTGCCATCCGATATGGTCTAGTGGCTAGGATACCTGGCTCTCACCCAGGAGGCTCGGGTTCGATTCCCGGTATCGGAATTATTTTTGTATAAATAACAATATCAACGACGCTTGTAAACGATCTCTCTGCTCAACTTTTATTGTGCTGTATATAGCTTAAGAGGCCCTTGTGATATTTATTTTAAGCTCGTATCCCTCGGGGGATTCAATGGATAGTTTAAATTATTGCCTATTAAAAAATTATGTGACAGGAAATTTATTTTCTTACGGACGTATTTTATGATATTTCGGACATTATATCCGATAGTTGTTATAAGCGATATATTTTAGTTTATATAGACTCCGCCGGGACCTTGCCATCCGGCTGTTATAACCGATCCGTCGTTAAAACTGGATTTTAATGTATCCACATCTACCTAAGAAGTATTTAATAAACAGTACATAGGTATATTATAACACAAACCTCTCGCAGTATCGAAAGACTTGTACTGTCCCCCGGCTTCCTTCGGCAGCGCTTCCATAGGCACGAACTTGTCCAGGGTCTTGGAGCCGATCTGGTGGATGGAGAGCATATCCAGCAGCTCCTTCTTCATGAACGGCCGGAGGATCATCATCAGACGGTCCATGAACGACGGAGCGTTGAGGAAATGCAGGCCTTTTAGTTTTACCAGCATAGCTTCCTGGAAATTAGAATTGGTTTTTGAGCTGGGTTGTAGTATATGTATTTAGACCGTGAAAACTTAGGTAGGTAATAGCTACGGTGTTTGCGAACCGTTGGCGTAAAAAGTAAATCTCGAAAAAATGAAGAATTGTGTATTTTCTTAAAAAGGTTTAGGCCGGTCACATACATTCGGAATTCCGTTTCGGAATTTCGATTCGAAATTACGATTCGTAATATCGAACGCATTAAATCCATACAACAGTCAACATCTATGAACCAGCCACATACATACGGTTTTTTTCCGTTCGAAATTTAATCTGATTCGGAATTCCGTATGAATCATCATCATCATCATCAGCAGCCAATATTCGTCCGGATACTACTGCTGGATATAGGCCTCCCCCAATGACTTCCACCGGGAACGGTCGGAAGCCTCCTGCAGCCAGCGACGTCCCGCGACCTTGACAAGGTCATCGGACCACCTTGTTGGGGGACGTCCCACGCTGCGCTTTCCCGTTCGTGGCCTCCACTGGAGAACTTTCTGGCCCCATCGGCCATCAGTTCTCCGCGCCATGTGGCCGTATGAATAGTGGTACTAAATTCGGAAGAACATAATGCCAAATGTCTGAACTCAAGTTCTAGCGTCGCTCAACTTAGCCGTGTTATTCCGAACGGAAATAAACGTATGTGTGTGATATATTAACGGAATTCTGAATGTATGTATGTGGCCGGCCATAGGCTGCCAAAGCCTGGCACAACTTTAAAAAAATGTTTATTGATTAATAATACAATAGTATGTCATTGAGCGTAACTATACAAAATGTGTCATTTATTTTATTTTATTTATTACACAGCACAAAACGACGAAAATGAGATTTACGACATTGAGATATAATAACGCCTGTTATAGATACAGCAAACGGTCTTATTGTCTACTACAAAAAAATTTAATAGAAGCATATAACCCATATAATTAACTCCACTTAATTTTTAAGTCTATATTATACCATAAAATCTCACCTGAAGGTAGTAAAGGAACTGCTGGACTGTCTGTACGTCAAGCCTGGCAAGGTGCGACAGGGTCACCTTCTCCAGGTCGATGATGATCACAAACCCAGGCCACGTGCCCACCTCGTACTGCCACAGGTCGATCACCATCAACACGCCTCTGCAATAATCATCACTCATCACTCATCATTTTTTATAAATATCACTTGACAGACTCATAACATAGTACATAATCTTTAAGATTTTTGGGTAGGCAAGAAATTGCTTAGTTCGGGTTGTTTTAGATCTAAAAACTGTGTTTCTCATAGAATGATCATTATTGGTAAAATTATAAATATTGACGAAAGTAGGATTGAAGAGCGATAAAGTCTTGTACTTCATAAATAAGTACAACATAAAACTAGAAGTATTACGGCCGAATACTGAAAAGCTACTTAATTCTAAGTCGATAAAGACCGACTAAAATAAGACGGGATTAGACGTTTAAGTTCAAATTAATTTTTAAGTTGCGTTTCAGTATTCGGCCATTAGAAAAATACACAAAAATTTAAGTGACAGGCAAGTTATTAACAAAACTTTTCTCAATATCATGATCACCAGCGACACGTCCACTCCTGGACATAGGCCTCTCCAAAGTCACGCCTCTGTGCCCGATCTTTAAAAAAAACTATCTGAACCTTTAATTCTAATACTACAGTTTTCAAAATATTCAAACCTACAGTGCTTTAGGCACAAGTCACAGTTTAAAATTATAGAAATTTCGTGGTTGACGTACCGGAAATGATGCAATAGCGTTTCATATTGTTCAAACTATGACTGAACGGATTCTTTCACATTCATGCGTTCCTAGTACTATAAGCCAGTTTATACGTGTTCCGCTCTTATTGGACATTATCGCAGAAATTAATTAATAAACAAGAAATATAGTTTTGGGAACATATTTTGTTCGTATTGTAGAGGAAACATTGGCTGCAGTCAGAAAACATTTTAAAATAATACAAACAGTATTAGTTAACTTACGACAGATTTTTAAATACCATAAAACTAGCCTGTGACACTGTGTCCCTATATACTTCCTCAATCATTATGCGCTCCTGTTATAGAGAGTCGAGAACATAAACAATTTCCATTGCCTTCCGCGATCTCATGTTCTCCTAGTACTGCAAATATGAACGAGTAATTTCAATGTTCCAACCTTTTGTCACCTCAGTTTATATTGTACAGCTTAAATATATTGAATTTTAGTCAAAGTTAAAACTTAGTTTTTATTATTGCAACGATTAGTTTGTTGTTGACATCTGCTGGTTATCACACCCGCGCTTTTTGCAACAAATACTTTTAGCGTTTTTATTTCGATAAATCCCCTCATTAAGATCTCGAGGAAATACATAGCAAGGGGCGCTTTGAATCAATAAGGGTAATACCCATGCCTTATGTAACGCAGCATAACTCGTGAAAAATTATAATTAAGTCATATATAAACCACCACCCTTCTACACGCAGGCGCACTGATTCCACCAATAGTTTAAGCACATCCCGTGCAATTATCTTTGACTACTGTATGTATGAGACGCCGCAAAACGTTCCATTATCGTTTAGTCTGTGCGACACACGCTGCTGCCCGACTATGCGACCCTGGTACACATTTCAGCTGCTACGTGTTGAACCGACGTGCACTGGCGTTAGTGAATGTGAAACTCACTGTAAAACAACCAGTCTTGTATCATCTCACTCTGTCATATCCAAAACTCAGTCAACTAAATTCTAAAGATTGCAAGAAGTGAAAAATGAAACTTAATATTCTCTTTAGAATTTAGTGCTAATTTAACATTTATTCGCAAGGAGGCAAAATTAAATTTCTTGTTGAATCTGTTTTGAGGTCACAATGAGTAGAACTTCACACAGACAAAATAAATTGTAAGAACTTTGCTTGGTTATCTGTTAAACATGTAGCTATGTTTATTGTGCTCACAATTAACCTGTGACAATGCATACCGCTACCCTGTCATGAGCCCTTGGTACTACTTTTCGACTAAACACGTGGTTTGACGTTTTCCGTCAATAACAAATTGTTGCTAGTGGACTCAAGAGGGCAGTATGAACTCGTATTTGAAGAAACCCTCCGATTTTAAGCATTATTTGAAACCTGTTCTAAATGCAGTGTATTATGTTATAACAAGTTTTCCTGTTTCTGATCAGGACAAAAACCGTTTTATAGGTGATTAATATACACTGTCGAGAATAGGATATTTTGCATGTCGACCCAATTACCATTCATTTCTCTGCATACATATTCATCCTTCGTTGTCTGCGGGAGATCGCGTTGAGTAATTATATTAAGTTTGCTGTACTAAACAGTTATTGTCTTGTGTGTTTGTAAATTTTGAAATAAATAAGTAGGCCTGTCTGTTAGGTTGAAGGGCCGTTGTATCTGTATGAGTCTTATTTATCTTCCGATAATAATGCTTTACATTTAAAGCAGTATGTTACGGTTAGGAATAACCAGCGATGGATGTAACTTTTGGCTAGATGGCACCCTGAGTCTGTCAACAGTTTAAATACAGAGCGTACAATATATTTACCTACTGGAAGCAAAAGTGTGGTATATCAAATTAATGTTTAGTCTGTGTGACACACGCTGCTACCCGGTTATGCAACCCTGGTATACATTTCAGCTGTTACGTGTTGAACCACTGGCGCTGATTCTGAAAGCATCCCTTTATAAATCTTTCAGCGACATCTACCCCATTTCAATTGCAAGTTCACATTTCAAAATGAAGACATATTTTGTAAGTCGTAAACTGGGATCGCAATCTTTATTTTAACTAACGTCCTGTATAACCTTATCCCAAGTATATTCATAAAATTTTATGTCCATCTTCAGCTTGGTGTAACGGCCAATGAAATACTGCCTATCTGATATTTTCTTCTAAACTTTGAAATATATTTTTCAATACAAATGTTGCATTCTAAGATAAGTGACAACATAACTATGACAAAGAAATAATTTCGTTTCAATGAAAAGATGCGGTCTAGAACTTCCCATAACTTAATTATTATTTTAAGCTAGAAGAAATCAATCACAACCTCTACTATTTTTACGCATGTGCTATGAGTCCTTCGCACAGACAAATTGTATTTTATGAATTTTGTCTGACTATCTGCTAAACACGTTGCTATTTTCTTTGTGCTCGCATTTAATCTGTGACAATGCACACCGCTGCTCAGCCATGAGCCCCTGGTACTATGTGCCGATTTAACACGTGGCTTGGCGTGTTCCGTCACAGAACCATTGAAACGAGTGGCTTTATTTATGAACTAGTTTTTGGGCATATTTCGACCTATGCAAAGAATAAAGTTATATGTGCCTTTGCACAACTTCTCTTTCTCAGCGATTTAAACTTAATTGGGCACAAAATTATTAGTACCTTTTTATGTTCTTCAAACAACAAAAAAAATTATGATCATAATTACTTCACTAGTGCAATATATAAACAATTTTAACACTATTATAGACATAAAAAGTACATTGGTGTTATGGTCATAAGTAACCTTATTCTATGTATAGGTCGATTTGGTTGTAAAAAAACTGTTTAAAAATTACAGGCATTTGTTATTATTAAGGTGAGAGCTTGAGACCAATAGCAACTCGGTTAAATTAGTACGAAGCGACTACAACTGACTCATTTCTTCTATGAGTGAAAAAATATTTAATGATGGAAATACCTATGTATATTTTATGGAAACAAAGAAAATATATAAAACGTCAAAAAAGAGCCAAAAGAGCATGGAACTAGTGAAGGTTTGAAAAATTCTATATCGGGGGCGCTTTCAATCAATATGAGAGATGCGTATTTTGCCTAGTGTAGGGCGATATAAAGCACCACCCTATTTATACGCAGGCACACTGAGTCCGTCCAACAGTTTAAGTACATTTCGTACATCTATCTTTGACTACTGCATGGGACGCCACAGATCATTGCGATAAAGTTTAGCCTGTGCAACACACCCTGTTACCCGGTTATGCGACCCTGGTACACATTTCAGTTCTCACGTGTTGAACCGACGAGCACTGGCGTTAGTGAATGTGAAACTCGCTGAGAAACCATCCCTTTATTATTTTAGCGACATCTAGTCCATTCATGCACATAATTTATTTTAGAAAATTTATGCAATAGCATATAAAGATTACAGGACGTGATAAAAATGAAAGCTAGTAAAACATTCCTTGCAAAAAACAGCTGCTAATCAAAATTTTGTTCGGTGCGATATCAGATGCAAAATGAAATTGTTGAATAATTTGTAAGCTGATATCGTTATCTCTATTTTTACGCATGCGCGATAAGGATTCTACACAGACAGAATAAATTGTAAAAATTTTGCCCAGGCATCTACTGAATGCCACGCTACGTTCATTGTGTTTAAATTTAGTCTGTGATCATGTGCACCCTTATTCTGCCATGAGCCCCTGGTACTACTTTTCGACTAAACACGTGGTTTGTCGTGTTCCGTCAACAACAAATTGTTGCTAGTGGACTCAAGAGAGCAGTATGAACTCGTATTCAACGAACCCGTCCGTTTTTAAGCATTTTTTTAAACCTGTTCTAAATGCGGTCTAAAACGTAACGAGTATTCATATTTGTGATCATTACAAAGAGCAATTTAAATCGATGATTATTATAAACTGTTCAGAAATGGTTACAAATATCTTACAAATCGATACAATTAATGCCTTTCTTTTCTCTTCCAACATTTCCATCCTTTGTTGCCTGTGGGAGATCACCTTAAATACTCTTATTTGGTCTCCTACATTCCACATTTTCGTCTTACGTGTACTATAAAATTTTAAATAAGTAAATAAATACGTACTTTGATTAATCTTCCCGATAATAATGATTAAAATTTTAAGCAGTGTGTTCAAGTTCGCTGCCTCTCGATAGTTTATAATCTCGCGATGTTGATTACAATAATGTAATGGTGTTTAAAATTTTATGTTTACCTACTAGTAGTAGTACGTCCATTCAGCTAGATGGCGTCTTAAGTTCAACCTATTTCCAATGCAAGCACCAGGGTGCTCAGTGAAAGACTCAGGAGTCTTTCAACAGTTTAAATACAAAGTGTACAAATTATTCACCTACTGCAAGCGTAGCTACGATACGTCGCATTAATATTTAGTCTGTACACACGCTGCTACCCGTTTATGCAACCCTGGTATACATTTCAGTTGCCACGTGTAGAACCACTGGCGCTGATTCTGAAACCATCCCTTTGTAAATATTTCAGCGACATCTACCTCATTTCAAGTGCCAGGAGGGAGTGCGCCCTCACTGCCCGCCAGAAACACAGTCAGACCCGCGCATTTTGATATAAATACTTTTAGCTTCTATTAGCTTATCCACTTTTAAAAAAAAAATAATGTAACTCATTAAGGTTCGATGAATTCTATAACGGGGGGCGCTTTAAATCAATGTGAGGGACACGTTTCCTGCCTTATGCAAGGCGATATAAAGCACCACCCTTTTTATACGCAGGCGCACTGAGTCCGTTCAACAGTTTAAGTTCATCTCGTACAATTATCTTTGACTACTGTATGGAATGCCACAGTTTAGTCTGTGCGACACATACTGCTACCCGCCTATGCAACCCTGGTATACATTTCAGTAGTCACGTGTTGAACCGACGTGCAATGGCGTTAGTAAATGTGAAACACGCTGTAAAACCATTTCTTCACTATTTTTTCATTTGAGTAATTAGTTTTAGAAAACTTTTTAAACACATTTAAATTCATGAATATCTTACAAGTCGACCCAATTAATTATAATCTTTAGTTTCTCTCTCCACATCTCCATTCTCTATCGTCTTGAAGAAGTCGCCTTCATTGCTCTTATTTAGTCTACTGCACTCAACTGTTTTTATTTTATATGTACAATCAAGTTTTAAATATACAAATAAATACGTAGGGCTTTTATTTATGTTAGGCTGAGGAGCCGCAGTACGTTACGGCTCACAGTCTCTCGATAAATGTTTTTTTTTAATTTTACGCTAATATACTAGTAGTAGTACTAATTCGCCGACCCTAAATAATTTAGGAACAGGGCAAGAATAGTAGCTCGTCTACTTAGCTAAATGGCGTCTTAAGTTCCACCTATTCCATACACAGGCGACCTAAGTGTAAATACAGAACAATTCAACAGTTTAAATGCAGACCGTACAATTTATTTACCTACTGGAAGCAAAAGTGCGCTATATCACATTAATGTTTAGTCTGTGCGTTACACGCTGCTCCCTGACTATGCAACTCTGGTATACATTTCAGTAGTCACGTGTTGAACCACTGGCGCTGATTCTGAAACCATCCCATTGTAAATCTTTCAGCGACATCTACCTCATTGTACAAGCCTTGCAAGTTTTCATTTTAAAATAAAAACATAATTTGCAAGTTTAATTCTGCGATCGCAATCTTTTTGTTGTACTTTCTTTCTTAAGACAATGTCAAGTTTATTTTTAAAATATTATTATCAACTGCTGCCCGGTGAAACTGCCAATGTAACCGCACAGCTTATCTGAAGCTTTCAAATAAACTTTGGGATATGTTTTACTACATTAAAATACAAATTTTAAATTTTAATGTGATCGACAACTTGAGTATTAACAATCGAAATACCCTTTTAACTTATACATTTTCTTTAGAAATTCTCATCAAACTATTTTTAACAGTGACTGATATACGTGGGCGCCACTGAGTCTGTCCAACAGTTTTCCTTTGACTACTGCATGGAACGCCGCAAAACGTTCCATTAGCATTTAGTCTGTGTGACAGATGTTGCTCCCCGGCTATGCAACCCTGGTATACATTTCAGTAGTCACGTGTTGAACTAATGGCGCTGATTCTGAAACCATCCCTTTGTAAATCTTTCAGCGACCTCTACTATGTATCTATTTATCTTATCTAGATGGCGTCCTGTTTGCTATGCAGGTGCTTTGAGTCTGTCAATAGATTAAATATAGAGCGTACAATTTATTTACCCACTGGAAGCGTAAGTACGCTACGTCGAATTTAAATTTATTCTGTGCGACACACGCTGCTCTCCGACTATGCAACCCTGGTATACAATTCAGTTGTTACGTGTTGAACCGACATGCACTGGCGTTGGTGAACGTGAAACCATCCCTTTATAAATATTTCAGCGACATCTACCTTATTTCAGTTGCACAAGGTATTCAGGTTTACACTTTAAAATAAAAACATATTTCTTAAGTTGACTTCTTGGATCAATCTTATTGTTTTACTAAAGTCCTTCCAGGGTTATGCGGAGTATATTTTTAAAATATTATTTTGTCAAAGACACATTGTTAGATACTAGAGGAATCTAAACTGCTTCATGGTGACGGTGTTTGAGTTTATGTCTATTAAAAGAATACTTTTAAAGCTTCACTGATAACTTTATATGCTTTAATAATCCCCATCATCATTTAAACGACCATCGGTTAAGAACAACTGGCATAAATAAATATTTTAGGGCACCTGTGGAGTACGTCCTACTTCGCACAGAGGTCGTCTTTCATAACTCTTGTTACGGCATACCGGAATATAGTCATTGCACGTATTGCACTGGCGTTTTCAGCGGTGGATTTCTAGCGCATTATTTAAGCTGTCTTCTTTTACACTACATCCCATTTATGCTCTCCTGGTAGTAAGAGTCGTGTTTTTCGTGATACACGATTCGTCCCTGTCCTGAGTTGTTTGGTAACAGCGCTGTAGTCCTTAATTGTATCATGCAGTCTGAACAAAATTCAATATTTGACAGGTTTTTTGGTTGAGAGTTGGTTAGTCGCAAATTTGTGAGAATTGAGAGCATAAATTTCATTCCCGTATCAAAAGAAAATATTCGTAAAATCCACGGCTATTTATTTCATTTATGTCTGTTTTTTTGAGGTTGATTAGTTTCTCGTAGTCTCTAACACCAGCAAAACAAAATTTTGATCTGAATGTGGAATTAATGCTTTGTAATATTTGTTAGTATTTATTTATTATTCTTTAAATTATTGTTTAAAATAAGATCCGTTGCCATTGTTTATGTTTTCTTCATAAGCATAGCAAGTTAATACAACAGTCATTCGACCGCCCGAACTCGTCCATTCTGAAATTAATATCTTGGAGACATGAAAGTGAAATGGGAAACGGTGGTACAAAGTAAAAGTTTTATTAAAAAGTACTGATCTCTGATCTGATAGGCAGAGTGTTGATAAAATCTTCACAAATAAATTATAGCTTATGCTTAGGAGATAAGGTAAAGAGCATACGCGCCTCATTAGGGCATCCCATTTCAGAGAAAAAGACACGAAAACAGGCTGGTTATGTTGGAATGTTTCTTACAGATAATACGAAATTTATCCCAATATTATACATATATATAATAGAAGCAATACTGAGTTTGAAAAAATGCCCAAAAAACACGAATCTGAATATTGAGAGCCACAACCCTTCGGATCGTTATCATATTTCCGATTAATCAAGTCGGTATTTAACGCGGCTGAACAAGCATATTACAGAGCGCTGTTGCCATTTTTCACGGACGCGAAACACGTGCAAACTGAAAACATTACCAGGGTCGTATAAGTGAAGAAGAGTGTAATTTAGTACAGGTTAAATTTCTACCCCAAAAACTTCCACTGCCTCTGTCAGTGTTCCAAATAAATGTCTCCAATATATTTAGACTGTGTGAGCCTTCATACAGCGCCTGCGCGGCCCGGGCTCCACTACAGCTTGACGTCATTTTTAGACAACTTTTTGTGGCGGTAACTTCAATTCATTTTTACCCGCCGGACAGGCTCGGTTTTAATTTTCAAGTCAGTGTCATAAAAATAGGTTGCTTCGCAGCAAATACTTATTACTAAAAGGTCCTCAGGAATCAATTTGTATATTTCAAGAACGTAAGAGTTCTTTTTACCCTAGATTTTTCATTTATTGGGATGAACTTCAGTAAGTGTTTCATTTAAACCAGTCCTCAAGCACCAATCTCTAGGGCTGATGGGAAGAAGAGCCATAGTTAGCTTTCCCCTCGAGAACAAAAAAAAGATAAATATTTCAGGGCATCCGTGAAGTACGTCCCACTTCGCACAGAGGTCGTCTTTCATAACTCTTGTTATAGAATACCTGAATACGGTCATTGCATGTACTATGCTGGCGTTTTCGCGATGCATTTCAAGTAGTTTATTTAAACTGTGAAGTTTTACACCTCATCATGTTTATGCTCTCCTGGTACTAAGAGACATGTTGCGCGTCGTACACGATTCGACCCTGTTTTGTGGGAACAGCGCTGTATTCGATAATTTTATCAGGCAATTTAAATAATGATTCCGTGGCGCTGTTGGCTTCGCGTAATTTTATGAGATGAAAAGACGTCGATTTTATTTACTCAAGAAGAAAATGTTTGTCAAGCCACAAATATTTTTTTTTTATTTTCACACTTAACTTTCTCTTACATTGTCTGATACTTGAAATAAATAAACAAAATAAAAAAACGCGTAATAAACTGAAATTATTTTACCTGTGCAGTACGTCCCACTTCACATAGAGGTCGTCTTTCATAACTCTTGTTACAATAAAGGCAATAAGATTAAATAATTAAATCAAAAATTACTAATTTCTGTATAGTTTATTGTTCAAATCTAATTTTTCGCTAGTGCGTAGCAGAAAGGGTCAGAGTTCATGCGCGTCATTATTCAATGTCTTTTCATAAAACATACGCGGACCATATTATTCGCACATAGTTTAAGCACTGAAAGAAAGCGGAATTTTCACTCTGTTATGTAGAAACTCACGAGTTTGGAGACGTCAATATAAATCACGAATCTAAATCATGAGAGGTGATACGTTCTACTCTCCTAACTATTATTTTGTTTCGGATTTATCAACGACGTATTTCACGCGTGCTAAACATATTACAGAGCGCTGCTCACATTGTCACGAACACGAAACACGTGCGAACTGAAAATGTTACCAGGATCTTATACGTGACGCAGAGTAAACCTGAGTACAGGTTAAATCACCAAACCAACCACATCAACTGTCCCTTTCAGTATACCAAGTACGTATTTCCAAATATATTTAGGCTGTGTCAACCGTGGAGGAAGGCTTACGCGCCTGCGCGACTTAGTCTACTTCTAACGTGACGGAATTTCTAAACAACATGTCATGTTTTGTCCTTTCTTGTTATGTGGAAGGTCAAAACATGCTGCGCCGACCCCAAATAAAAAATTGGGAGCAGGGAAGAGAATGTTAATTTTTGTTGCAGTAACTTCAGTTAATTTTTAGCCAGCGGTGCACTGGATTTTCTCCTAACAGCAATTTCAAAGTATTATAGATGTCTGAAAAATAGTTTGTTTGACAACAACTACATATTACCACAAGTTTCATTAATTAGATTTTGTATCTTCTTTGATCTGTAAAAAGTTAAAGTTAAGTTAAGTGGCGTATATTCACGGTGAAATGTCTATTTAATGAATACTATGATAACTTCACGGACTACTTCATTCAAATGACCATAGGTTAAGAACAATTGGCGCAGGTAACAATTTCAGGGCACCTGTGAAGTTCGTTCCACTTCGCACAGAGGTCGTGTTTCATAATATTTATTACAGAATACCTGAATACGGTCATTCCAAGTACTATACTGGTGTCTTCCGCGGTGCATTTTAAGTAGTTTATATATACTGTGGTATTTTACACCACATCACGTTTATGCTCTCCTGGTACTAAGAGACGTTTTGCGCGTGTTACACGATTCGTCCCTGTTTTGTGATAACAGCGCTTTATGAAAACATCGTGTTTAATATTTTATAATCTATACTAATATTATAAAGCTGAAGAGTTTGTTTGTTTGTTTGTTTGTTTGTTTGTTTGTTTGTTTGAACGCTAGGATCTCAGGAACTACTGGTCCGATTTGAAAAATTCTTTCACTGTGAGATAGCACATTTATCGAGGAAGGCTATAGGCTATATAACATCACGCTACGACGAATAGGAGCGGAGCAGCAATAAAGAATGTTTCAAAATCGGGGACATTTTTTCCTTTTTGTGAGCTTCCGCTGCGTGCGCTGCGGAAACGGTTAAAGTTTCGTTAAAATAATGTATGAGAGAAATGTTCCTTTTTAAAAGTTCTAAAAAAAAGTCCGCGACAGCATATGTCTATTCTTTAAAGTTGGCTCACTATAACGTTTTTTATCCTAACCAAATTTATTTTAAAATAAACTCTTATTTGTGAAGGTGTTTTTATGAATATGATATTAATCCTTATCCAAATAAATACGATATTCATTACAAGTATTTAATCTATACTAATATTATAAAGCTGAAGAGTTTGTTTGTTTGTTTGTTTGTTTGTTTGAACGCTAGGATCTCAGGAACTACTGGTCCGATTTGAAAAATTCTTTCACTGTGAGATAGCACATTTATCGAGGAAGGCTATAGGCTATATAACATCACGCTACGATGAATAGGAGCGGAGCAGCAATAAAGAATGTGTCAAAATCGGGGACGTTTTTTTCCTTTTGTGAGCTTCCGCTGCGTGCGCTGCGGAAACGGTTAAAGTTTCGCTAAAATAATGTATGAGAGAAATGTTCCTCTTTAAAAGTTCTAAAAAAAGTCCGCGACAGCATATATCTATTCTTTAAGGTTGGCTCACTATAACGTTTTTTATCCTTACCAAATTTATTTTAAAATAAAGTTTTATTTGTGAAGGTGTTTTTATAAATATGATATTAATCCTTATCCAAATAAATACGTTATTCATTAAAAGTATTTAATTTTAAATAAAATTGCCCTTTACATCATTTGATTTCACTGAGTATCTTAGAAGATATTGCAGTTTTAAAATATTGATCAAGCGCGCAATAATGATGCACAAGGCGCCGATCGACGCGTTACGGTTTCACGTTTGAACAATTTGACCGAATTGTATGATTTTTGGTATGGAGATAAATAGGACTCAGAGAAGTAAAATAGACTACAACTTATATTCCTTCTGAACTCAACCCTGTAGTCTACGCGGACGGAGTCGCGAGCAAAAGCTAGTATTATTATATTTTATAAAAAAATCGCGTAGAGCTTAATGCCAAATGTTGACCGTTCAATGTCTCTTTAATAAGGCTCGACCAAGATGGATTTTTTGTTCTCGGCCGAGACCGAGACCGAGACCGAGAATAAAATAAAGTCTCGGCCGAGACCGAGAACCGAGACCGAGAATAGACAAAGCGTGTTTTTTTTTAATACTGTTATTTTTTTTAATACGCTACTACTACATGTCCCTCGACATAAAATTAATTGAACGTCTGGAATCAAAGGGGGTGTTCAATATTATTGAACAATAAAAAGATTGTTCAATATTATTGTAGGTGTATGGGGCCCCTAAGCGGTGCTTATAGTGGTAAGCTATATAAATATTTCATTTAATACCTGTATTGGCAGTGTTGTTAAAATCTTCACAAATATTTTTTAACTTGTTCTTAGAAGAAAGGATTAAGGGTACATGCGTCTCATTACCTTCTTTTTAATCTCGAAACTTACTCGGACACAGGTTTTTAATGTTGGTACATTTTTTAGCAACACAACAAAAGCGAATTTCCACATTATCAATCAGAAACACAAAGTTTGGAAATGTCCACGAATATCACGAATCTGAATCACGAAAGGGGATTTATTTAACGCTCCGAGCCATTATTTTGTTTCGGAATTGGAAAGTTAGTATTTTACGCGAGCTGAAAATAATTACGGAGCGCTGTTGCCATTTTTCACGGAAGCGAAACACGTGAAAACTGAAAATGTTACCAGGGTCTTATAAGCGAAGCAGAGTGTGCCTGAGTACAGGTTAAATTACTAACCTAACCACGTCCACAGCCACTATCAGTATACCAAGTAAATATGTCCCAATATATTTAGGCTGTGTGAGCTATGAGGGATGCTTATAGCGCCTGCGTGACCCAGACTCCACCCTAACGTGACGGAATTTTCAAACAACTTTTTTGATGCGGTAACATCAGTTCTTTGTGAGCCAACGGGGACTTTCAATTGTCACCTTTTTGTGATTTCCAAGTCAGTGTCTCAAAAATTATTTGCTTTGGAATAGTTGTTCCTTATTACTTAAAACTTCACAGAAATTAAATCTTTAGTTTTAGTTCTTAGTTAAGAATGTTCACCATTTAATATTTTTTTACGTTAACTATAATAGCTTCACGAAGTTCATGATGTGATTTAATAAATCCAGTGTTAAGACGACTATCGGTTAAGATCAACTGGCGCAAATAAATATTTCAGCGCACCTGTGAAGTACGTCCGACTTTGCACAGAGGTCGTGTTTCATAATATTTGTTACAGAATACCTGAATACGGTCATTGCATGTGTTGTACTGGCATTTCCTAAGATACATTTCAAGTATATTATTTAAACTGTGGTATTTTACACCACATCACATTTATGCTCTCCTGGTACTAAAAGGCACGTTACGCGTGATACACGATTCGTCCCTGTTTTGTGAGAGCAGCGCTGTATTCAATAACTTTATCAGGTATTTTTAAAAACGAACGAGAACGCAAAGTGGTACTCCTGAATCAAATTAAAAATATTATTTAAATCTCTATAGGCAGTATGTTGTTAAAGTCTTTACAAATATTTTTTTCGCTAGTGTTAGGAGCAATGCGGGTTTACGACATCGCTTTTCATGAAGCATACACGGACCGTAATATTCGTACAAATTTTAGGCAATTAAAGGAAGCAGAATTTGCACGATATTGTGTAGGAACATAGAGTATTGTTACATGCAGTTAAATCATAAATCAGAATCAGGAAATACGTTCAACTCTTCGGCCATTATTTTATTTCGGATTTATCAGGTTGGTTTTTCAGGCATGCTGACACGTTGCTGAGCGCTGTTGCCATTTTTACTAACGCGAAACACGTGCGAACTGAAAATGTTACCAGGGTCGTATAAGTGAGGTAGAGTGTACCTGAGTACAGATTAAATTACTAACCTAACCACGTCTACTGCCACTGTCAGTATACCAAGTAAATATCTCCCAATATTTTTAGGCTGTGTGAGCCGTGGAGGAAGGCTTAGAGCGCCTGCGCGACCCTGTCTCCACCCTTACGTGACGGAATTTTTAGACAACTCTGAAAGTATAATCTGAGTATACGTTGGTTCAAGTTAGGCGTTAAAAAGATTTAAGATGAAAAATTCATTTATCATATATACTAGGTATATAGGACAGCACAATTACCCTTTTTACCTATGACGATATGTAGTCGACATTATTCAGGCGCCATTACTAACAGTTCAGCGGAAAGAAAAAAGTTGAGGGAGGACTGACGCGTGCCAACCAAAAATATTACTAGGGATTCATAAATTCATTGCCATCTACTGTTACACAGATAAAATTAAAGCAACATTGTCTAAAACAGTATGGTAAAAATTCAGTGCAGTCTGTGCATTAGACGACGCATGCGCGTGCAAGAGGCGTTGCCTCTATAACTGAAGTAATTGAAGGAAGCCTGGAAATTCATATAGACAAATAGAATACCATTAATTTATATATATACTTCTTGGAATTACTTTTTAAAGATGCAAAATGCAATGCTAGTTACAGGAGATTTTCATATCAACCCACAGACATAAACGGTCAAGCTACAATACCAATTTGCACAAGTAAGTCGCAGTTTCAGACAGGGAGGCTCTTGCCTTTGTTACGTCCACTGCTGGACATAGGCCTCTCCTACTGCAAGCTACTGGCCTCTCTCTACGGCCCTCCGCATCCAATGCCCTATTTCTTTAACCTATTTTTTGAACGAACAAGAAATATATTAAACTTTCGAACATGTGTTTTAAAAAGTTGAAACAAGTAATTTTCATGTCTAAAAAATGTAACGATGTTAGAGCAAAAGAATAAACCAAAGAACACTAATAAGATTTTCGTGGAGGGTAAAAAGGGGGCGTATTAATTGAATCAACTGAAACAAAGCCCGAAAACACGTGAACTGAAATGATTACCAGGATAGCATAAGCGTGAACTGGTATACTTGGACACAGACTAAATATTTATCTTAACGATGGCCATAGAATCTGGCAGAGTCGTAACAGAATGCATTAAATTGTATTTAAGCTGTGGCAACGGACATGAAACTTTGAGAGCGCTTGCGTGGACCAGACCCCGCCCAGCCTCGGCAGCGGTTTTCAGTGACTATATACATATAACACAGCAGCTCGAATAGTTGAGAACTTCTTGCAGCATACTTTATTCAAACCTTTTTAACACGATTTTATTAGCTACTTACATATAGTGTACGTAACGGAAACTTAAAATATGATTTTGATCCCCTTTTAAATGTTGGATTAACTCGAAATTTGGCAGAGTTATCAAGGACCGATGATAATTTAATATGTAAAATTATATTAACAATACGTTAAAAAATGATACTTTAAAGAACACACCTTTATACCAAAGCAAAATATAGTGACTTTTGTGTGTTCAAATGAATTTTTAATTCTTCTCTGTTTCAATTTGAGTTCGACTACGGAACACGTGCGAACTGAAAGTATTACCAGGAGAGCATAAGCTTAAAGCAGTACACTCGGACACAGAGTACAAACAAGGATGTTTATGTATCTGCATTTTATACGGTGCACTAAAAATACAATTTCCTTTGCCCGTAGGCTGTCAGTGTATTCAAAACGCATGCGTGAAAATGGGCACCGCCCCACACACCCAAATAGCGTAGAGAAGACTGTATAGTGTTTACTTCAGATTTCATTTTTAACGATTTTACTGCAACTGTGACAAACGTTAATCCAACTGAGGGGATACTTTTTCAAAAATCCGTTTTAAAATATAAGCTGTAATTGATTACACTTATAATTTCTAAGTTAGTATCTTAAAATCAGTTTGTTTTGCAACGTTTACTTACGGTCGTAATCTCAAGCTCTATTGGAATTATTTATTTTGGTCATTAGTTCTTTTACTTTAAGTATTGATAAGTTATTTTAAAAAATTTAATTAAAGAAATGTAAGGTTGTATTTTTTTATTTAGCATAAACGAGAAAAAATGTATTCACCGACAAATTTAATGAATATGATGATTTCACGTATAGATGCTTCAACAAACCTACAATGTTCTAACGACCACGGATTAAGATCAACTGGCGCAAGTAAATATTTCAGGGCAACTATAAAATACGTCCTACTTCGGACAGAGGTCGTCTTTCATGAAAATTGTCACAGAATTCCTGAATATAGTTCTTTGTGTGTTTTGCACTGTCATTTTCCGCGCTGCATTTCAAACAATTTATTTAAACTGTGGTATTTTACACTACATTCCATTTATGCTCTCCTGGTAGCAAGAGACGTGTTGCGCGTGATACACGATTTGTCCCTGTCCTTAGATTTATAGTAGCAGCGCTGTATTCGCTACTTTGTTATCGCAATCTGAAAAATGTTAATACAAACTTCGTGGCCCAAGTTTCGTTTCCGCAATGAGATAAACACGTTTGGTTGCAATATTCACAAAAATTTGTCTTCAAAGTCTTATGTTTTTGAGACTGAATAGTCTCTCGTAGTCCGTAACATAAGAGTTGGGTCTTAATATGCAATAAAAACTACATATTAAGCTGTTATGTATATTTAAAACAATATAAAAAAGATATAATAGTCTCAGATGCGGTTTACATTTATTTCCGTGTCTTTCAGCATAGCGAAAATAATTCGACCGCCCGAATACGTCCGAACTGATTAACCAACGAAATTTGAACGTGAAGTGGTAAGCTATGACCCAGATTACATTATTGATTGATTAATACTTAACGCTAAAAGCAATGTTATATAATGTTTTGACAAAAATTTTAGCTGATGCGTAGGGAAAATATTTGAAAACGCATACTATTCACCAACATTTCCTTTTTCGTGAAATAGACATGGAAAAATCTTCTAACAATTATTTTCAGAATCATAAAGGTGCTATTTCACTGATGCTGAACACGTGGGGAATGAAAAAATATTACATTTATTATCCAAGCGCTGCTGCCATTTTTCACGGACGCGAAACACGTGCGAACTAAAAATGTTACCAGGGTCGTATAAGTGAAGTAGAGTGTACCTGAGTACAGGTTAAATCACCAACCCAACACAGTCCAGCGTCTCTGTCAGTGTACCAAGCCAATATCTCCCAAAATATTTAGGCTGTGTGAGCACTGAGGGAAGGCTTAGAACGCCTGCGCGACCCAGTCTCCGCCCCGCCGTGACCAAACTTTAAAACAGCTTTTATATCGATTTTAGTTGAACGGTACAGAGAGATTTCATGTAAAAATATATTAATTTTTGTACTGTTCTTGTCATAGGATGATTCTTGAACTCCAGGGCACTTACAAATAGGCCGGCATTATTTTGACGACTGAGACAGTCGTTAACGTTTTTAACAAGTAAATAACCTAGAACAAAATATTTTAAGCTGTGCCAATGCGAGTGAAATTTCAAATGCGCCTGCGTGAATAATGGGTACCGCCCTGTCGCTAAAACGCTGTCTATGGACTATTTTTATTAAACAACACTTCCATAATATTTTCGATCAACACACTTTTTGATTCGATTGACAAACATTTTTGAGTAATTTCATGCGTCCAAATTGTCGCGACACAAAATTTGTAGTTGTCCGTTAATAGTTCATGCCATGCTCGTGTTTTCGTATTTTGTTAAACTTATTTTTTTAATAAATCGCTTAAATGGCTGCAGGAGGCTTCCGACCGTTCCTGGTGGAAGTTATTGGGGGAGGCCTATGTCCAACAGTGGGCCAATATTGTCTGTTGATGATGATGATTATTATTTTAATATTCATAGTACATATATTTAATATATCCGCATAACAACCCTCCAGCATTACCAAAACATGAAACTTATATGAAGATTCGCGCGGACAATTATTAAACTCTCATTTGTTATACAACTTTTACCAAAGTTAAAAAAATATCATAATGAATTTTCGTGGTACCAAAATTTAAATCATAACCTCCTTTTTTGACGTCGTTAAAAATACTATAAATGCGAATAGAGACGCTTCCTCATAACATACCTCACGCCTATATTCCCCGAAGGGGTAGGCAGAGATGCATTTCTGCACCCACATTTCGCCAGGTATGTATCAGTCCCACGTAATAGGGGGCGAGCCTATTGCCGTTTTTCGGGCACATTTCCAGACTCCGTGCTGCTACTGAGAATTTCCTAATGAAAAAACCCAATAACACTTTGCCCGACCCGGGAATCGAACCCAGGACCTTTAAATCGCACGGCACATACTTGTACCGCGAGACCACGAGGCTTCCTCGTGGACAGTAAAAAAGGGGCGTATTAATAGAAACAATTGAAACAAAGCCCGAAAACACGTGAACTGAAATGATTACCAGGATAGCATAAGCGTGCATTGATGTACTTGAACACAGACTAAATATTTATCCTATCGCTGGCCTCAGAATCTGGGGGAGTCCTAACGGAATGTATTCAATTATTTTTAAACTGTGGCCGTAGACATAACGCGTAGAGAGCGCTTGCGTGGACTCGACTCCGCCCAGCCTTGGCAGCGGTTTTCAGTAAATATACAAACCACAGTCTATTTAAAATGCCTTCATAATTTCCTACCTTGGGTATAATATTGTAAAAATACCAAATTAGCAAAACTGGACTGTTGGATTTTAATTTAATAACTGTGTGTTTTTGGGACCAAGTATGTCTCATACTTAATGAGAATTGCAAAACAAGATTTAGATCTTATTTAATGTGGAACGAAAACTGTGTAGATAACTCATCACCATCTTCATGCCCTGTTCCCAACTTTTATTTGGTCTCGGCGCATTATGTTTTATCCTTCTACCCTCTCAGCCGTCATGTCATTATTCACACCTCTCTCTTTCGTATACATAACAATAATGTATACTTATTTATTTTAAAACAATATTTGTGAAAGATTGTTGGTTTTTGGGCACCTGTGAAATAGGTTCCACGCCACCACCAAGTCGTTTCTTATGAAATTTGTTACAGAATACTCGAATACAGGTTATCGCGTTTTTATACTGACGTTTCCCACGGTGCACTTAAAACCATTACCTTTACCTAACCTTATTTAAACTGTGGTATTTTAGACTACATCACATTTATGCTCTCCTGGTAATTAGAGACGTGTTGCACGTGATACCTGATTCGCCCCTGTCTTAGTTTTATCACATTAACGATGTATTATTCAATTTGCAGGCTTTTTCGTGCAGTCTGACAAACATTAATACTTCATAAGTCTCTGACGCTCACAAAACAAGAGTTGGTTCTTAATATAAAACCTTAATTATCATCAGTCCAGATCTCTTCTACAACTGAGATGGTTTAGGCCTTAGGCCACCACGCTGGCCTAGTACGAGTTGGTGGAAAATATAAAAATACCTATGTATTATAAATATAAGGCGCTATAAAAGATTCCCACACTTACATTTTATTACTAAACACAAAAATTATTTGACCTCCCGAATACGTCCGAACTGAAATGAAGTGGTGATGGGTGACACTGCTCGAAGGGTGACACAGACTAAATGTTATATCAAGGATTAGTTCTTGCTAAAGTCGGTGTGTTGATGAAATTGTCACAAATAATTTCAGCTAGTGAATAAAAAATAAGATTAAAAGCACTTGCATCGACGCCTCGTTTTCCATGAAAAAGACACGGACACACAAGTTGGTTATATCAAAATATTTCTCAAAAACTATCATTGCAGAATTTCTAAACAGCACTGAAATTAGAAAAGAGCCCGGAAATGACGAATTCTGAAACACACAAGAAGATTTTCACAACTCTCAGAACCATTATTGTGTTATGGTTTTATTAAGTTGCTATTTCACAGATGCCGTAACGGTGGGAACTGAAAAAATATTTTACTTTCATCAAGCGTTGTTGCCATTTTCCACTGACGTCAAACACGTGCGATGTGAAAATATTACTAGGGTCGTATAAGTTAAGTGGAGTATACCTAAGAACAGATTAAGTCACCAACATAACCATGTACACTGTCTCTGTCAGTGTACCAAGTAAATACCTTCAAAATTATTTAGGCTGTGTCATTCGAGGAGATAAGATTAGAGCGCCTGCGCGACCGAGTCTCCGCCCTAACATGACATAAATTTTGAACAACTCTTGTGGCGGACTATAAGTCTGTTCAACTTAAACTAATAAGACAGATTAGGTTTCTAGGCATAGGGCATAGGCATGTCGAAGTATATATAAGGCAAACTGTAGAAAGCTTTCAAGTTAATTATAAATGAAAAAAATATTATTAATTAATTTATTACATTGATGGAAATATCACGACTACTAGCTCATCTCTAACTTTCTGCTGAACAGTAAAAAGGGGGCGTATTAAGTGAATTAACTGAAACAAAGCCTGAAAACACGTGAACTGAAATGATTACCAGGAAAGCATAAGCGTGAACTGGTATACTTGGACACAGACTAAATATTTATCCTAACGAAGGCCATAAAATGTGGTGGAGTCCAAACGCAATGTATTGAAATGTATTTAAGCTGTGTCAACGGACATAAAACTTTGAGAGCGCTTGCGTGGACCTAACCCCGCCCAGCCTTAGCAGTGGTTTTCAGTGAATACATATAACTCAGCAGTTTATAAGCTTTATCATTTATCAACTTGTTGGATATTAGGTAATTTGAAAAGTAATGGCACTAATTAAGATTATGTTATTACAAAAAAAAATATTTCCTTGAACTCTATTACATGAAAGTGAAGGTTACTCCAATCACTGTACTACAAAATGAATCTGAGTCGATTTTTTTGTCGCTAATAAATAAATCTGTTATTACGCTCTTTATAAATAAATACACTGAATAGGCTCATTCATAGTTCTGTGCATATGAGGATATAAGACCTATTTAGAAGGCACTGTATATCTGAATATAATTAGAAGGGAAGGCACTATTTTATATAGGAACAAATATTCATTGTACTCCGATCACACGACCAATGAAAAACTTTCAAACAAAATATTGTCAGGTTAGGTTAATTACGTAATAACCTAAGACAGAGGATACTTTAAATAGGGACTTAACAAATTAACCGTGCGCTAAAAGAACTGAGTTGCGAGACTTATTTTTTTTCAATTTAAATGTTTTAGGGCACCCATGAAGTACGTCCCATTCCGCCACGAATTCGTCTTTCATGAAATTTGTTACAGAATACCTGAATACCGGTATATTCGTGTTTTGTACTGTGTTTTCTGGGCGGCATTTCAAGCAAATTGTGTAGACTATGGTATTTAATACTACATCACATTTATGCTCTCCTGGTATTAAAAGACGTGTTGCGCGGTACCTGACATTTTGTCCCTGTCTCCTTAGTTTTAACGTCAAAGCGCTGGGTTCGTTAATATTTCTATGCATTTTTGAGAAATGAGGGACCGTTTTATATCTGAATCTAGATAATGTATTTTGTAATTTCCAATAATATTCGTTCTTTCAAACCCGTGTAAAGATCGAGGAATCTATCATGATCTCTGCTGATACCTACGAAACAAGAGTTTGAACCTGAAAATAAAAATCATGTAATTGTCACGTGTATTCAAAATAATGTGAATATACATACGGACAAGTATGGAATTATACAGGAAAATTTAAAAAGAGTTTTCGTTCCAACTCATTATTTTGATTCGGACCTACCAATTTGCTATTTTCTCGGAAACGAACAAATGCAATCTGAAAAAAGTCCTATTTCTGTCAAGCGGTTTTTCATGGACGCGAAACACGTGCCATGTGAAAATGTTACCAGGGTTTTATAAATGGATGGGAGTGTACCTGAGTACAGGTTAAATCACTAAGCTAACCAAGACAACCATCCCCATCAGTGCACCAAGTAAATATCGCCCAATATATTTAGGCTGTGTGAGCCGAGCAGAAAATTTAGAGCGCGACGAAGTAGTTTTCATTCTCTCCACCGCCGTTATTTAAATTCAGGCAAAACTTCGATCATTTCAGTGAAATAAAAAAAAACATCTCGAGGGAGGGCTGACACGTGCCAACTGAAAATATTACCAGGAGTTCATGGGAAGATAGGCGATAATTTTTGACACAGTTTAAATATCAATCTTGTATTAACAATCTTTTCTTTTAGTATGCTACGTAACTTCCCGAGTAGAAATCAAATAAGGCACAACCAGATCATGTATCGGGTCCTGATCAGGATAGAATAAGGCATGCCCGATCCGGCAAGCCCGATCAGGACCAGATCGGGACCTGATCAGGATAGCCTTAATTTAAATGTTTTCATGTATTGTAAGGCAAGCCCGATCAGGACCAGATCGGGACCTGATCAGGATAGCCTTATTTTAAATGTTTTCAAGTATTGTAAGGCAAGCCCGATCAGGACCAGATCGGGACCTGATCAGGATAGCCTTATTTTAAATGTTTTCAAGTATTGTAAGGCAAGCCCGATCAGGACCAGATCGGGACCTGATCAGGATAGCCTTATTTTAAATGTTTTCAAGTATTTTACGGCAAGCCCGATCAGGACCAGATCGGGACCTGATCAGGATAGCCTTATGTTAAATGTTATCAAATATTGTAAGGCATATTGGATCAGGACCAGATCGGGACCAGATCAGGATAGCCTTATTTAAAATGTTTTCAAGTATTGTACGGCAAGTCCGATAAGGACCAGATCGGGACCAGATCAGGATAGCCTTATGTTAAATGTTTTCAAGTATTGTAAGGCAAGCCCGATCAGGACCAGATCAGGACCTGATCAGGATAGCCTTATGTTAAATGTTATCAAATATTGTAAGGCAAGCCCGATCAGGACCAGATCGGGACCTGATCAGGATAGCCTTATGTTAAATGTTGTCAAGTATTGTACGACAAGCCCGATCAGGACCAGATCGGGACCTGATCAGGATAGCCTTATGTTAAATGTTTTCAAGTATTGTACGGCCAGCCCGATCAGGATCAGATCGGGACCAGATCAGGATAGCCTTATGTTAAATGTTTTCAAGTATTGTACGGCCAGCCCGATCAGGACCAGATCGGGACCTGATCAGGATAGCCTTATGTTAAATGTTTTCAAGTATTGTAAGGCAAGCCCGATCAGGATCTGATCAGGATAGCCTTATGTTAAATGTTATCAAATATTGTAAGGCAAGCCCGATCAGGACCAGATCGGGACCTGATCAGGATAGCCTTATGTTAAATGTTATCAAATATTGTAAGGTATATTGGATCAGGACCAGATCGGGACCAGATAAGGATAGCCTTATGTTAAATGTTATCAAGTATTGTAAGGTATATTGGATCAGGACCAGATCGGGACCAGATCAGGATAGCCTAATGTTAAATGTTTTCAAGTATTGTAAGGCATACTGCATTAGGCCAAGGTCTGGATCAAATAGGGCTAGCCTGGTATTAAAAAATATTCAGTATGATAAGACATGTAGTATCAAGCCCAGATACCGTTATCCTAATTGTCAAAGCAAGAAAAGATGCTTTTAAACATATATTCCAGAAATACAATTCAAAACTTATTATTGTTTTGGACGTGAACGGTGAAACTCAACTCATGACGTGTATCATATCATGATTGCCATATTTATGTCACGGTGTAAATTTTATTTGCATCAGATCAGGTTATACTGGTAATTTATTTTACAAAAATCTTTTACCATAAATTTTGTTTGTCAATAACGAATTTCTACAACGTTACAAATTCACAAACATTATCTCTTTATAATATGAGTATAGATTTGATAACGCATGAAAAGTATTTTATTTGTTATGGCAACATTAGGTACTTGATAAACCGACAGGCGACAACAGGAAGTGTAGGAATTAGGTGCATAAATAGAAAGTTACTTATTATATTATCGTATTTATTTTTTTCCAGAAAATGTTAGGTAAAATAATACGTGATAAAACCATTATAATTAAAAACGAGTATTGCGGATGTTACTAACTTGGTGCGCAACTTAAAATAATGCAATACCGCTTTTGGGCATTTCCCGCCTTTTACTACAAACGGCAATTCTACATACAGTCTATAGAACACGGGAGTTAATTTTTATTTTATGTCAAGAAGACGGTATCAGTGGATTGAATTGATTGAATATGCCGATTGGTATATTAATGTAAAGATTAAATAAGTTCATTACAAAAACTAAATCGCCTTAACAGTAGTTACAGAATAATTAATATATTGTGTGTTTACCAAAACAAAGTGTATCAAGGACTATAAACTTATATCTAGACATTTACTAAGTGTGTATTGTGTATAAAATACTAAATTGTGGAGTAAACTACTTAAGTAGATAAAAATTTACATGTTGTGTGTAAAGTTTCGTTATTAAATTGAATTACCTAAAACATTCAAGGATAGTAAAAAAGTATTTAAAAATACATTACAATTCTTTGCTATTTTTCATTATAAATTTATATTTCAACTAGCTTTTGCTCGCGACTCCGTCCGCGTAGACTACAGGGGTGAGTTCAGAAGGAAAATAAGTTGTAGTCTATTTTACTTCTCAGAGTCCTATTTATGTCCATACCAAAAATCATACAATTCAGTCTAATTGTTCAAACGTGAAACCGTAACGCGTCGATCGGCGCCTTGTGCATCATTATTGCGCGCTTGATCAATATTTTAAAACTGCAATATCTTCTAAGATACTTAGTGAAATCAAATGATGTAAAGGACAATTTTATTTAAAATTAAATACTTGTAATGAATAACGTACTTATTTGGATAAGGATTAATATCATATTTATAAAAACACCTTCACAAATAAAACTTTATTTTAAAATAAATTTGGTTAGGATAAAAAACGTTATAGTGAGCCAACCTTAAAAAATAGACATATGCTGTCGCGGACTTTTTTTTAGAACTTTTAAAGAGGAACATTTCTCTCAAACATTATTTTAGCGAAACTTTAACCGTTTTCGCAGCGCACGCCGCGGAAGCTCACAAAAAGGAAAAAATGTCCCCGATTTCGAAACATTCTTTATTGCTGCTCCGCTCCTATTCGTCGTAGCGTGATGTTATATAGCCTATAGCCTTCCTCGATAAATGTGCTATCTAACAGTGAAAGAATTTTTCAAATCGGACCAGTAGTTCCTGAGATCCTAGCGTTCAAACAAACAAACAAACAAACAAACAAACAAACAAACAAACAAACTCTTCAGCTTTATAATATTAGTATAGATAATCCGTATTTTTTTTTCGGCTCAACTGTAGAATCTATACAATCGATTTGAGAATTGAAAATTTTATGGTGAATAGTTCTTATTTATGTTAGTCTACCCCTAAAATTTTAACTTGCGGAAACTCATAGTTTTTGAGATATTAATTTTTGAAATTCCTTAAAAATGTATGAAAAAACGCGTATTTTAGCCACGGAACGCACTTTTGACAACTTTTGACACTTTTGACGTTTTGTTATTCGTTACGTTATTCGATTTAAACTTTTTTTTAACACTTGAAATAGTTTTACTGTATTATTTTTATATTTTAAGTTAGTTTTTATTGTAATACAAATCGTAATGTATGTAGAAGTATTTTTGGAGTATTTTTACCACAATATCGTTTTGACATTCAATCCAAAAAAAAAGGAGAAACAAAACGCAACACTAACGACGCGACGCTGTTTTGTTTTTACTAGAAGGAGACGAAGGGGGGTTCGGGGGGCGGAGCCCCCCGCAAATAAAACAAATCCAAATAAAAAGTAAGTGTGTAGGTTAGTTTTGGTTAGAGTTGTGATAAAACAAATAAAAACAAATGTCTGTCCAAAACAAATGAGTAGCTTAGGTTAGGTTAGAGTTGTGATAACACAAACGAAAACATATATCTGTCGAAAACAAATGAATAGGTTAGGTTAGAACTGTGATAACACAAACGAAAACAAATATTTGTCGAAAACAAATGATTAGGTTAGGTTAGAACTGTGATAACACAAACGAAAACAAATATCTGTCGAAAACAAATGAATAGGTTAGGTTAGGTTAGAACTGTGATAACACAAACGAAAACAAATATTTGTCGAAAACAAATGATTAGGTTAGGTTAGGTTAGAACTGTGATAACACAAACGAAAACAAATATCTGTCGAAAACAAATGAGTAGGTTAGGTTAGGTTAGAACTGTGATAACACAAACGAAAACAAATATCTGTCGAAAACAAATGAATAGGTTAGGTTAGGTTAGAGTTGTGATAACACAAACGAAAACAAATGTCTGTGAAAAACAAAATGAGTAGGTTAGGTCAGGTAAGGTTAATGATCACGCAAAAGAAAATTGGAGAGATGGTCACTAGTATGCTCAAAAGTAATCTTCAAAAAATAATTAAAATAAAATTAGTGGGTGGAGGGTATCTACCCCTCGCCTTTCCCCTTTACAATCATTGAGAAACCGCAACAAAATCTATTGGATACATTGCAAAATGAGACCTAACCTCAAAATTTTCAAAAATTCATAAAAAAAAAACTATGAGGTTCCGCAGTACCCCCTTCGAGGGGGGGTATCTACCCCCCTCCCCCCGCCCCTCCCCCCCTCCCCGTCGCTCAAATCGATTGTATAGATTGTAAAGTCCTTCCTTTTTTTCAGATGACATTATAGTTTTATTTGTAAATGATTTATCCAATGAAGTAATTGATATAGTATCAAGTTCTTGGTTAGATCATTACATAGAATATAGTGGTACTGGATGTAAATATTATATGCCTGCATCATTGTTAAAAAGTACTAAGTATTGTAAATTATTACAAACAATAGTGAAACATTGTGAAGAGCCTGATCCGACAAGACCAACATTTCATGTTCAAATATGTGGCACAGCAGGTAATTTATTGTTATTTGAATTATAGATTTATGAGAATTGATATCTTATTGTCAAAACAATAAAACAGTAATTAATTTATACAATTAATGTTATCAGAAACTATGAAAGAGGCAGAGGAAAAATTAATAAGATTGGAAAAATAACCCTATGCTTTCTCTACTGATAATGAGCAGTCCACTAAAGCAAAAGCAGCTGCTGTTGAAAGAACTTTCAAAATAAAAGCATTATCAAAGAATCAATTAAAAATAGATAAAATATTCAGCCAAACAGCTTTGGAGTTAACCGATAAACCCACTGAAATTTGAGGTAATATCTCTTATTTAAAATGTAAATATTGTTGATTAATTTCTAATATTTTTTTACTAATGATTTTTTTTAACAAAGCATATTAACTGACATATTTTTATTATTGTTAATTTTGATACAAATAATTAAGTTATACTACTGTTGTTTTACTTCTAATAATAATAGTACATTATCAATAATTGCTGATAATCTATTTAGCATCTTTATAGTAATAAATCCAAAACAGAAACTGAAATGACTATATTAGCAGCTAGATCATCAACAAAAAATACTGTATCCGATGGTAAAAAACAAATTAATCATTACAATACCTATCTAATAATTATTAGTAACTAAGGTCATAATATGGATTCTATTCTGAAATTGTGGAGTGTTGGTAATTGTTATAATATTTATATTTACATCAGTGTTGGAATTTTGATATTTTAATAAATGTATAATCAGTGTAAAAATTTGTATTAATATATATTTTATTTTTAACAGATTCTTTGCTTGAATGTTTCAGGCATAATTATAACAGTCTATCAAAACAATTAGGGAATTTAAGAGGTCAAATTGTAAGCATATCTGCTGTTGTTGCCCAAATCCTGTCTGAAATTAAAAAGAATAACAGTACTCAACTGTTAGATTCCAGTCGAATAGATACTGAAGGATCAACAGATGTGGCTCAAAAATTAGAATTTCCACTATCAACAATGGAAAACTTTGATAAATTCAATGAAAAGTTGAAAGACAATAAAAAAATGTGAGTTTCTAAAAAACTATACTCTTATATATAAATATATGAAAGAACTAATATTTGCTCTATCTGACCATATTATTGAAATTGTCATATTTAAAAAAATGCTCCTCATTATAAATAATAATAAATTTGCTTTTCCAGAATAAACTTATATACTTTTCCATTG
The DNA here is from genome assembly GCA_030295005.1 of Cephonodes hylas. NCBI lineage: Eukaryota > Metazoa > Arthropoda > Insecta > Lepidoptera > Sphingidae > Cephonodes > Cephonodes hylas. The sequence continues at coordinate 10,732,290 of AP025380.1, read as the reverse complement.
ATGGAAAACACTATTACCCATAATATGGGCAATATTATTCGTTTTTTACATTTCAAGAGATATGGCCATGTCATATGTAGCTGCAACTCCAAAAAAAGTTTTAAAAGATACAACTTTTTTCACTTTGGTAAAAAGTATGTTAATCATTATATAGTGCAGGATACTTTCATTGATACCAAATTAATTATTTCTTAATTGTATGTTATTACTTTATAAATATTAATATTTTTTATTATTATTACTTATTAAATTACAACATAATTGAATCAAATTTTGTATTTCAGCTGCAATGAGACAGAAATTTCTAAATAAGCAAGATATTCCTGACAGTAAATTACAGCAAGCATTGTCGTCAATATTAATTAAAGCTAACGATTGGGATGGTTACTGCTTAAAAAGCCTTTTTAAGAAGGTCGATAAAAGACACTAACAGCTTTTATTTAAATTCCTTGTATTTTTTTTTATTGTTTAAATATGTTTTACCATACAAAAAATAAATAAATTCATTAATATTGAGTTGTTAATTATTATTATTTATTATAATATTCAATATTTATAAAATCATTGATAATTAAATAAATAACGAATTGATAAAAAATAAATAATAAAATGTTAAGTAACATATTTATAATAACAATTCATATTTTTTTAACAAACAATTTTTTCATGACTATAATATTATATTCATGTTTTTTAAAAGGACCGGACTGGGCATACTCAATTTGGATCAGGCAAGGTATTACATGATACAGATGATTGATTGGGACCCGATCAGGCATTCCTAGTTTGGACCCGATCAGGCATTCCTAGTCTGGACCCGATCAGCCATTTCTAGTCTGGACCCGATCAGGCATGCCCGATCTGGACCCGATCAGGCATTCCTGATCGGGTCCAGACCAATGTTCTGCGTTACATGCCCGATCTGGACCCGATCAGGCATGCCCGATCTGGACCCTATCAGGCTTGCCCGATCTGGACCCGATCAGGCATGCCCGATCTGGACCCGATCAGGCATGCCCGATCTGGACCCGATCTGGACCCGATCAGGCATGCCCGATCTGGACCCGATCAGGCATGCCCGATCTGGACCCGATCAGGCATGCCCGATCTGGACCCGATCAGGCATGCCTGATCGGGTCCAGACCAATGTTCTGCGTTACATGCCTTATCTGGACCCGATCAGGCATTCCTGATCGGGTCCAGATCAGGAACACGAAAAAATTTCTACTCGGGTTGGTACAAATAATTTCAAGCTGTGTCATTGAGTGCGGAATTTCCAACGCGCCTGCGTGGAGAACTGGTACCGCCCTATCGCCATACTGCCAATATAAAACGCAATTTAAAAAAAGCATACACTTTTATATTTCTGAATAACCGATGAATTAATATAAATTCGGAGATACGGCCCGAATACGGAACACGTGACTCTGAAAGTATTACCAGGAGACCATGAGCCCACAGCAACTTATAATCAGTCACAGAGTAACAACCTTTGCTTTTTATCCAGTGTATCAAACTTATCATAGGTGATGTGTTTAGTCTGTTGGGTTTCAAAGCACTTGCACGAGAATAGGCTCCTCCCGACACGCCCAAATAGAGTACGTAGAGGTCCTGAATATTTCATATTTCGTAGTAACGTTCATGATGCTACAACGCTACAAGGAATATAATTTAAATGTGAGTACATTTTTCTGAAAGCCATTTAAAAATATAAGCCATAAACCAAGGTCTGACATAATCAATTTTTATTTTTTCCTAACGGCTTCTTTCGATTTAAGAATTTAATGTATGCTTTATGAATACTAATATGGCTACCTTATGCGTTTTATATAACTAATATGTTCAAATGATCACGGACTAAATACCACTAGGGCAAATATATTGTGAAGTACGTCCCACTCCGCCACGTGGCCGTCTTTCATGAAATTTATTACAGAATACTTGAATACAGTTATTTTTCATATTTGTACTGCCATTTTCCGGGCTGTATTTCAAACAATTTATTTAAACTGTGGTATTTTAAACTTCATCTCAATTATGCTCTCCTGGTAGTAAGAGACGTGTTGCGCGTGATACACGATTCGTCCCTGTCTTAGTTTTATTATAGCGAATGCTCTGTAACTTCGATACGGTTAATTATTTGTTTTTTACGTCCCTGTGTGATTTTGATCCCAAAGATACTCTCATAGTATTTGATACCCACGATATAAGAATACCTAATCTTCAACTGTCGCATGTAATATTTAACATCAGGTGCGATTAACGTTTCCGTGATGAAAGCGTCAAAGCGAAAATACTGCCAAAAATCATTCGACACGGATTAAATGTTTTATTGAAAATACCTTACTAAGCTCAGTATTCTTATAATAAAAGTATTCAAACAAAAACTCAATAACGTCAGTAAGTAGAGTAAACTTGACGTAGAATTTAAAATACGCTTTGCAAAAGGCGACTTTTCTGGACTCCTCTTCTACACATAGAAAAATATACACCGAAGCCTGAATAGCTAAAAGGAATTTCGGATTTAGAAGTTTGTTTTTTGCTTTTTCATGGACGCGAAAAGCATGCGAACCGAAAATGTTACCAAGGCTACATAAGCTTGCTAGAACTATGCCTGAACATAGCCTTTATTACCAACTTAACCATGGCCACTTTCTCTGTTAATGTACCACAAAAATATTTCCAAGTATATTTAGTCTGTGTGAGCCGTGAAGGTAGGTCAGGGCGCTTGCGCGACCCAAAATCTCCGCCCAAACTATACTTTTTTTTTAAGTATAAGCAGATTCAACTCTGACGTTCAATAGAATTTTAGTGAAAAAGTGTATTTTGTTTTTGTCAAATTTTCTGGTGCTAAGTTATACACCATAATTGGTGTGGGTATTCCAAGAATAAAATTAGTAATTAGTGGATAAATAAATTATGTATAGAACTTACCAAACATTTACTATTTTCGTGAAATTGTGTAGCAATATCTGTAACCAGTAAATATCTCTTAATATGAGGCCAAGCTAACGTCATAGCATATTCAGCCCATATTGGGTCGCTCACTTTAATCACGACCTTGAAATAGATTTAACAAATAAGCAAGAAAATGTCTCGTTTTTCGATATTTCCCAGCCGTCTCTACATGGACTGTGCCTTTAACTACAGTTTATTAAAAAAGAAAGATTGAGGGAGGGCGGCAGTCACGTGCCAACTGAAAAACTTACCAGGGGTCCATAGGAATATAGAGAGCAATGTCAGTCACAGTTTAAATATGACTACTGGGTGCAGTAGCTTTTCCTGCAGCAAATTCAGTAACCTCGTACAATATATTTAGGCTGTGTCCTTGTGAGTGGAAATTAGTACGCGCCTGCGTAGAAAATAGTACCGCCCTCTTGCGCTTTCCCTCGTACCAAATCATCTTTTTAATAAAGTCGGCTAAAAACTATACGCGCACATGATCTTTAGACAAATTAATCTATCCTGTAAGTTTTTAACTTAAGATTGTTATTTAACATATCGTTAGAAAAATAGCGCCTTCTGTCGTCAAGCGTCAAAGATATCTCTTATGGAGATTTAAGCGTCACTGAAAATATACTTTCCTTACTGATTTATGAAATCCTAGAACATACAACAGGTAAAAACAAAAGTAGCAAATAAAAATAGCTAGAGAAGACGATTTATTCATTTTCAATACGTTAAAAAAAATATTTATAGAAAAAAAAACTCCCTCATTTTTTTTTAAGTTTCCTTCATGTCTATTATTACAAATTGTATAAAAATACTATGCGCCTAGCACACAACAGTTTCGGGCATGTTTTTCCAACTAAATTTAATTGAACTGACTGACTTCACCTTCAACTCTCTTATGCCGCTCTAGTACTAAAAGTCTTTTCGCACATGTTACTTTTATAAAAATTTATTAATGCTGGCAAAAAATAAAAAATGGACGTTTTCCTAACAACAGTAGGTACGAGTATAAAATCTATGTGGTTGATTGTAAGGAAAACGACAATTTTTTTTATTTATTGTCGAGATTTTCTATAACGGGAAGGAGTTTGTAATGACCTTAGCTATTATCTGCCCTAGTTTCCGGTCACGGTCTAAATTCACCCTGTATATTCTTTCGAGTCTTAAGCCGTGCAGAGTAGTTTAAAAAAGACTTTACGTATCAATTTTTGAAACAAATAATAAGGGTTTCCCTTGTTTAAGGTCT